>CAUYUJ010001030.1:2500-106213 GCA_963575745.1 Prorocentrum cordatum
GCAGCGGAAAGGATTAATGATGGCGACGATGACGACAAGGAATCTCATGATTAGGAAAAGGAGGGGTAGCCCTCCCCCTCATTCTTCCGGATCTTCTGCCCTAGCCTTCCGCCCCTTTTTCGATATGATCTATGTTGGTCTCTTCTAACCACGTAAGGTTTCCATGGGTTTCGATGAATTCCTTCGCACCTTCCGCGGAGGTCGGAAGGTATGGATGCTGGAGGTGGAGGGAGGAGGGGAGGAAGAGGATGAGGAGGGAACATGGGACCGACCTCCCATGGGGGCCGGCGGCAGCTGCCTCGTCCGCGTAGATGCGCAGCTCCCAGCAGTTCCGCACCCGCACCAAGACACACCACCTCCACTGACCCGCGCAAGGCAGGGGCGCTGCTCGGGTGCCCAGGGGGAGGGTGGGTGGGTGGGTGGGCGCACGTCCTCTCTGGGATGGTGAGAGGAAGAGGAGGAGGAGGAGGAGGAGGAGGAGGAGGAGGAGGAGGAGGAGGAGGAGGAGGAGGAGGAGGAGGAGGAGGAGGAGGAGGACCAATGTAAACCCAAGACTCATCAACGATGTTGCAATATACCCTCCTTCCAAATGCCCTCTGCATAAGTCCCTAAAAGGATTCAATTTCACTGAGGGAAGTGTCCCGTTGGAAGAGAACATCCTGAACCGTGCCAGAGCTCCATTCCTGGGACGTCAACGCCACGAATCAACGTTGCTGTTGCGTCTTGACAATCCTGAACCGTGCCAGAAAACTATTCCTGGGACTTCAACACCACAGATCAACGTAACTCTTGCGCCCTGATAATCCGAGATCGTGTCAAAACACCATCTCTGGAACGTCAGCCGTACGAATCCTTGCAGCGGCTGTAAAATCTTAGGACGAACGTGCGCGGCGCCAAAACGATAACAACATTTTGAAACGGCGAGAACCGCATTTTGAAAACCGCCCGCCCTCCATGCGTGAAGCTCCTGCGAACTTTGGAAACGAATGTGCGCGGCGCTGAGGTGATAGCCACATTTTGAAAAAGACCCGCCTTTCATCTGTGAAGCTGTTGCAACTTCATAGTTGAAATATCAAAGTTGGCGAAGAACTCTCAAGCGAAACGCCCAGACAACCCTACCCACACTGACACGTCTCGGGGCGCGACGGGGATGAGTTGTTTTAAAAGGGAACGGGTGGATCAGAAGGAGGCGGAGGAGGAGGAGGAGGAGGAGGAGGAGGAGGAGGAGCAGGAGGATGAGCAGGAAGAGGAGGAGAAGGAGGAATCTGAGGAAGAGCAATCGCAAGAGAAAGAGGGGGAGGAGGAGGAGGAGGAGGAGGAGGAGGAGGAGGAGAAGGAGGAGGAGGATGAGGAGGGAGGAGGAGGACGAAGGGAAGGAGGAGGAGGAGGAGGAGGAGAAGGACGAGGAGGAGGAAGAGGAGGAGGAGGAGGAGGAGCAGGAGGAGGAGGAGGGAGGAGGAGGAGGAGGAGGAGGAGGAACAAGGAGGTGGAGGAGGAGGAGGAGGAAGAGGAGGCGGAGGAGGAGGCGGAAGATATGGTAGGGAACTTCGGATGGTTTTCTGATGAATTGTTCGCCATTCGGCGTTTCGACACTGGGCGGAAGGGGGAGGGGAGGGGGGAGGCGGTCTGGCTCCAGACCTTTGCTTAGTGCGACTATTTGGAGCAGTGCGTCCTATGGGGGAGACCCCACCTGCTCGAAGCAGGCGCCAAACCAAGCCAAGATCTACTCCATGGGGGCGGGAGGGGGGGAGGGTGCGAAGGCCCGCCGCGCCGATCGGCAAAACAACGAAAAAGAAAACGATCACAAGCGTTAGACGGTTGGATTGGTTTTCTGGCATGCTCTGCTTCTTCTGCGACGAGAAGGGGACGAGGAGGGGTAGGAAAAGGGTGCTCCTCGTCGTCGTCGACCTCCTTCTCCTCCTCCTCCTCGTCCTCCTCCTTCTCCTCCTCCTCTTCCTCTCTGCTCTCCCTCCTCTTCCCCCTCCTCCTCCAACTCCTCCTTATTCCCCAGGCAGTGCTTGCACTTAGGGTTCTTGCTTCCCTTAGAAGGAACTCAGCCGCCTGCAGTCCCCGCTCTGGCCGCTGTCGCCGCCGTCGCCGCCCCTTCGCCGCCCGTCGCCTGAGCCTGCGGGCCGCCCTGGCCGCCATGTGGCCGCGGACCCCCGACACAAGCACGACCACGACGACGACGAGTCCACTTGTGCCACCTGGCGACAGTGGCGGCGGCAACTCTACTGGAGATGATCATCTCCCCCCTCCATCCACCCGCGACCCCTCTCCCAGCGACGCCTTCTCTTCCCCCGACGGCCCCCCCCACCGCTACAACGCTACGCTACGACCTCCCACGCCCCCCTGTACCACCACTCCCCCAGGCGGCCCCCGCGACCCTCCTGCGCGGACCGACGACCCCCACGCCCCCCCCCCCCCGACAGTCCCCAAGACGGCCGCGCCCCGAGTGGCCGCATGCCCTGAAAAGGAGCCTGTGGGGGCATACCTGGGGAATCGCCTGGGGAATCGGTCACAGGGGCAGCCGAGGCAACTCCTTGACGGCTGGACGGCCCAGAGGACGAACGAGGTGGTGAGCCGCCACTTCTGTAAATCAATTGCCGGAAGCTTGGGAACCAGGAGCCACCTCGCCAAACCTCCCCCCCCCCGCAACCTCGCCCTCCGCCTCGAGCTTGTTTTTTCTCTTGCCCGAGCCCTCGCCACCAACTGCTGCCAACGCTTCTTTTGCGCTCTTGGCTCAGAGGGTTAGGTGCTACAACCGGGAATAACAAACAAACAACGTCACTTTCGACTCCCGACAATGCTTCTCTCTCCGAATGCTTCAATTGCTATTTGGGTTCCGCGAGAGGTGCAAGGGTGAAACGTCGAACCCCAGAAGAGGGCGACTGCGCAACCAGCAGCCACAACGTTCACCCAGTTCCTCGCCCACCTCCTTGCTCTTGTTATGACTTTTATATGTGCCCACTCCCCTCCCTCTCTTCCCCATTGTTTGTTGTCAATTTACTATGTCACTACCACCGCCAGTTATCCACTCGAGACGCCTGGCAAACTAGTTGGATCTCTCATCGCAGGGTCGCATGGCCACGATCGGAGAACCCAGAGACCGAGAGAGAGAGAGAGACAGAGAGAGAGATGGATACATATATATATATATATATATAGAGAGAGAGAGAGAGAGAAAGAGAGAGAGAGAGAGGGAGAGAGAGAGAGAGAAAGAGAGACAGAGAGAGAGAGAGAGGGAGGGAGGGAGAGGAGGGAGGATGAGGAGGCGGAGGAGGTGAGAGGTGGAGGAGGAGGGGGAAGGAGTGGGATGAGGGGGAGCAGAATAAAGAGGAGGAGGTGGAGGAGGATGATGAGGAGGAAGAGGAGGAGGAAGAGTAGGGGGAGGAGGAGGACCAGTGCAAACCCATGACTCATCAACGATGTTGACATGCACCCTCCCTCCAAGATCCCTCTCCATATGCCCTTATAGCAGGGTCACTTACACTGAAGGAACTGCCCCATTGGGGGACAGCCGTGTGAACATCTTGAAACGTTCCAGGACACAATTCTCAGGACTTCAACGCCACGTGTCAACCTGACGGTTACGTCTTGGCGATCCTAAACCGTGCCAGAATACCATTCCTGGGACTTCAGCACCGCGAATCAACGTAGCCGTGGCGCACTGACAGTCATGAATCGTTCCAGAACGCCATTTCTGGTAGGTCAACCATGAGAACCAGTGATATTCTTGCAACTGTGTAAAACGAGTGTGCGCGGCGCTCAAGCGAGAACCAGCATTTGTGAAGGACCCGCCCTCAATCCGTGAAGCGCTTGCCACTTTTCAAATCGAATCGGTGCGGCGCACAAGCGAGAACCACAATCTGAAAACGAGCCGCCCTCAACCGTGGAACTCTTGTCATTTTTTTTTTTTTTTTTTTAAAAAAAAAAAAAAAAAATGTCCGCGGCGCTAAAGCGAGATCCACATTTTGGAAACGACCCGCACGCACTCCGTGAAACTCTTGCGAATTGTTGCCACGAGTGCGCGCGGCGCTCTGGCGCGAACCACACTTTGAAAACGACCCGCCCCGAATCCGTCAAGCTCTTGCAATTTTCCAGACGAGTAGGTGCGGCGCGAAGGCGAGAGCCACGTATTGAAAACGGCCCGCCCTCAATCCACGAAGCTCTTGAAAACCTTGGAAACGAATGTGCGCGGCGCTAGGGCGAGAACCACATTTTGAAAACCGCCCGCCCTCAATCCGTGAAGCTCTTGCGAGTTTTTGTTTAAACAACGAACGTGCAGGTTGGACACCACATGTTTTAATCAATTGTATTGCTTTTTGTGACAACTTTAAGCATCAGGGTCATAGATGGTGCAGACGTCTCAAGCGAAACGCCGGGTCCGTCCTTTCGACTGGCCTCGGGGTGCAACAGGGAGTTGTCTACAAGGAAAGGGAATGGAGGAGGAGGGGGAGGAGGAGGAGGAGGGGGAGGAGGAGGAGGACTCTGAGACTTTACGCTTCCTTGAAGGGTGGAAGGTCCCCAGGTGGTTGGGCATGGAACGGAATCATGATGTGCCGAATTGGGGGGTGTAGGAGCACGGCGAACCCTGCTGGGGGCACGCGTCGTGCCGGACCCTCACGGATGGGGTTCTGGCCCACTCCCAGTCCGCACATGCGGACTCTGCGGGTGACCAGGGACAAAGGATGGGGAAGCACCGGGGCAAGGATGGATGGATGTGGATACCACCGAGGGGCAAGTGAAAGAGGAGGGCAGGAAGGGCACAAAGCAAAAGCGGGGGAGAGAGAGAGGGAAAGAGAAAGAGGGAGAGAGAGAGAGAGAGAGAGCGAGGGGAAGAGAGAGAGGGAAAGCAGCGGATATAGTCGAGGAGGCAGGGAAGGAGGGCAGGATGGGCGGACGGGGAAGCGCCAGACGAGTCCAGAGGCAAGATAAATGGGGGACCAGACACGATGCTCCAGAGGCTGGGATGGGAGGTGCATGGTGGCACGGGCACTATTTTCCCTAAGCTTGCGTGGTTCCCAGGTTTGTAGTGCGCAACGCTGCCAGCCTGACGGGCTGGCTCACCTGCGCCACGCCGACCGCCGAAGCGGCGTGAAGTGCCCCTGTGACGGCCACCCAGACCCTCCCCCTCTGCCCTGCCCCTCCCCTTGCCTGGTGCACAGATAATTGAAAAAATAGAGAAAGAGGACAGCGCGGAACTACGGACGCAGCAGGGTGGCAAGGGACATGTACTCCTCCATGCACCTCGCTGGCCCTTTCTTAAAACCAGGATGCTGGCCCTTCGAGAACCTGTCCCAGGAGTATCGCGCCCCGTTGGAGGCGAAGCGAGGCTTGCACTCCTCGCCTAGTTTCCTGAGGTTCCGGACTCAGAGTACGCCCCGCAGGTGCTGCATATGAAGACCACCCCCAATGCATAATTGGACAAGTGGATGGTATGCTTGCGCAGGTTGCGGGCGAGCTCAGTGAAAGCAGCGTTGCGGCCTGGGCAGGGCGCGACAGCCGCTGCGGGTCTGGCTGGGCCTCTGGCGAATTGAAAGCAGACCGCGCAGACCCAGCGCGTGCGTTTCCAGCTCCACTGGTGGCTCTGGGCGGGCCGGGCCGGCTCTGATTGGGTTGCCCTCCTGGATGGGCGCCCTTGGGGCGGGGGCGGGGGAGGGGGGGGGGCAGGGGGGAAGTTGCCTGGCCGCGCCGACGCCGGGTGCAAAACCATCCCGCCGAAGGGTTTTGTCGAATTTCGACCGCATCTCTTTGGTCGGGGCAATTCTGGGGAAGAGAAGCAAGGCCTGGACGGCGTACAAGAAACCGCCGAAGTGCGGCTGCTTCGTCAGCCCAGATCTGCAATTCCGTCTCCGACGGCTGGTCTAAAAACCGGGCGCCTCTCTTGGCGCGCCGGTCTGCCAGATCGTTCCCAGCCGCCACGTACCACTTATGCGTGAGTGGCGGCAGGGTCTCCGGGTCTACATGGGCAGTCGCCTTGAGGATCTGAAAGCCCTGATCCCAAGATGGGGCCCCTCGAATTTGAATGCCCAGCCCGGCGTGAAGGTGCTGTCTGGCCGCCACCCTTTCCCGGGGATCAGAAGCCAGCTTCACCGGGCCTAGGAAGTCGGAGTATATGGACGTGGCACGCGGGCATGTCTCCATGACCGCGAGCACCGCGATGTGCTCAGCTGCCGGGGGGGGTTGCGGGTAGGCCGCCCCTGCGGCCCCCCAGAGCGCCGCGTGCAGCTCCCCCGCTGGGGTCACCTTTATGGCTGCCCATCCAGCCGCGTGGAACGGACGGGGGCCATCTTTGAAACAAGACCCGTCCGTGAAAACGTCGCCCTCGAACGCGCGCTCAACCGGGAGGAGGGGATCCCGGCACCAAAACTGGTATGGGTTGGTCCCTGAGCCTGGCGGCGGCGTCGCCACCGCATCGGGGAGCACCAAAAAACCACACGCCAGCGGGAAGTTTCGGAGCGGGTCGGCGAGGATGGCGAGGTCAACTGCTTGGAGCATTTGCTCTCTGAGGGGCGCAGTGCCAGGACAGTGGTGAAGCTGGTGGGAGATGCAATCAGACCGCCCCCCGCATATGCAGGTGGGATCGACAGGATAGCCAGCGCAGCGCAGCTGGTGATGAGTCCACAAAGAGTGGCATAAGAAGGATGAGAGCAGGCCCTGCTCGTGCCGGGACAAACTTTGCTCTCGGATTAGCTTTCTGGCCGCTCCCAGGTCCAGCGCGGTGCCACTGGGCAGGCCCATTTTCTGTGCAATCGCAGCCATTTGGACGCGGGCCCACTCTTCGCGCCACTTGACCTCAATGAACTTTGGCGAGAATCCTGTGAGCGACCATCGCCCTCCAGAGGAGTCAAGAAGGATGAACGGGGTGAGGTATCGCCAACCAATGCGCCGGAGGGAGAGGATTGCCGCCGCAAGTGGTCCTCTCACCTCTGGCCATGCCTTCGGCGGCCGCTCCAGAATGGGCCGCGCAAGCTTGAGTAGCTGTGGGGGGGGGGTATGGGTTGAGCGGCGAGTGGTCCAAGACAGATTTCCAATCGATTTTGGACCACAGGAGCGCGGGGGCCAAGCCCTACCTCCAAGTGGGGTCCTCATGCAAAGCAAGCGAGACGGACCGTGACCTGGAGTCGCCTTTGGCACCCACCAGGCTTAAACATAACGACTGGACGTCGTGGAGCTCACGCTGGTCGAGGCCCGTGACGCTGGCGCCGTGCGTGCCCAACTGGTCGAGGCCTGTGGTGAAGAGCTTACGGGGGTCCGTGCCTGCCCTGCGAAGGGCGCGCAGTCGGCGTTTGCGGCGCTGAAGTCTGGCCATTCGTCCAGCGAGGACGGGCCTGCTCTTCTTCGACCTGCGCAGGTTGCCCACGGCGTAGTCTATCCCAAGATTCCTGCCCGAGACGCCGACGGCTCCAGCAAACTTACCGAGAGCTCGCCGCAGCTTGGCCCTGAGCTCTTCAGAGTTTGCCAGAGTGATTGACTTCTTGAGAGCAGTGGTGCAGTGAAGCTCCCTCGTGATGACGTCATAGAGTGCTGCTGCCCCTTTGACCAGGCCTCTCACTACGACGTCCACGTCGCGGTGGGTCTTCCTGGAGTGCAGGTCGTCTATGAACAGCGTCAGGGCCAAGGCTTCGTTGTTGCGCTGCCATGTCTCGAACGGGTCTAGGGTGTAGACCTGGACAAGGAAAGTGGCGTACCCGCAGCCAGCTGCAAGCCCCCGTCCGGGGTAGCCCACGACGACGGCCATGGTCTCGTAGGTGACGAGTCGCTGGCCTTGGTATTGGTTCAGGGCGACGCAGAGCAACCGGAGGGGGAACTTGCGCCTCTTGGCACGAACCCACAGCGTGGGCCGATCGACGTGCTCGTAGTAGTCGCTCATGTCCCAGAGCACCGCCCCGGTGTGCGAGGGCTGTCCGCTATGGTGGCTGCTCTCGGGCTCGAGGGCTTGGAGGGAGACCGATTCCTCGATGCTCCGGCCTTGCTGGTGCCCTATGAGGGGGCTGCGATTAGCGAGCTCCCAAGCGCGCACTATCGGTTGGCGGCATTTGGCCCATGCTCTGTACAGGGCCGGCAACAAAGCAATGCCTCGAAACGCGGGCGTGCTGGTATCCTTACCCTTCGCTTTCTGCAGGAGCGTAGAGATGATTGCGAGGAGTGCTGAGGGGAATTGCCCGTGCTCCTCGATGAGCTGGACGGGCAGGGACACTACCTCTAACTGCGCATCTGACAGCAGGGCGAAGTGCCGGGGGTGAAACCCGTCGAATGTTTGGGCGGTGCCAGTCGGGAACGATTCCGAGGCTGCCCGAATTTCGTCAGGCTGCAGGGCAGGAAGCGGCTCACCCTCGGGGAGGAAAGGCGCGTGCTTGTCCGCCGACGCTCGCCACAATGCTGCCAGCCGCTTGGCTTCCTCGTCCAATAGAGCAGAGGGCCGGCCGGTCCAGACCTCCTTGCTCAGAATGTGGGTTGGCTGCCCCGCTGGCGTGTCTTTGGACCACTTGTGGGCCCAGCCTACTGACTTGGCATTGGCCTTGTGCACCCATGCCTTCCAGGCAGCAGTGCGGTCGGCCTCATCATTCTTGAGCTCTGCGGCGAGATCAGTTTCCAACTGGTCGCCGATGGGAGCGAAAAAGCTGAGGGCTTGGGCAGTAGGGGCGCTCAATTGCCCATGCGGGGCAATTTGCTGGCAAACGGATTGGGCCTGCGCGGTGAGCTCAGACACTCTGTGAGGGAGCGGGCTGAGGGCCATCGGCGGGCGCCCCAGCCCCTGCGCAGCCCAATCCAGGGACTCGTTCATCGCATTCGCCCGCTGGACGTCTGCGAGCGCCTGGGTTGCCCACCTCAAGGCCTCCGAGCGCGAGGCCCGCGATTCAAGTTCCTCCTGCTTACTCGGCGGCTGCCAAACAACTTTGGGCGCCCTGCCGTGAAAATGGGCGGGGGCGCTGTAGCCCGTGATTTGGCAGAGCGATCGCGCCAAAACTTGCGCGAAACCGGCATAACATATATCCAGTAGACGTTGCTTGACGCAGTGGGGGAGGGCGGAGCGGAGCTGAGTGAGCGCTGACTGCCCTGCAGTGTGGAGGTGTGCCCAGCTATCGGGTTCCGGTCTAGGGCCAAACGGCGCAACGGCTGGGATGCGCGGCGGGCGTCTGAGCTTTGAAAGAAGGGCTTCGCGCCCCAGGTCTGCCGAAAGCGCGATGGGCCTGTGGCCCGCCAGCGCTGCTGTCTTGACAGACTGGTCGACGCAGACCCCTGGGGCCAGCGGAGCCAAGCCGCGGGAAACTAAGAAGAAATCTATGTTGGATCTAGTTTTCTTGGTAAAGTACGTGCACTGGTGCGGGGCCACAATGTGGAAGCCGCTGCGCTCGCAGAAATCTGTGCTGGAGAGGAGGGAAGGGTTGAGATTGAAATCGCCGCCTACGATGAGGGCCATGGCGCATTGGTGCTGGATGATGCCGAGGTGGCTGAGGAGGGCCCGATTGGCGGAATTCAGCTTGACCACCGGGTGGAGGTAGAGCGAAACGAGAATGACTGGGGCACAGCATGGGAGATCCAGTTTGGCCCCCGCAAGGCGCGAGGCGTCGGGGGGCTGGGAGACAAAGGAAGGGAGGGGAGAGATGCCGACATCACCGCCTTGGCGCACTAGGATGGCGACGCCGCCCTGGGGGCGGGTGGCGTCTGATCTGCAAGCGGGTGCAAAAACTGGGTGCCGCCCGAGACGTCTGCACGCCTCTGCAGCAAGCTTTAGGTTATGGTCTGAGACCAAGAGGGTCTCCTGCAAAAATAACACGCGACAGTTGTTGAACCTGCCTCTCTCGAGAAGCGGCCGGACGGAACTCCAGGAGTCCCCCTTAAAGGTGCACATTGGAAAATTGATAGCTGAGTCAGGGAGCACCATCGAGGACAAAACTTGGTACTCACTGGTCTCTGCTGGGCGGCGGCTGGTGTTACCCGCCCAGCCCGTCGTCCACCGCGTCCGCCGCGCGGCCCTGCCCCTCGGGCGGAGCGCCAGCGGCAGCCCCCGCCGCGGGCGCTTCGGTGTTCGCGTCCATAGCGGGCTCGGCAGCGGGCTCGGCAGCGGGCTCGCAACCGGCCCCCCCAGCCGCCCCGCCAGCGCCGCTGAGAGGGCGGAGCGCGGCACTCTCGCTGGCTCCGGGGAGGGCTTCCCCGTCGAACTTCGGGCGGGACTCAAGCGCTGCAGCGACCGCGTCCTGGGAGGCGTTGATGCAGGTAACCTTCCCCGCGAAGGGCGCCTTGGGGCCAACCAGGGGGGGCGTGGCGTCGGCCTTGGGGGAGGCCCTCTCAATCAGGAAGGCACGCGCCTTTTCCTTGGCCTCGTCGGGGGTGAGGCTGTCCAGCTTCACGTCCGGATGCGCTTTGATGTACTCGATGGTATCTTGCATGGTCGGGTCACCGGGCGCCTCAGCCGCCGCCGCAGCGGGTGCGGGTGTGGCAAGTAGAGTGGTGGTGCGCAATTGTTCCTGGAGGTTCTTAATGATGTTCACTTTGTCCTGGATCCGCTGGCCCAGACGACAGTGGTCGTCGCATAGTGAATCGATCTGGTCGCTGAGCCGCGAGAACTGGTCAGTATCGTCGGAGAGGGAAGCCTCCTCCTTGGAGATTATGGCCTTGAGGTTCTCAACCTGCTGGATCGGGGTCATGCTGAGGAACTCCTCGCGCCTGATGCATTCTAGCTTCTCTTTGGCGGCGAGGAGCTTGGGCTGTGCCTCAACGGACCCGCGCGGGACGTGGTCCTCCCAGAACATGACCTCGGCTTGGGCAAGGCCAAAGCGGTTTAAATCCCCGCCTTCCCCCTTGCATGGCGGAGTGTCGTCGAACTGCTCCTGCCACGTGTGTGGCGCCTTGCGCTGGGGCTGGTCCCCAGGAGGCCGGCTCGCAGGCCGCTTGGGGGCCGCAGGCGTTGGGGGGCGAGATGGAGCGACGCTCGGCCTCGCCTCCGGTGCCGAGCCCAGCCGGTTCTGGAGGGCCGGGGCCTTGGTAGGGACGGCCTTCTCAACCGGCTCCTCCTTGACCGCGTGCGTCTGCGTGAAGCCGCACGCGGGGCTCCGGCTGCAGATGAGAGATTCGCCAGTGCCTATGAGCCGGCCGGTGCACCCCATGACGGTGCAGAAGCCGCCTGCACGCGGCGGGGCCGTTGGGTAGGCCGCGCCTTTCCCCCCTTTGCCTTTGTCACCTTTGCCCTTCCCCTTGCCCTTGCCCTTGAACTGGCCTTGCTTGGCCGCAGCTCCCTTGCCATGGCCTGCGACGAACATGGTGTGCGGGCGGAGGGGTCAGCAAGCGCGCAAGCGGCCGGCGGACGGAAGGAGTGTATGAACCTTATTGCTGCCTTTGAAGAACAACGGGTGCCCTAACGCTTCCTTTGGGGACCAGCTTTGCCCCGCTCTGAAGTGCTCGACTCCGTAGTCCCCATTTGGCTGGGGCCAGGCGTTCTCTCAGCTTTCAAAGTCGAGTCCGACGTGTCATAACACCTCGAAGCCTACCCCCCCCTTCAACCCCCTTTTTCCCGCTCCCGGCGTCGCCGGGTTCGACCAACGCGGGAGGCAAAGCGTTGAACGTGGGGCACAACCACTCCTCGATCGAGCGTGCATGCGGAAAGTAAGGCAAGAGAAGACCAGGGGAGAGAAACAAGAGAGGGGATGAATGGATGCGGGGACGACGTGGTGTGCACCAACTACACGAACGAGCGTGCGTGTGCAGGTGAGGAAGACGGGAGGGGGAACATCATAAGAGGAGGAGGAGGAGGAGGAGGAGGAGGAGGAGGAGGAGGAGGAGGAGGAGGAGGAGGAGGAGGAGGAGGAGGAGGAGAGAGGAGGAGGAGGAGGAGGAGGAGGAGGAGGAGGAGGAGGAGGAGGAGGAGGAGGAGGAGAGGTTAGACTCAAGATAGGCATGCCTCACGTGGCAGCCCTGTTTAGGCAGGACCTGACCATGCTTGGCGCATGACCTCTCCTCCCCTTTTTCCCCCACCTCCCCCTCCTTTCCCTCCCCCCTCTTCCACTCGGACGCCCAAGCCCACACGGCCGATTCTACCCCAGCGAATTTCGGTTCCCGACCGGGCCGGGCGGGTGCACCATCGGATTCTACCCCAGCGAATCTCGGTTCCCGACCGCGCCGGGGGGGTGTACCATCGGCTTCTACCCCAGCGTATCTCGGGTCGTGACCGCGCCAGGCGGACGCACCATCACAATCTACCCCAGCAAATCTCGGTTCCCGAACGGCGGCCGCTGGCGGCGCCGCTGCCAGGGTCGCCCAGAGAGCATGACTACGAGAAGCTCCGTCGCGGTCGGCAGGAGCCGATCGCGAGCGATCTAGTGTGTAGGAGGACGGGCGAGGCCGTTGTGGGACACCCCATACCCCTAGAGGGAGGGGGAAGTGCAAGGGTCCGTCGAGCTCCCACCCCCGTCAGGCTCCCACCCCCATGGGGAGGTGTAAGGCTCCGTCAAGCTCCCCCTCCCCGTCAGGCTCCCGCCCCCGCCAGGCCCCCACCCCCAGGTGTAGGTGCCTCTTCCTCCCGCCCGCGCGGGGGGCGCACAAGTGCGGCGCCTTGATCAATTCAAAGCCTCGGGTGACGCATGGGCCCAAACCTGCGCTCACTGATTCACGTGATATGATATTGTATCAAGAAGATTGGCATGATATTGCCACGAACGGCATGATAATCAACAACACCTGGCTTTTGATCAAGATGCGTGAGTCTCTGGGAAAGCCGGATGGTCGAGGAAGCCGGACGGACGGCAGCGGAGGAGAAAGCAGCAGCGGCGCCGGGAGAGCGGGAGCGGAAGAGAAAGAGAGAGAGAGAGAGAGAGAGAGAGAGAGAGGGCGAAAGCGAGAGAGCGAGAAAGAGAGCACGAAGCGCGATGGGATGAGAGATGCTGCCGTGGTGTTCCTGCGCGTGGCAGGGGCAGCTCAGGGGATAGCACCAGCTGTGCTATTTCAGGATTCGGGGCTAGAGGCCCATAAGCGGATGGCGGACTGCGTGCCTGGCGCGTCTGGCGCGTGCACGAGGGGTTGGGGAGGCGGTCGTTGCCGCCGCGTGCGCTTCACCGCTCACGCAAATCAATGGGGTAACCAGGATGGGCTGGAGAACGAGAAAACGAGGAGCGCACGAGGCAAGACAGACGGTGGCGGGATGCAAGAGGGATGGCAGGTGTCGCCCTGGCTGCCTAACCCTGAAGGTGCTGGTGCGGGTGCTCTTCGGGAGTGCGCCTTGCGCCCTCCGTTACCGGCGCCCCATGCGTCCCGCACCAGTGTCACCCAGAGGGCTGCGGCTGGCCTTCGGCACGGGGGGAGGAGGAGGAGGAGGAGGAGGAGGAGGAGGAGGAGGAGGAGGAGGAGGAGGAGGGGAGGAGGAGGAGGAGGAGGAGAGGAGGAGGAGGAGGAGGAGGAGGAGGAGGAAGAGGAGAGGTGGAGGAGGAGGAGGAGGAGGAGGAGGAGGAGGAGGAGGAGGAGGAGGAGGAGTGAGGAGGAGGGAGGAGGGAGGGAGAGGGAGGAGGGAGGGAGGGAGCAGGAGCGAGAGGAGGGAGGAGGGGCAGGGAGGAGGGTGGAGGAACGAGGAGCGAGGAGGGAGGAGGAGGAGGGATGAGGGAGGAGGAGGGAGAGGAAGGAGGGAGGTGGGAGGAAGGAGGAGGGAGGAGGGAGGAGGGAGGAGGGAGGAGGGGGTGGGAGGAGGGAGGAGGCGGAGGAGCCAGGAGGAGAGGAGGGAGGAGGGAGGAGGGAGGAGCGAGGAGGGAGGAGGGAGAGGAGGAGGAGGAGGGAGGAGGGAGGAGGCGAGGGGGAGGAGGAGCGAGGAGGGAGGAGGGAGGAGGGAGGAGCGGGGGAGAAGGAGGAGGGAGGGAGGAGGCGGGAGGGAGGATGGGATGAGGCGGAGGAGGGGGGAAAGAGGAGGAGGAGGAAGGAGGCGAGGGGAGGAGGAGGAGGAGCAAGGAGGAGGGAGGAGGAGGAGGAGGAGGAGGAGGAGGAGGAGGAAAAGGAGGAGGAGGAGGAGGCGGAGGAGGAGGAGGAGGAGGGGAGGAGGAGGAGGAGGAGGAGGGGGGAGGAGAACAGGAGGGGAGGAGGAGGAGGAGGCAGGAGGAGGAGGAGGAGGAGGAGGAGGAGGAAAAGGAGGAGGAGGAGGAGGCGGAGGAGGAGGAGGAGGCGTTAAAAGGGGGAGGAGGGGGGGGCGGAGGGGGGGCGGGCCGCCTCCAGACCCAAAAGGCCCAGTAGCAAAACTCCTGCATGGGCCTGCGGCGGGCCGGCCGCTGGCTCCCCCGTCGTTCTCTGGAGGATCGGTGGCCGCCAGCTCTCCGTGCTCCTCCCTCTCCTCTTGGCGCGTAGCGAGGTCCTCCTCCTTGTTTTCTTCTTCCTCCTCCTCCTCCTCCTCCTCCTCATTTTGAACCTGCCCCTCCTCCTCGTCCTGCTCCCTCTCCTCCTGCTGCTGCTGCTGCTCCTCCTCCTCCTCCTCCTTTGCCTCCTTTGCCTCTCCTCCTCTCCTCCTCCTCCTCCTCCCTCCTCCTCCTCCTCCTCCTCCTCCTCCTCCTCCTCCCCATTTTCAGCCTGCCTTTCCTCCTCCTACTCCTGCTCCCCTCCTCCTCCTCCTCTTCTCCTCTTCTCCTCCTGCTGCTGCTCCTCCTCCTCCACCTGGCCCGCTTTGCCGCCCGTCTAGGTCACCGACTACCTTTCCAAGGTCTATCCTGTTTTGTGTTGCCACCGTGGATCGATTTCTCACGGTCCCTTAGCCCGAAAAGGGCCTCCGGGGCCGAGCATGTTGAACATTCTCGTCGACCATCGCATTCCCACCTGCTTCCCTGCCATCGGCATACTGTGGGGTGCGGGCCGCTCTTGATCCATCCCTGTTCGCGTGGTTGAAGCGCGGGCATGGTTGAGGCTGGTCATGCCACACACGCTCGTCTGATACGTGTGCCTCCATGGGAGCTGCAACAGTAATCCAATCTTCGCCGCCGACGATTGAGGATGGAGGTTTTCGGGTGTCTCCGAAGAGGAGGAGGAGGAAAAGGAGGAGGAGGAGGAGGAGGAGAGGAGGAGAAGGAGGAGGGAGTCAAGGTAGCCAGCCCGAGCGAAACATGCATGGCATGCCCCAGGAATACCCTGAAGGTCCCAGCGAGTCCTTCCCCAGGAGGCCCCAGAAGGCCCAGGCGACGCCAGGAAGACACTCCACAGCGCGGGCACAACTCATCGCACTCCCCGCCCGCGCTGATGATGCGGGCGCGGGTCCAGACTGCACCAGTGAGAATAGCCCTAAGCAGGCCAGCCTGCTTGACATCCTTTTTCTTCAGGCTGGACATATGACGCCGCGCGACAATGAAATCAATGTCTGCCTCTGCGCCGTGACCGTTCCTGAATTTGGAAGCGCCTGCCTACAGCTGGGCCTCGATCGAGTTGGCAACTTCCTGCTTAACATCCGAGGTCATATACGCCTCCGACCGAAGCTCATCAGGGATAGCAAACCTGTATCCTGACGGCGCTGTCCAGTTCCAAGGCCCCTCGAGCGACCGCCCCAGACCCAGCGTCGTGGCAGCGACCGCCGAAATGGGCTTTTGATACTGTGCCATCGGCGCTTGGGCCCCAGGGTCCGGATTCTCTGGACAGTCTCGCTCCAGCATTTGTGCATTCTGGGCAAAGCAAAATCCGAGACCCTGGAAGCTACCTGGCACCAAGAATCCAACATCGAAAACACCGAGCTAAAGGCGGGGTCCTTGGGACCAACCTCCAGCTCCAAGGTCGAAGTAAGGCACCTGCAGGAGGAGTGGAGTGGAGTGGAGCCCGTTGCGCAAAGCAAGTTAGTGACATGAGCATCGGATTACATAGCGCTCGACCGCCTGGCCTTCTGCTCGGCCTGGCTGAGGACTTTCGGCTTCCTGTGGGCAGCTATCCGACCCGGGTATTCTTGCCGATTCTTATTGATCCTACCCGAACATTGCTTGCTAAGAAGTATATTCTGCTTATCAGCAATGGCTCCACACTTGGTGCAGAACCAGGTTAACAGGGGCGCATGCACATTAAGAGTGTGAGATTGGTGCGCCCAAGCCCCCGCTATATGAATACGTTCACCCACCTTCGGGGACTTGATAACCCCGTCGACGTTATCTGCGTGGTCCACCGCGCTTCCATGGTGGCTTTCGAAACCGAACAACAACATTTGAGACATCTCTGGCGGTCCTCAGACAGAACGTGACCCGACAGAGACGCAGCAACTGCACTGGCAGAGGGAGGAGGAGGACGAGGAGGGACGGCGGGAGCCTTCCCTCTCATGTTCCTGGCCTCGGTCTCCGCGGCCTCCATCGCCGCCGTACTGTCCAGCGTTGCCCTGAGCAACCTCATGCGTATCTGAAAAACCTGGTGTTCTTCCTGCAGTACACGTGCTCGTATATGTTCAGGAACTCTGGCCGAGATGGCTGCAAATCCTGCCAGCTCGTCAGCCACAGCATTACCGACAATCAAAACACAGCATCCCTGACCTGCTGCCATCTGCTCGGCCGTGTAATGAGACTGGGCGAATAGAACTGCAATCTGTCTACCTTCCGACACTTGGGCAATATGATTCCAAACGTCCGCGTCCTGGCCTATGGGATTGTCCACTTTGGATGCATACCAACCTTCAACAAAAGAATCGCAGTTAGTGGCGAACGCGAGGGATCCTCGAGTGTGCGTGACGGCCAGGGGAAAAGCGACCAACTCTCCTCGAGCCACGACTTGTCTAGGGCCTGTCAAAGGCCCAGCAATGCAAGACGCTGCCTCTGGAACTCGGAGATTTGTCATTCGTACGGATGCAATGCCCACTCTACGCATGATGGGCGAGTGGGTGTCTGGACCTCCGCTAGCATCTCCCAATATCCACACAGGGCTGCGGTCCGAGCCGTGTCCCATACAGCCTGGCTCCAATTGGTCGAAGCCTGCGCGCCACCAACTAGGTTGATCAGGAGGAGGAGGAGGAACTGCAACCATATGTTGGGGCAGCAAGCCTCGGAGCCAATACGCCTCGCACGCTTCGGACTGCGCCAGGGCTTTTGGCACTAGAGAATCTGAAAACGAATCTACCTTGGGACCAACATTCTTGGGGCATGTCCAAAATCATGCAAGGGGGTCCCGTCGTGTTGACAGCAACGATCACGCAGCCCGTCGCCAGAATGCCGAGGTAAGGTGTCCCGCTTGCGTTGTTTGGTCCATGCCCCTCCTGTTGCAATATGTATCATGACTTCCGATACACGTGATCCATGTCGCTGCTGTGCAAGGCGATCCAACAACTGTCGTAGCGAAACATTGCTGACACCATCTTCAATACCAGAGCCACAACAATGTTGGCTGGCCTTGCGCCACAGGGTCCTGTGAGCTGCTTCCTTGGCGTCCTAGAGCTGGGGCGCGTGGCTGTCCAAGTCCTTGGCCCCCGTGTAGCAAGTGTCGGGAAATTGCCATTGTTCTTCAGTTCCCTGCGGGCTGATGTACGACCGCGCTGACGGGGGCGTGGGGGCCCATCCAATCCTCAGAAGCTGGAGGGCCACCGCTGATATAGGACCCTGAACAGCGCGTGTCTGCTCCCGAGGGGGTAGTTGTTGCATTCTAGCGACCACTGTCGGCCAAACATGCGCGATGCTTTTCCTCAAGTTCGGATGCGACTGCCACATTGAGAGCCAAAGGTCGGTCGTTCGCGTAGCCATCGTAACTGCTGGGTCCATGCTGCTTGCCCTCAAGTCGAGCAGCGTGGTGAGGCAGCGTCCCTTGGTAGCTGGCGCGCATGAGGCCCCCCAATCCCCTGCGACACTCTGTGAGCTGTTGCCCGAACGTGCCGTGCACCTGGAAGCCGTAACATGCCGCTGGTTGTGCTCCAACTTTTTCCAACTTAGATACCTGGCGATATTGCTTGGCGACCCTCGCGAACTTCTGGGTTTTGTCGCTCATCTGCTTGTGCTTATCATTCCTTTTGACACGTTGTCCGCGGCCATGGCGGCCGCAACTGAAATCAATACCCAAGTGAGTTGACTGTTTCACCGCAACCACTTTGAAACCGCGGAGTCGCACCGCCCTCGCCACTGCTGTGGCGTCCTCCATCTTAGTGCACATAACGACCGATTTCGGAGACATCTTGAGCTTCCTCCTGGCTAAAGCTTTGCCAGTGTCAACGATCACTTGGATGAGACTTTGCCGAACTGACTTGGCCGATCCCGTGATTGTCTGCGAAATAGCATCTATCCAAATTTGGTGCCCCATACGCGGGCTTGATGACGTAACTGTATGCATGAAGAAATATGTCATGATTCTTGCAAACCTAGTACCATACCTTAATCCTTGCACTGTATCATGACTTGGCTCAAATGGAACTGACGAGGCGCCATCTTGAATGAGGCACCTGCACATCACGCATTGAACAAGTTCCAAGTAAAGAATAATTGGCGGGGGACCCA
Source organism: Prorocentrum cordatum (assembly GCA_963575745.1). Taxonomy (NCBI): domain Eukaryota; class Dinophyceae; order Prorocentrales; family Prorocentraceae; genus Prorocentrum; species Prorocentrum cordatum. The sequence continues at coordinate 20,908 of CAUYUJ010001030.1, forward strand.
CCTTGAGAGCCGCTCTTGCTTGCATATCCCACGGGATAGAACCGTAAAGTTGATGCACGTCTATGATGGCGTGCCCGAAATTCATCTTCATGGCATGCGCCATCTCCTCATCGATGGCCCGGGGGTGGGCTTCTCTTAAACTGGAATTGCCCTCGACGGCCGCACCCCATGCTGCAATATTCTGGGATGACCATGATTTGACCAGCGGCTCACGCAGCAGCGACCAAAGCCTCGCCACCATCGTGAGAATACCGATGGCACGATCTCCAGTCTGCTTCTTCGGAATGAGCCGACACAGAACCATCATCAACTGAATTGGCCAAGCGAGCGTGGATTCTATTGACTGGAGGATCGAGGCCATCTATGAAATTGCACTCCGCGGCAGCCTCTGGAAGTCCACTGGCGTGAACATGTCCACCCCGCGGCCCGCTCGGGCCGACATTTTGGCTGCCGTGGCATATATATATATATATATATATATATATATCTTCTGCTTGGATGGGCGCCGGCACGTTGGACACAGCGCCTTCCCGAATGACGCGAAACGTCTCGATCGCCAGCTGCTTGTCCATGGGCACTGGGGCCCACAACTTGGTGAACTCCGTCTGCTTGACATCCATCAGGTCCTTGGGATGGAATGCGACCTCTGCTCCCGCAATTATCTCTTGTCGTGGGGGCGGCTGGGGCTTCAACGCCCGGTGAAGAATACCTTGAGAAGACTTGTCGTTAGAAACCCACTTCTTGAACTCCTGCAGCGACTCATGCAACGAGGCCCGCTGGGCCCTTTCCATGATCTTCTGCGGTGACACAACATGCAAAGCAAAGTTCTCGATCGTGACAGAGAGCGGGTTCTGGGGGATGGCCAACCAGTGGTCCCAAGTGGGATCTCTGTCAGCCTTGATCAACAAACGCGCGCCCGTCGGACGAGACCCGTGGAGACACAAACACGCCGAGACGAACTGTTGAATATGCTTATCGCCGTTGCCTCTCTGCCTGTGGCCTTGGAGGCCTGTGAGAACTGTGTGTGTTCTAATCCACCGCTGACTCCTTTGATCGCGAAGTGGCAATTCACGTATGCGTAGCGCCTGCCGCAACGACAGGACAGAAACACTGGGCCCCGCTGCGCGCGAAGGCCCAGGGGTAGCCTGTAGACCGTGATGAGACAGGATGCTGGTCTCGGCCGCTGTGGCCCAGGAAGCGCGCAAGCTTGAGACCGAAGGGCACCCAGCCGGGTTAAGCCAAAATGCTATAGAGGAGCGGGGATGTGGCGAGACCAAAGCCGACGTGAGATCACTGGGCATAAAACCTACGTCACGTCCGGCGTTGGACCACGCCTCATCTGGGATGGTAAAGCAGACAGGGTCCGCCACATCAGGGTCACATCTCGAGCACGCCTTGCTACTATCAAATGGGCGTCGGGGGGTCTCCCAGGATAGGTGGGGGTCGGGAACCTGGGGCACCTTGGACCTAGCACTAATGGATTGCACACGCTGCCTAGAATCCCCCAAGCCCTCGACCACCTGCTTTGGGGCCGAACCGCCAGGAGGGGCCCCGACAACAGCCCCGAGGGGGGCCCCGACGGGCCCAGGAGCCCCAGACGGACCGCCAACCGACGGCCCCGACGACGACAGCCCCGCAGACGCCTCCGAAGCAGTTGAAGGGGCGGGGTCCAAACCACAAAAGTTAAGCTCATCTGTCCACGGGTCTTCCTCGCCGAGCACGAGGGCCAAATCAGGATCAGCGGCCTCGCAATCCCGTTCATTAGACGCATGTGCCGCGTCGAGAAAATTTGGGTCTCGAGGCTGCTCGACGCGAGGGATGCAATCCCCAGCCCATGCTTCGCACATCAGAGAACGTTCTTCCTGCGCCGAGGCTCGGGCCACTGCTCGCTCCAGCCTGGCGCGAGATGACTTGGAGTCAGGCGTGGGCTCCGTCTTGGGCCTCGCTGCCTGGGGGAGCCTCCTCGGGAGATTCAGCGCCCGCGTCAGCGAAAGAAGCCCTGAACTTCTGAAACATATCTCCAAACCAATGCGAGGTCGCCACGGGGCCGCTCGCGCGGGCAGGATGCCGCGCATGAAAGGCAGAGAAGAGCGACTGCGTACCAGGTAGTCGATCATGGTGTCTGGTTTGCCCTTCTTCTGCTTGCAGGCCCCCTCCACGCCCGCAGTGCGGATGACTGCGTCCAGCTGCTGAGGGAAGCCCGACTTGGTGAGAACGCCTGGGGTCATGTTGAGGTCCCCGCACAGCGCCCGCGGCGTCTTCAGCGCCTTGACCAAGGCTCCGATCCTCTGGGGCCGTAACCTGTTCTTGCCGCGCACCTGGGTGGATGGGCGTCCGTACAGTAGGATAAAAACCAGCGAGTAACCTGCAACATTGAGCACCATCGGAAGAAACCCATCCACAACTGTTTGGCGCGGGTCTCGAAGATGCTTGGACGCAACATGCGCATCCTCCAGCTTCCGAGCCTGGGGATGCGCTTGGGCTATGAAGAACCCACCCTCTTCGTCTGAGCGGGCCGTCTGGTTCTTACCGACTAGCTTGCCAGAGAGTCGCGCAGCATTGTGGTAACATCGGAGTCGTAGCTGGCGGCCCTTGCTGTCAACATTCCTGAGCTCAGACTTCAAATGCGCATGAGTCACCGACAGGCCGAACTACGAATGCTCCCTGGACTTGGTTCCACAAACTTCCACACCTTCCCATTGTCAGGCAGACAGGTGATATTAGCATAAAAGACCCTGGTTATAGCTTCTGTCTCCCCTTGTGCCTCGACTTGTACGGGTCGAGACTGACCTGGTGCCCCTAGTCAATGTGATTGATCGCCACCAGTGGCCGAGGCCGAGGCTGCAGTGCCCTTGCCTTTGGCCTTGGTGGCCATGGCAGCCGCTGCGAACTTGGCCTCCGACAACTTCTTGGCCTCCTCAGCGATGCGCTGCTGCTCGTTGACGTTGGCGGTGGAGCCCTCAGGAGCCGACGTAGCCTGGCTGGTCGCCGTCGCCGCGGCTGGGCCAGAAGGGCCCTCGGCTCCTGCTCCTCCTGCTGCTGGGTTCGCCTTCGGGGCCTCGGCAATCGGCTGCTCATCCTGCTGCTTCTTGCCGTTATCCGCCTTGCGCTTCTTAGCGGCCCTCTCCTCGATGATGCGACGATGTTCCTGCATGTCAGTGAGCCACTTCTGCAGCTCGGATTCCTTCTCCTGGAACTGGGCCTGCACCCCCTGGATCTGCTGCTTGAGCGTGAGCAACGCAGCCTTCTCCTCGGGGGTTGCGTCGAGACCGTCGATGCTGCCGAAGAACGTCTCGTCCCACTCCACGTTGAGTATCTTCTTCTCGCTAGCTTCCGCCGCCTGTGGTGCTCCGCCGAGGTCCTCCGCCTCTGTGGCTGCGAGGGCAGCCACTTTGCGGGTTTCCACAGCCTTCGCTAGGTTGATGGCGGCCGTAGCTTCCTTCGCCTCCGCAGCCGCCAGGTTGCTGCGTATGCGTAGTACTGCCGCAACTGCTTGTTCATGTATGTGCTCAGCGTTGCGCTTGGCGCCGTCGGCGCGACGCAGCGCCTCGACCACGCCCAGCTCTGACCGCCGCCAGCGCCTGGCGGAGGTGATACTGCGCGTCGCCACCCTCCTTGTAGCCCTTGCCACCTGCACGGTTCGGGGAAGACGCCCGCCGCAGTATGCCTGCTGGAAGTGGCTGACCTGGAACCGATTCTGACTCGTTGCCGCTGTCCGCGTCGTAGAAACCGTCTTCGTCCTGACTCTCGTCGAACTGGACACGTCTCCTCGGGCGGAACAGCTTGACTTTGACTTTGCATCCACTGCAGACGAGGTTCTGGCGACACAAGATAGTGTTCCACTCACACCTGTTGCAATTGTCACATCGGGTCCAACGCTTCTGCTCCGCAGCCATTGCTATCCCGTGTGTTCGTCGATGTACGTTCTATCCTGGCAGTGTAGAACGGACAAAGTCCCTCAATCGCTCCTCGGAAACCCACGGGATGGGCCCAACAACTCGGGCCCAAGTTGCTTGAGAGGCACCTTCAGGAGGAGGAGGAAAAGGAGGAGGAGGAGGAGGAGACAGGACAAGAAAGGAGGAGGAGGAGGAGGAGGGGGAGGAGGCAGGATGATGAGGAGGCAGGAGGGGAAGGTGGAGGCAGGAGGAGGAGGACGAGGACCAGTGTAAACCCAAAAGTCACCAACGATGTTGGAACAAACCCTCCCCCATGCTCCATCTTCATAGGCCATAGGCACTTACAACGGTTCATTTCCACAGAGGGACCTGCCTCGTTGGAAGACACGGTTTGAACACCCTCAACCATGCCAAAACATTATTCTCGGTATCCCAACGCCACGGACAAACTTGACAGTTGCGTCTTGACGATCCTGAACCGTACCAGAAAACTGTTCCTGAGACTTCAGCACCGCGAATCATCGTAACTCTAAGAAGAATGTGCGCGGCGCTAAAGCGAGAACCACAATTCGAAAAGGATCCGTTCTCAATCCGCGAATCTCTTGCAATTGTTTACACCGGATGTGCGTGGCGCTAACGCGAGAGCCACTTTCTGAAAACCACTCGCCTTCAATCCGCGAAACTCTTGCAAACGTTGAAAACGAATGTGCGCGGCGCTGAGGTGAGAGCCCCACTTTGAAAACGACCCGCCCTCAATCTGTGAAGCTCTTGCAAACGTTGAAAACGAATGTGCGCGGCGCTAAGGCGAGAACCACATTTTGAAAACGACCCGCCCTCAATCCGTGAAACTCTTGCAAACGTTGAAAACGAATATGCGCGGCGCTAAGGCGAGAACCCCACTTTGAAAACAACCCGCCCTCAATCCGTGAAGCTCTTGCAAATTTTGAAAACGAATGTGCGCGGCGCTAAGGCGAGAGACACTTTCTGAAAACCACCCGCCCTCCATCTGCGAGACAGCTGCCAATGTTTAAACTTCAGGGTCATAAATGGTGAGGAATTCTCAGGCAAAACGCCCGACCCGCCGTAAAAATTGGCCTCGGGGTGCAACAGGGAGAAGTTATTCATAAGGAGACGGAGGAGGAAGAGGAGGAGGAGGAGGAGGAGGAGACAGGACGAGAAAGAAGGAGGAGGAGGCCGGAGAAGGAGGCAGGATGATGATGAGGAGGCAGGAAGGGAAGGAGGAAGCAGGAGGAGGAGGAGGACGAGGAGGAGGAGGCAGGACGAGGAGGAGGAGAGAGGAGGAGGCAAAGCTCGGGGGCGGCGCGCTGGCCCCTCGATGAGCACGGTGTCCCAGACAGTGTCGGCGTCGGCGGCGAGTGCGCAGAAATCCGCGCCTGCGTCGAGGTCGTCGTCGTCGTTGTCGTCGTCGCCGTCGTCGTCGTCGTGGTCGTCGTGATCATCGATCGCGGACTGTCGGGTGAACGTTTTCTTACTCTGCGCTTTGACATGGGGCGGAAGGGGGGGGCGAAGGGAGGGGTCTGGCTCCAGACCTCTACTTAGCGCGACTGTTTGAGACAGTGCGTCCTAGGGGGGAGACTCCACTTGCTCGGAACAGGGCGCCCAAGACAGCCAAGATCTACTCCAGGGGAGGGGGGGGTGCCAGGGCCCGCGGCGATCGGCAAAACAACGAATCAGAAAACGATCGCATCGTCGGCCGTCGTCGGAGGCCATGTTTCTTTGGGGGTGCCCCGCCTGGCTCCTCGGGGCTGCCCCCCGCAGTTCCTGGAGCCCCCCCCCCACACCACTACCCTTCAAAGTGAGCGCAGCGCAATGCAGCAATCAGGAAACGAATGCGATGAAGAGCGAGGCAAAGCGCTGCTGTGCATATCAAAGGGACGATCTGCCAAGCAACGCAACGCACCGCAATGCACTACAAAGAGAACAAGCACGTAAAAGCAACGCAGAACAGGCATAGCAATGGCATGCCCTGCGCTGCACTGCAAGGCAAATCAGGTCTCATCAAACCAACCAGGTCTACGCAACGCCAGAATGTGTAACAGCTGGTTCGCTTTGTATTTGCCTTAGCTTACCTCCTCTTCATCTGGCGCTTACCACGGATGGAACTCCCAATTGGGACGCTGTGAGTCCGCACGACTCCTCGCTGGATCACGCTTGGGCAACACAACTCAACAATTGCAACACCCATCCTCCACCCGCACATTCCTGCCTCATCCCCTTTGCTTCCCCCCTCTGCTCCGTCTGCCTCTGTTACGCTTCGCTCAGAAGGCCGCCACGTAGGTCGAACCTTCAAGCAAACCTGCCCAACGACTTTGAACTGGCGCCCCCCGGCGCCCCCCCCAAGCACGTTTCCCTGCCCTTCCCCCCCTCCCGCCCTCCGCTTCCTTCCTTCGCCTCCTCCACCTCACCATCTTCCTCCTCCTGCTGCAACTGCCCCTCCTTCTTCGCCTCCTTCTCGTCGTCCTCCTCTGTAATCTCCTCTTCTTCCTCCCCCTTCTTCGTCTCGAGCCTCCTCCCCCTCCTCCCTCCTCTTCTTTTCTCTTCTTTCCCCTCCTCCCTCCCCTTCCCCCTCCTCCCTCCTCTTCCTTACCTCTTCTTACCGCACAGTAGCTCCCATCTCTTCCTGAACTCTTCGAGGCTGGCCTCAAGCCAATGCGCAGTGACGGGGTGCCGCGGGTAAGAGACGGGTGCCACAGCCAGGGCACGCGCAGGGAGCATAAAGTAAAGCATGACTGCCACAAACGGGCCCCACGTGGCAAGATGCCAGATGCAGAGATGGCCCAATCTCGCGCCTGGGCCTCTCTGGGCCGTCGGCTCGCTCGAAAAAGAGAAGAAGGCCACAAGCGAAGGCTGACCACCGTGAGCGGAACGGAACTCCCACTCCGACGACTGGACTTTCTAGAATCGCCCGCCGGCGGCGAGCCCAGGGGGGGACGTGAGAATGTGGACGCCCGAAATGGGTACGAATAATGTGGGTGCGATGCCCAACAACAAATGTGGTCCAAAACCGGCAGCAGCCGCTGTTGGCCAGGCGACCTTGCGTCTCAAATAAGCAACCACCACCGCGACGCCGACAACGAAGTCTGTTCATAATGGACAACAACAACTGCTCTTGGGCTTAGTACGCTGGTTAGCGTTTTCTTACTCGGCGTTTCGACATTGGGCCGAAAGGGGGGGAAGGCTGGATCTGCACCTCTGCTTAGTGCGACTGTTTGAGGCAGTGCATCCGGAGACTCCACATGCTCGAAACAGGCGCCCAAAACAGCCAAAATCTACTCCATGGGGGGAGGGGGAAGGGGGGTGCGAGGGCCCGCGCCGGTCGGCAAAACAATGAATACGAAAACGATCACAGCAATGTTGCTCGACAGTGGTTTTGGGAATATCGCGGGCCACGCCTTCCTGGACTTCCAACCTGCTGATATGCATCGAGCGAGAGCGACACAGCGAACGCTGCAGGAAAGCACGAGCCACGCGCCCCCGCAGCACCGAGACCCACATGGCCGCGAGCGTGCCTGCGGAGGCCGCCCCCCCCCCCCCCCTCCCCCGGGCCCTTCCCGCGATCTCTGCGGCCGGGGTCCCCAGAGGCCTCGGCCCTGCACGCCCGCGCAGCCGCCACGCCAGCACGTCTCCAGGCCTCGGGCCTCCGACGAAGCTTGTTGGCTCGAGCCGCCGGCCCCCGGGCTCTGAGCCCTGCACCCTCCGCCCTCCGTACCTTCCGACCTCCGCGGAAGGCGCGGAGGGGTTCACTCGAAACTCATGGGGACCTTACGTAATCCAAGGAAGCCCAAGAGTTCATATCGAAAAAGGTGCGGAAAATCTGGAAGAATGAGGGGGAGGGAGCCCTTTCCCCCGGACAGAACTTTTCGCCCAAGGATTTTTTTTTATGTTGAAGGCCACGTGGGCTCGGAAACGGCCCGCTGGAGACCGAGCATCGTGACAGACTTGCGGCGTGATTTTTCAGAGCTGCAGGAACCCGTAACCCTGAGGCATCCAGAGCCCTCAGGAGCTCTCTGGAAGCCTCTGGTGGATCGAATGCACGACAGAGCACGCGAAAAACCACACTTATCCTCCTCGATCCTCGAACCCCCTCGAGGTCTGGATGGCACGACGGGAACGGGTCCTGGTGGAAACGGCTCCTGGACATTCTTCTCCATGCAGATCTGGGTGCACCCCTGCCGATCTGAGGGGCAACGATCGGGGAGGACTGGGTCAGGTGAGGAGACCTCGCCCTGGAATCGGCGGTGCACCGCCGACAGATCGGCGACATGGGGCCCCCGTGAGGAGGAGGCAGAGGAGGAGAAGGAGGAAGAGGAGGAGGAGGAGGAGGAGGAGGAGGAAGAGGAGGAGGGGAGGGAGGAGGGGGAGGAGGGGGAAGTGGAGGAGGAGGAGGAGGTCCAGTGCAGACCCAAGACTCATCAACGACATTGCAATACAAGAGAACGAACCCGCAGGCTCCTGGGCGAGGTAGGCCGGGGTTGCTGAAAGTGCCCCCGGGCCCAGGGCGCCCCCCAGGTTTCCGCTCAATTTGGGCATCGCGAAGGGTGCTCTGCGGGCAGTGGGGGGCCCCCTGGAGCGATGCACCGCCGACGCATCGGCCTGGGCGATGCATCGGCGCCGTCGGCGTAGAGAACATCGGGGCCCACATCGGGCCGCATCGCCGATGCATCGGCGATGCGGCGCGATCCTCCGACTCCATCTGCCTTCGGGTGGGACGAAATGGTAGGGTAGCAAGGGTCGGGTAGAGAATCATCTCACGTAGATGGTTTTCCTGGCGTCTCCTGGCGCCAGGAGGCGCCCACGTATCGAAGAAGGGGCCCGGCGGCGGGGCGGAAACCAGCTGCATACAGCAGATTCCTTCCCCCCCTTTTCCCTATCCTACCCTCGTGTTCCGCCCGATGCTCGGACCCCCTTTGGGAGGCCTGGGTACCAGACCCCCGACGTCATGCTAATGTCCTGACGTGGGCCTCTGAGGTCTCGGCCCGTTCCCAAGGACCAGTTTCCCATCGCGAGTCGTTTTGGACGGCCCCGGGGCCCGCTGAGGGCCCCCGAGGGCTGACACTTGTGCAAGAGGCCCCCAGTCGTGCTTTTGTTCCTGACCCGATGGGGGTGGGCCCCTCTGGAAGGCCTGGATGGGTGCACCTCTGCCGACCTCGGCTGGCGGGTTCCAGGCCCCCTGAACCACAAAACAACCCTGCCATCTCTCGGGAGGGCCGACTTCTGCATCCCTCTGGTCGCGCTGCCCCCTGCTGTGCCAGGCTCCGGAGGTCCTGTGAAGTGCTGCCGTCGGGGTGTTGAACTAAGGAACCACAAATAAGGAACGAGGCCCCTTTTCCCAGAAGTTGAACTTCGATTTCCCGTGGAAAATCTCAGGAGCACCTGAGGCAAGCTGTAAAACAATTAAGGAACACCGAGCCCCTCCCCAACGAAAAGGGTTCCTTCTTCAGCGCCCCGACTGTATAGCCGAAAGCCTGCCGCAGTCGCGGCGCCATCGGCTCTGCCATCGACGCGAGAGCCCACGGAGACACGCGATGCGGACGACAGGCGAGCTTTTGCACCGCAGGAGTGCTGGAAGAGAGGGCCTGCCGCCCTGCCCCGCGCACCCCCCGCCCGTGTCTGAGTCCTTCCGCTGGCCTTCCGCCGGCCTGCCGCTGGCGGAGCTGCCCCTGTTGTGTGCTTCCGTCGCCTTGCCGCCGCCCTCCCGCCGAGGAGGCGACGGCAACTCCTGCGGCCCTCGAAGGCGATAGGCCCTCTGGAACTCCCAAGCCGGCGGCGCCCCCTCAGATCTGGCGTTGCCCAAGAATCGCAGCGTCGCAAAGTATCACCACCCGAATCCTGGACCCCCTCCTTCTCGGAGATCTTCTGACCCGGGTCAAACCAGACCTGGGTCAGTCAGGCCTTGCAGAATCCTGCAAAATCTTGCAAGATCCTGCACCCAAACATGGGTCAACGCCTGCAAGATCCTGCAGGATCCTGCGCTCAAGCCTGGGTCAAAGCGCCCCTGGCCCTGCAAGATCCTGCACGATCTGGCGCTTTGGGACCCGAAACTGGGCGACAACGCCCGGCCCGAAGACCGACGCCGGTGGCGGAGGAGGAGGGGGAGGAGGAGGAGGAGCTTTTCATTAGGCGCGGCGCCAAGCGTGCAGGCACAGCTAAGCGGCTCGGGCGCAAGCCAGACCGTGAGATAAAAGGGCCCGAGCACCTCCCCAAAGGGGAGAGCCAGCAGGCGCAGCCAGGGGCCTACAACCCGTCCGCAGCCTCGTCCACGACTACCAGGTCACCGGCCAGGCTGTCGAGGACGATGTCCGCGAACGGCCGAGGCCTAACCTGGCCACTGGCCAAGGGCAGAGGAAGACCAGTGCGCGGGTGCTTGCCCTGCCACAGGCGACCCAAGCGGGGCCGCGTCTGAGGGGGCACAATCACGAGGCAAGGCTGCGCGAGGAGCTGAGCGTTCTCGCTCGAGCGCGCTCCGCACCACGCGCAGAAAAGGGAAAGAGCCCGCGCGCCATATGCGGTGGCTACCTCCTGGGCTGCACGCCGCAGGCGTGTAGCCATCACGCGTCCTGGCGACGCGGTAGCAGCGGCAGCAGCGGAAGCCCTTGCCACACGGCACAAGCTCGTGCACGCCAGCGGGCAGCACCACGTCTGCCGTCAGCGCGGGGGCTGTCCCCCCGCGCCGAGCACGTCGCAGGTGGCCGTGCCGAGGCACGTCGTGCTGGCTGGGGTCCGCTGAGCGCAGCACCCGAGCCAAAAACTTGGCGACAAGCGTCACCAGGTGAAAGGTGCGCTTGACCCGCTCCACCGCAGCACTGTCCGTGGGGTGGAGGGCAGCACCTTGTCGGGCGCCGAGATCGGCGTAGTGGTTTCCCCAACGCTTGATCAGGCCACGCTCGACGGCGCTGTCGTGGCAGCGTCGAGCGTGGCTTTTGACCTTCGCAACCGTGGCGTCACCACCAAGGTCGTCCACGCGATCCCCGATGCGCGTCCAGAGGTCGACTGACTCGCACTGGGCACCAGTGGTCTCGGCGCGTCTGCGCTCGAAGCTGGAAACCACCCAGGCGCAGCGACTGGAAGCAGTAGGGCCCCAAGGCCACGTGCGTCAGATACATGGAGAGGCCGAAGGCCTCCGCGAGATCAGACGCCCGGTGCAGCCCTGGGCGCGGGCCGCAAAAGGAGGCGGTCAAGCATCCTTGCCCGTCCACCTGGACAACCGACCAGCCCGCTCTGCTGAGTCGGGGTCTCCCTGTACTGACGAGGTGCAGGAACCGTCACCGAAGGCCTGGCCTTCGATGCTACCAGAGCCAGGCCGCTTGAGCTACTGGACGAGGAGGGAGGGCGCAGGGTGAGGGACAGAGGGGCGAGGGTCGGGGACCAGGGCCTGCCTCCAGAGGGCCCACGTCGAATGCACCCCGAGGTCCCGCCTCAGGGGAGGGGGGTGGTCATGCTCACGGACGAAGGCCCACGTCGCGGAGCACTGGCCAGTCACCCAAGCCTCAAAGGTCCCTGGGCAGGATTCGATGCAAAATGGGCACGTGCGGCTGCGCGTGAGGCCGTGGCGGACTTTGCGGGCCTGGCCCCGCGCGCCATTCGACGGAGAGTCGTCTGGTGTCGAGCCGTCCTCTCGGGACCCGTCCTACCGATGCAGAGGCGACGGAGGGGGGCAAAGTAGGGGCGGGCAAGGAGGCCAGACATGTACTCGGAACTCTGCTGGGCTCGGTCCACCAGCCAATCCTTCGTGCTCAGACGCGCGAGGTGCAGCACAGATCTCGGGCAGACCGCGGTGAGATCAACCTTGAGGCCCTCGCTGGTATCTAATGTGCAAACTCCAGGGCCCAGCTTCCAGCCGATGCGCCTGCAACTGGCCGGGGCCGCCGAAATCGGGCCGCGGGCGAGGGCCCATTCCGTCTTCACACCTGCGGGCCAAGCCAGGGTGGCCTCGGAGGCAAACAAAACTCGGGCTATCCACCCTCGAGGCAGCCACGGCCCCCAGACAACCTGAGCGATCAAGTGGATCGGACTCGCTGTGCAGGCGTACGCCGGGTCGGCCGACCTAGGCGCCGAGGGAGTGAGGTGGAGGTCGAGAGTGAGGGAGCGACGAGCGGTCCGAACGAAGAGGGCGGCATGCGCAGCTCGGCGCATCGGCTCGATCCTACTCCACGCCCTCCCCGTAACACCGTTCCCCCTAAGTACCAGCAGGCGTGACACCGAGAGAGACGAGCCGCTGCGTTTTGCCTCTAGCGGCACGCAACACGCGGATGCGTGCCGAACGTCTGATCACGGCGGCCGCGCGCTTGCTCCGTGTGGCCGCGCCAGGCCGCCGCCCGCAGCCGTAGTCCACGCTCAGGTTCCTCGCCGACTTGCGGCCCCTGCCGCGGAGCGCCGCGCAGCGCCTCTGGACCTCGCGGCTGCGCTCGGCGGAGTTGGCCAGGATCGCGCCCTTGCTACCGTTCACGATGAGGCCGTCCGCCAGGAGCCCTTTGCGGAACAGCTCGTAGGCGCCGCTGACCTGCGAGGCCATGCGCCTTGCCATGCCCGTCTGGGCCAGCTGGATGTCGTCGACGACGTTGCCGACCCGCGCCGTGCCCAGCTCCGCGATCGCGTCCAGCCTCGGCAGCAGGAACATGCGCATGCACAGGTCCGCGAAGCTGCACCCTGCCACGACGCCGCGCTGGGGTGCGCAGGCTTCTGTGGCCACCTACTGGTAGCAGACGATGCGCGGCGTCGCGTGCACCTGGAGCAGGACGCGCAGCAGGTGCATGTTGAAGCCGAAGGCCTCGGCCCGCATGGCCAGCAGCGCCCGCGGGATGTGCTCGTAGGCCTTCGACAGGTCCATGGGCACGGTGCACGCCGCCTGGCCGCGGTGAGTCGCCACCTCAGCCGTATCCAGACGCCGGTCTCGCAGCTCAGACCTGCCGTGCCGCAGATGAAGTCCCGACGGTGCAGAGAGGCCCAGCTGGAATCTGTGGTGTTCCTCGTCCACCGAGTGAAGGGCCGTGGGGCACCTGGAACCAGCCCGATGGTGCGAACTCCTCCTTCAGGCTTGGGCAGGAGGACCATCTGTATCGCTGCCAGGGCCTTCGGCGCGTGCCCCAGCTCCAGCATGCGCCGCCAGAGCTCGATGCGGGCCCCGAGCGCCTCGTCGCACAGCACGGTGACGTGGCGCGGGTGGAAGGCGTCGCAGCCCAAGCCCGTGACGTGGGGGATGGAGTGCCCGACCTGGCGCAGCTTCTCGACGCTCGGCAGGCGTGGGGGGGCGCCCATGTCCAGGGGCCAGGCGACCGCCGCGCGTCCACCGCCTTCGCCCCACAGCGCGTGCCACGGGCGCGCCGCCGCCTCTGCCGCCAGCTGCGCCGACTGGAGGCCCGCGGAAGGCTGTCAGCGGTCGGCAGCCCAAGGCGCCGCCTGGCGGATCCAGCGGAAGCCCTTCCGCACGCCGTCGCCGACGCTGGCCTCGCGGGACCGGTCCAGCCAGGCCTTGTAGCGGCGGTAGGCTGAGCGGCCCTCGGCGGCGCCTGCCGCCCGCTGGAGGTCGTCCAGGAGCGCGCCCACCGCGGGCTGCTCCTGGAAGTTCAGCCTGCGGACGAGGCGGCGCCGCGACTGCCAGAGCGTCGGGCCCGCGCCCGCCACGGGCGGCGCGAAGCGGAGCAGCTTCACCTGGATGCGCCTGGCGTGCTGGCGGCTGCCCGGCCGTCGGAGGACGCGCCACTCGCGCACGCGCTCGGCGAGCCAGCTCCAGTGCTGCTCAGCTGGGGCAGCCTTCGCGGTCGGCGCCCGCTGCTGCCGCTGGCGAAGGAGATGCACCTTGTCCAGGCGCGCTCCTTCGCTCCTGCCCCGATTGCGGTCCGCCTCGCGGCCCTCTGCCAGGCCGAAGTGCTGGGCCAGCTCGTCCTCATATCGGTCCAGGACGCGCCCGCAGGCGGCATCCAGGCCCGCTGCCGCCGCGACCGCCCGCAGGTCGGCGATCGCGTCCTGCCATCCTGGTGGGGGCAGTTGCGGCCCGGTCAGCATCTTGGCAGAGAAGGCCTTCGGGCGGTGCAGGCGGAGGACCGTGGCGCCAGGGGGTGGTGGCCAGTCTGAGCGCCACCGCCCCGTGGGCGCGGGCCCCGAACCGGGCGCTCCGACGCACGGCGTGGGCCTCCGCTAGCTGGTCGACGCAGAAGAAGTCGATCTCCCGCGCGGAGGTGGCCGTGGCGCAGGTGGCGTGGTTGGAGCATGCCAGTCGCGCCCCAATGGACGGCGCCAGCTGCGCCTCCTCCAGCCGAGTGGGCGTCATGTTCCAGTCCGCTCCCGCGACGAAGGACCGTCGCATGGCCCGCGCCACCGAGCCCCGAGTTGGTCGCAGGTCCAGGTTGAGGTCGCTGAGGTACTGGCTAGTGTGGAGGCGCGCAGACACCGTCAGCGCACCCTCGCGGCCACCCGCAGACGTCATCCAGAAGCCAAGGCGGGCGGAGCAGCGGACCGTGATGCGGTCATCGGCGAACTCGACCCGCTGAAGATGCACCAAAGGACGGACCATAATGCCCACGCCTGCCGCGGTGCCGCCCTTCGACGCGGCCACCGCTGGGATGAGGTCTGCTGTCCAACCCGGGCGGCGAGCAGCGCGACCAGCAGCAGTCAGCTGATGCTCCTCCTTCAGGTGATGCTCCTGAAGGAGGGTTACCTGGACGGAGCTGTCGACGTTGCCCCCCCAGCTGCGCGAGGCAAGAGGGCCAGTGCGTCGCGCTGGCGGTCGTGATCTCCATGCTGGCGTCCTGGCGCCGCCCGGCTCGCTCGGGGTGGGGCCCTCGCCCGCGCGCCTCTTGGCGGGGGGCCCGCGCGCCGCGGGGCCGCTCCCCGAGCCCCCCGCCGCGGCCAGCGCAGCGCCCGCCCGCAGCGCCAGGAGCAACGCGTGCCTCTGGCTTAGGAGCAGCGCGGGGTGGAGGAACCAGTCCAGGGGGAGGATGACGTCGAGCCGACCTCGCCGAAGGGCTCCTGGGCGCCCCAGAGGTTGATCCACTCGGTCCGCGCCCGCCGAGTCCGTCGCACACGTCGAGGTAGGAGGCCCGCGCGCCGCAGAGCCGCTCCTCTGCCGCGCCGCCAGCGCCGCCCCAGCATGCAGCGCCGCGTGCAACGTGGGCCTCTGGCCGACGGAGCTCCCGAGGTGGTGCAGAAAGCTCGTCGCACGGCTCCGACGACTGCGCATGGGCGAGAGCCGCTTCGGGGCGGGGGCTTCGCGAATTCTTTTTCGGAGCGCCAACTATGGCCCCCGCCCCTCGCGGATCGACCCTCGGCTCGGCCGCCACAGGCGCTATGGGCCCCCCAAGCCTCTGGCCGAAGAGCCAGTCCAGGGCGGGGCCGACAGCAGACCGTCCACGCCGAGGGGCTCCGAGTAGAGCCTGAGGGACCATCCGGCGCGTGCCCGTCGTAGTCGTTGCGCTCGCCGTGGCAGGGGCCCCGCGTGCCGCGGGGCCGCGCCCCAGCCATCCAGCCAGCGCCAGCACCGTGCTCGCCAACGGCGCCAGGAGCATCGCGTGCTTCTGGTTGGGGAGCAGCGCGGGGTGGATGAACCAGTCCGTGTCGAAGCTGACGACGAGCGGTCCTCTCCGTAGAGCACCGCGTCGCGCCAGGAGACAAGCCTCTCGATGTGTACCCGTAGTCGTCGTGCACGTCGTGGCTGGGGGCCCACGCGCAGTAGGGTCGCTCCCGAGCAGCGCCTCCAGCGCCGCCCGAGGAGCGCCACGTGCACCGCGAACCTCTGGCCGACGGCGGTCGCGAGGTGGGAGGGCAAGCTCATCGCGCGGCTCCGACGACCTCGCCTCGGCGAGAGCCGCTTCGGGGCGGGGGCTTCGCGAATTCATTTCGGAAAGCCCGCTATGGCCCCCGCCCCTCACGGGTCGACCCTCGGCCCGGCCGCCACCGACGCCATGTGCTCCCCGTGCCTCTGGCCGAGGCAGCTCGCGAGCGAGCGAGAGGGGCCAGTTTAGGTGGTGCCCGACGTAGAGCTGAACAAGCCGTCGTGCCACGCGTCGCCCCTGAAGTTGAAGCGCATGGCCCGTGCCCGCTTCGTTGGCCACCCTCGTTGTCGAGATTGGGGGTGGCGCCGCGGGGGGGCAAGCCGCGAGGGGAAGGGGTCTGTCCAATGGCGGCGCCCCATCTCGCGAGCTGGAGGCGGGCAAGCCCGCGGGTGTCTTCGTAGATGAAGACGTCGCCGTAAACGTAGTCGCTGTCCTCACAACACCAGGTGGGCCTCTGCCACCTGCCAGTGGTGTCCGACTCGCAGGCGGGGCCTGCGCCGCACTTGAGGTCATCCTTCATGAACTTGTACTCCCCAGTCGAGTACATGTAGTCCAGGGCCCACAGGATGTGACCACGATTGTGCACTGCGCCCTGCCCACGCAGGCGTCCCCGTCGAGTGCGCCCGCGCCGTTGGGCGCTGCACTCGAGGGCCGCCTCAAAACCGTCGGAGCTTCGGCCCGCCGTTGTCGAACCTGTGTCAAAGGCTCAACTGGTCCTCGTCGTCGCCCACTGGGACCGCCGCCGCCTTGCTGGCCGCGCCGCCGCGGCCGCCCTTGGGTGCGCGCCCCTTGCCAGCCGCAGCCAGGAGGAGGCGGAGGAGGAGGAGGAGGAGGAGTAGGAGGAGGAGGAGGAAGAGGAGGAGGAAGAGGAGGAGGAGGAGGAGGAGGAGGAGGAGGAGGAGGACGGGTCGCCCAAGCCCTTCGGAGAAACCCTCCGGGGTACGCGAGGCTCGACGGCCCGCACCACAGGTCGCTATACGGCGAAAGGTCACTCTTCCGTGCAGCCGACCACCCTCTGGGGGGCCTCTGCTCCAACCTCCGGGCGAGGCTGCGCCCGCCGGGCCCTGCGCTGCAGTCGGGAGCCGCGCGTGGCGCGGCGGCTTCTGCGCCTCCTCGGGGGCAGCTTTCGTTTCGGTGGCGCGCCCGCGGGGGAAAAGGCAGACGCAGGATCGACGATCGAAAAACACACACCCATACCCCAAGGGGTTGAGCCTCCCCTGTGCGTCCGACCACCCGCACCCATACCCATAGCCAGTCCTCCTCCCCAATGGGTATGGGTGTGTGTATGTGGTTCGCTCGTCAAGGATATCCCCTCGAGACATGACACACATCGCGACGGGAGGTCCTTATCGCCATTTTCGGCCTCTGGGGGCCCTTATGAAGCCCCGTGACCGTCAAACAACGGCTGGGATGAAAAAACAATCCCAAGGAATGGGTCGAGAAGAGGGAGGCTCGCAAGTCATGGCCCGAGGCATGTGCGCGGCCCAGAGGCGGCCAGGGGACGCAATGAAATGCGAAAGGGGGCAGTGACATCCGAAGAGATATCGTGGCCGCAGTCATGATGTACCTCCCCGCCAGTCTTCACCTCCCTCTTGTCGAACAAGAGAGAGCTGCACGGATCGCGTGGATTTCGTGGATCTGCGCTTGACCTCCTCTCCCTGGCGCGCGGAGTGCGCCAGGGGCGGCGGCGGAGGCGCCGCCAGGAGTGCCCTAACGCAGATCCAAGAGATCCGCGCGGAGCTCCGAAAGGCTGTCTATGCAGCTCTCCCCAAATCCAGGCCTTAGCTGCCCAGGTACGCAACACGCAACTCGTAGCGTACTGACACGGGGCTCAACACGCAGACTGAAAGCGTGGGTTTGAGGCGATGCGTTCGCCAACACGTGGGCCAACACGTGCCGAGCCACCACGCAACGTGTTAACACGGACGTCTGTCTTGAGCACCGTACGTGTTGCGTTTCAAAACGGGCGTATCGAGGCAACTGAGATCTAGGAGGCTTAGAACTGCCCTCTCCGCCTCCGCCTCCTCGCCTGCCCTGCCCCCCGCTTCCGATGGGGGGTTGCTGGAGGTGCCCCCGGCCCAAGATGGCCCCAGCTTTTCGTTCAATTCTCGAGCCCCTGGGGCCCTCTGAGCCTCGTGAGGGGTGCTCTGGAGGCCGCGGGGCCTCCTTGGAAATCCTGGGGGCACCTTGGGCTTAGGGGCATTTCTAGCACCCCACCCCGCTCGCCTGCATCGTTGCTTCTGCAGCTCGTGATTGCACATGGTTTGCAGGAGTTGCGGCAGGTGTGCAGACTTGCACGAACGCATCATTGCGTGGATGTGTTGCGAACCGTAGCCCCCGAGGCTCGAATCTAGAAGTCGCAAGACACGTCCTGGAGCCAGGCGGAAACATTGTGCAATCACAGCTTGAGAGCTCTTTGGTATCGTCTCCGCCCGACCGAAGGGTGCCCCCGCCTGTCGTCGTCGTCGTCGTCGTCGTCGTCGTCGTCGTCGTCGTCATCTTCGTCGTCGTCGTCGTCGGCGGCGGCGGCGGCGTGGTCGTGGTCGTGGTCGTGGTCGTGATCGTCGGCGTCGTCTTCGTCGTTGTCGTCTTCGTCGTTGTCGTCGTCGGCGTCGACGTCGTCGTCGTCGGCGTCGTCGTCGTCGTAGTCGTCGTCGGCGTCGTCTTCATCGTCGTCGTCGTCGTCGTCGCTCTCGCCGCACGGCGGAGGAGGGAAGAGGGAGGAGGGAGGAGGAAGGAGGGAGGAGAGAGGAGGGAGGAGGGAGGAGGGAGGAAGGATGAAGGATGAGGGAGGAGGGAGGAGCGGTCCGGAACCGCGTACTTCGACCGCCGCAGCTCCGCGGGGGTCGCTGCGCGCGTGGCACCGCCAGCCCCAGAGGACCGTCGCGCCTCGGGGGGGGGGCGCCAAGGAGGCCATCGCTCGGTCGAGCCCGTTCCCCGGAGGAGGGGGAGGAGGGGGAGGAGGGGGAGGAGGGGGGGGAGGAGGATGAGGAGGAGGAGGAGGAGGAGGAGGAGGAGGAGGAGGGTCCGTAGCCATTTTGGCTCCAGGAGGGGAGGGCCCGCCCGCGCGCCTGGGGCTCGTCGTCATCGCCCCATTCGTGCCGCGGGCCGCCCCAGCGGCCTGGGCTCAGGCGCGCCGCCCCTCCCAGGCGGCGGCCGCGTTGCTGGAGGCAGCTCCAGCTGCGCCCAGGCGGCCCGACGAGGCGCCAGGGCGAGCCAGCCTGGCACAGGCGCCAGCGCTCGGCGCGGGCAGCCGCGCGGACCCTGCTGAGGGTCGCAGCAGCGCGGACGGTGCTCAGCAGCCATCACAGCGCTCAGCGCCACCAGTGCCAGCAGCAGGAGCCCCAGCAGCAGCAACAGCCCCCAGTCTCTACAATGGCGAGAAGATCCGCGAATAGCGGGGGGCCGCCTTCTTCGCAGGCAGGCGGCCCCCCAGTAGGTGCCAGGCCGTACCCGTGGAGAGCGCAAGGCTACTCCGACCAGCAGTACGGCACCCAGCAGCACAACAACCAGCAGTACGGCAACCAGCAGTACGGCAACCAGCAGCACAACAACCAGAAGCACAACGGGAACCAGCAGCACGGGCACCAACAGCACTACTACCAGCAGAACAACGTCAAGTGGCGCAACGAGAAGTGGAAAAAGGGGTCGAGATCGAGAGCCAGATCTTCTTCAAGAAAGAGCTCGAGGGGAGACCCGTCCAGAGTACTTACCATCTCCAGCGACTACCAGTACACCCAGAGGCAGCTCGAGATCATCAACAGCGTACTGCCCGCCACCAGAGATGAGATGGAGAGACACGAGAGCTTCTCCAACCCGCCCATCGAGACGGACATCAACAAGCTACGGTTACTGACTAAGAAAGGGAGAGCTGGGAGATTCGCGGGCCAGGCCTACGGGGCCGGGGCAGCAGGCGTCGACGACTCCAAGATCATCAAGGAATTGGCCATCACAAAGGCGATGATCATGCTCACCTTCTCGCCCGAGGAAAGGGTCGCCAACTACAGGGACAGCATCGAGAGCGCCCAAAGAAGAAGAATTGCAATTCGGGGGAACATCGCCAAGCTCCAGAGCGAATCTGACATCGTAGACGGGGACATGCAGATCTTGAGGATGCTTCTGCAGGAGGCGAGGGACCAACGCGAGGCCTCCAACTTCTCGGACCCAGAGGACGTATCAGAGTACCGCGGCGACCATGAGGACATGGGACGAGAAGAACGCGACAAGAAGGCCGTACGAGATAAGACGCCACACCCACGTTCACGCATGCCAAGACCCGCGTCCGCAACGATCACCCACGCGCAACAACCCATCCACCCACAGCAGCCCCGCAACAACGACGACGCCCAGGAGCTGCGAAATCTCATTTCCGACCTGGCCAGGAAGATAGACCACCAGCAGCAGCACACGGGCGTCCATCAACACCATCTCGCCTTCTTCCACCAAGATCAGCAGATCAACCAGCAAAAGGCGAAGCAACAAGCCGAGCACCGTGAGGAGATGAAGGTCATGCACGACATAACGGAAACCATGCCCAGGGACTTCGCCAACTACGAGAAGCACAATATGCAGCTGGCAATGAGCGCCATGCGATCGGAACTACAACAACAAGAACAACTATTCCAAGAACAGCTGCAAACCGACAGAGCTCTAGCGCAAAGAAGGATCGACATCGAGGACAAAGGAAGTTCAAGAGCCACGACAGCAGGAGATGGACTCTGCCAAGCACGCGCTCAATATGCAGCAGGTCCAGTACCAGCAGGAGTACAACAACGCACAACAACGATTACGACACGTTGAACGCGCTAGACAAGCCGAAGCGGCGTGCGCGTATAACTTGCTCAGGGAGTACGAACAAAGGAGCCAGCAGCAGCAGACCTACATCAAGCAGGAGCATAATCAATAACTTGCAGCAGCTCACAACACCACCATCACCGAACAAGACGTCCTCCTACGCGCCAAAGAACGACTACTTGAAGAATGCTGAGAATTACAAACACACCAACAACAATATGACAGAGCACAACACGAGTACAACCAAGAGAGCGTTCAGTTACGACATGCAAAACAACATATGCAGGCTCAGTTCGCGATCAACATCCAGCTGAACGAGGGATAGCGCTTGAAGGAACGGGGGCAGCTCCAAGCCGAGCTACGACAAGCTGAAGATCGAGGAGACAAGGTCGACATCGACCTCTTGAGAGAGCTCGACACCAGGATGAGCGAGCGCGATGAGGAGGAGACACTACGGCAAGCCATGGCAGACTCGGAGCAGAAGTGCTTCGACCACGAGATGGAGGGGGCAATCTGGTCAATTCTACCAGGACAATATGAACACCCCCCGAAAGACATCGTCGCCTACATCGAGCAGCTCAGGGTCATGGGGCGGAGCGAAGACGCCACCACCACCAGCGCGATCGACTCGGAAGCTCGGAGCTCGCAGGACTTCGGTTTCTCCCTAATGCCCCTGACCCCTCCTCCACCGCCCACTTCGCCACATATATTTCCGACGACTCCCGCCGACGCACCGCGCCGACCTGTCCCTGGGCCATGGGGCCAGTGACCGGCAGAGGACATTGCAGCTTACGCACAGGAGCTTGCGGGGTCGTCGAGTACATTCACAGAGTCAAGCACCATCGACATCACGGCAGCAGCAGACAGCGACCACAGCTTGACGGGACTGGCACACGGACCACATACAAGGCAATACTCGACACCACCTCCAAGGTCGCCACCTTCCCCACATTCAGATGGTGAAAGACGCCCCATCACCCCCACCCCCATCGCAGACGACGTTTACGACTGCGACGCACAATCGGGCGGTACATCGCAGAGGGCGACTACACCCATGCCAGACGCCCACGACCCCGACCTCTTCATCACTCCAACGCAGCGGAGGTCTCGGACACCCGACGTGCCGCCTGTCTCACTAAGCCCATCCATACCCACTGAGCAGCCCACCTCATAAATCTTCCCCGAAGTCAGAGCGATGTCAGCACCACCAGTCACCCGATGGGAAGACACAGAATAACCCAACCCACCTGTCACCACAGGGCTGATCGACCTGAGCATTGATGAAGCAGACGACCCGACGACACCACGGCAGCAGCATGTGAGAAGCGTCACACCGGCACAGCCTTTCGAGCCCTTGGCCCCGACTCCGAGATTCCACATAGGCACCTCAGAGAGATCGAGGTCTGCCCCGCCTACGCGATCCAAGTCGGCGCTAAGAAAAGAAGGACGCGCTGGACGCCCAGCGCGAAAGGTACGACTCCGAGACACAGGCGACGGATGCCAAGAACCAACATGCCGAGTTCCAGCTCGAGCTGACGGAGATGACGACAGCTCGGACGCGGCTCAACATATAAAACACTGAGCAGGACTGATCCTGTTGGGGGCGCGCTGGCCCAACAGGGGAGTCCAACACTGCCACTGCAAGGTGCTCGTCGTGGGCTTCAACGCCTCACAGGTCTACTGCAGCAGACGGGCATCAACACCCAGTGCGAAGATCATGCAGCAGCGAGTTCGTCGACCCCTGCGGTGGCAGCCACTTGCGACGTGACTCGACATCGTCCTCCACTAGGGAAGACAACGCACCAACCCACGCAGCCTCAGCCTGATACAAAAACAGAAGCAATAAGACAAAAAACACCATTACACCTGCATTATTCAACCCCACCAGCTAGACGTGAAGCTCGAGGGCGCACAATGGGTGAGCTACTCGCGCGACTCGCCTCGCGACGGCTCAGTTACCAGCGGGATCAAGACGTACCCGCCAGCCAACATGCATTGGGGGTGGCATGAGCGGCGGTGCGGTGACAACGTCGACCAACTGCGACACGCTGCACTGGAGAGGGGCCCTCCAGGCAGAACAGCACAACCCAAGCACAACTACAGCTATGACGACAGATCTTGGAGCACCCTCGAAGCCAAGATCGACAACATACCGCGCAAGACAGTGCGCTTCAGCTGCTCAACGCCACCAAGGCGGGAGCCAGCGAGGCCAGTGGTGAACAGCCCGCCACGACCCGACCGACCTCCTGCAACGAGCGCTGAAAAGGCGACGAGCCACTTTGGCAAAGAGACGTCGCGTTCTTGGAATTCATCACCTGGAAGGTTACTACACGCCCTTCACTGGAGCGACTTCGACAACATAGAGGAGACGTTCCTAAACGAGATGCATGAAGATGGGAAGGGCAGCTATGACACGAATATCGAAGGCTGCCACGGCGAAGCTCATATTAAGCAGATGTCTGACGAGCACCAACGCCACCGACAAAAAAGACGACCCCAACCGACATGCGCACTGCAACCTCCGCAAATACCACTGCACAACCGATTCGATTGTCTCGCAGATATGACCATCGACACCGACCACAGCCACGAACAAGTACAACACAAACACGAACGACCAACAAGCGTGCATGTCGAGGCTGCCCTGGTGAGGCAAGGATCAAACTTCGAGACGGGCTCGAAGGGTGGGGGTGGGGTGGGGGTGCGGTGTGGGGGTGGGGTGGGTGGGGTGGGTGGTGGTTGGGGGTGAGTGGGGTGGGGGGTGGGTGGGGGAGGGGTGGGGGGTGGGTGTGGTGGGGTGTGGGGGGGAGGGAGGGGGGGGGGGGCAGGACGAGTACTGCCTGCGCCTACCAAGGGGGATGGTGAGGGGCAGGGGGGGGGGAGGGAAGGGTGTGGTAGGACGTCCACTGCCCGCGCCCCCGCGGTCCGCCCTAGCTCGCCACCCCCACCATCCCCAGGGCGGAGTTTGGGGCTCACCCCGGCGCCCATGTGGCGGAGCAAAGGGCAGCCGAGACAATCTCAACCGACATCAGAAGCAAGCACAAGGCCTGGGGTTCGCCCCCACCGAAGGCACTGTGACCCCTATTCATAGCGGGGCGAGGTGGGACAGCCGCGAACCCCACTTGAAGTCGGTGCATGGAAGCCTTGCAAACACACCCACAACCAACGCAACACCACCAGCAACAAGCCGACTGCCCACTGACCTACTAACGAGCACGCAGCACGAGCAGACACAAGGTCTGGGGTTCGCCCCCACCGAGGGCACCGTGACCCCTAACAATAGCGGGGCGAGGTGGGACTGCCAAGAACCCCACTTGAAGTCGGTGCATGGGGACCTGGTCAGCACGCCCACAACAAACACAACGATACCATCAGCAAGCCGACCACCAACCGAACCACGCACCACTACGCGGCAGACAACGAGACCAACAAACATACTACCACCCACTGCATTGCTACCCTTTCGACAAACCCGACTGAGACCACACGTAGCAACAACCCAACCACCGCCGCCAATACTACAGCCAGCTACAACGACGCCACCAACGCCACTACGAAAAGCGATGCAACCCTTCCGACTCGCACGACGAAGGCCGAGAACTAGCGAAGAAACACCACTGGGGGCACATAGCGCAGCGACCAGCTTTGCGACCCCTGCGGTGCAGGCGACTTGCAGCGACCTTACGCTATTACCTCCACTCACGCCTACACAACTACAAGGACACGACCTATGTACACTTTAGCCCAAAACCGCCCATGCAAAGTACCATCAAGCACAGCGCCCCACCAACTCTGACATTCGACTTCGACCAAAGAGCTATGGACAAAACAGCAGATCACGTTCTCCGGTTCTTTCCACCTCGGCCTCTGCTACAACAGCGCCGATTCCACCTGTTCACCGACGGATCCAATAATCCTAAGAAGACTGAGGACGACGCCTGGGCAGTTGCCATCGTCGGCGAGGACACCAACTTCACTTTCCAGGGCACCATCGCAGGTAAGCACAAAGACGGTACTACCATCGCAGCCAGCGGCCACTGCATCCCGGGAACTACATCGACCACAGTCGAGATCACCGCTCTCATTTGGGCCTTCGCCTACGTCATCTACTTGGACCACGACAGCATCACAACGGTATCGACCGACTCACTGGGCGCCCTAACTATTGTCACTCAGCAGGCCTTCACCGACCATGGCATCGAGCTCGTGAAAACCCTCTGTATCTTCTACGACATCGTGAAGGACCGAATCAGCTCAGGCACGTCCACGCCCACGAGTACAGCACCTGGAATGAGCTAGCCGACGCGGCCGCCAACCACGCCCGCCTTCGACCTGTCGATCACCCCCAGCCAGTATGGAGCGACGCCATGGACGGCGCCAACCAGAGGGACTGGGAGTTCCTCATCGAGGCCGACGACAGCACCAAGAGCGCATGCCCGATGCTTATGCACGACCACCGCCACGCTCCGATATTCTCGACAACAGCCAACAAGGGACATATTCATCGAGATGCCGACAGGAAGAAGCAAGAGACATAAGTAACTGTCACATTCGCCACTTACAACATTCAGACAAGACGAAAGCCGAGTCCTGGAGCAATGAAACGACGCCAGAAGATACCCCGTCTAAAAGAGGTCATGGCCGCGATCTACGACGACGACATCCGCGTCATCGGCATCCAGGAGTCCCGCGCCGTCTTCGGCACCAGGGACTCGACCGAGGCAGCCTGCGTGAGCGCCAACAACTACCATGCCATCGCAAGCGGCCGCGACAACTTCAATTTAGGATGCGAAGCACATGTTCTTACATCGAAACCCTGCGGCAGGAGCGGCGACGCCCTGCTCAATTTCCGACCAGGCAACTTCGTCGCCACCCACAAGTGCCCCAGGATTCTACATGTCAATGGCCTCGGCTACTGGACTCCAGCAGGCCATCTGTGCATGCCGCGCTCCCCGCGCCCGACCAGCATCCCCCCAGCGAGAAGGATTCCTTCTGGGACACGCTGCCCGACCTTGCCAGCAAGTACCGCATCCCGATGATGATGATCGACGCCACTGCTCGGGCGGGATCAATGACCAGCTCGGCCATAGGACCAGCAAGCCTACCGCGACAAGAAGAGCACAACGGAACGCGATTCCACGAATTCCTCCTCGCGCATAACCTGCCCGCAATCAACATTTCCCAGAGCGGAGGAGGCAATCGCCGCGCGTGGCTTTCCAACGCAGCCCCTGACTACGCCGTTATCGAGACGGACATGCTGAGCTGTATCACAGACTGTTCCACCATGTATGGCATTGACAGCGGCGACATCCTCGAGAAGAAGGACGACCACTACCCAGCCCGCACCACATTACAGTGCCAGATCAACACCACCAGATCTTCAACAACCTTAAAGCTCGACGGATCGAAGCTAAGAGACGCCGGCTGCAGAAGTACATTCACCGACACGTTGGCGGGAGTTCCGCACCCCACATGGGACACTAACATCAACGACCACCTCAGTACCATAACGGAAGCAATCACCACTACAGCTCGGCAAGTATTTCGACTCGACCAGCCTGCGTCGCGCAAGCCATGCATCACGGCAAGGTCGTTTACCTTACTACGGGCAAGGCGCACCGCAATAAAAAACCATCAGGATCGTCAAGATCAGCGGGCCTTCATCTAGGACTGCAAGGCGAAGGATGAAGCGCTTCATCGACATCTTAGCCAACGACGCCCTACTACCACATCCCAGCGACGGAATATATCTCCTGGACCTGCCGAGCTGCATGTCCTTGGCGACCTCTGCCACCATTTGCTCCTCGAGCAAGACAGCAGCACATCAGCAAGAAGCTGCGTACCTGAGCGTATGCAACCAATCGTGCAACTTTGTGGTCTCGACAAGTCAAGTCATGAGAAGATGGATCGAGATGGGCGGGGGCGACTTCCTCGATGACATAGCGAACGGCCTGGGCACCTCAATCGTCAACAGCACCCCCAACGAAGAGTGGGTTGCGGCATGCAAGCAACTCGCCTTCGCGGGGAATCCGCCCAATAAGCCGATGACACCACTCATCCGCCTCTCACCTGACGGAGAGGTCCTCGCCAGCAAGACCGACATCGCTGACCGCGCTCAAGTTCTACGCATCGAGCGAGCACGCCATGGAGACCACGGCCGACGGTGTCGCTAACCACTACAACCAACGCGCCAACCACGACAAGCCCGACCCACTCACCCGCAACATCATGACCATTGGGCAGCTCACGACAAACCTTGCGGGGGCGCGACCAGGAAGACGGGGGGGTCCAGATGGAATTGCAGACGACATGGCAAAGGCAGCCCCCTGCTCGTTGGCGCGCCTACTCCGCCCCATCCTGGTCAAGACGCAGGTGCAGCCCACTGAGCCGCTAGCAGCGAAGGGCGGTTTTTCGCCGCACTTCTATGACGGAGCTGGAGCCCTCGACAAGCAGCGCTCCTATAGGGGTATATTGCTGAACAACACCATCGGCAAGATGCGCTCCTCTTTCCTGCGATCCAGGGTCAAGATATTGCTCCCTTCTATCCTCTACGCCACCCAATGCGGGGCCCGACCGCGCATGGCCACGGACTTCGTTGCCCGCGCTATCATGGCCTTCGTCGCGGATTGCCAGCACAGGGGGAGATCGGGCTCCATCGTCTTCGTCGATCTGCGCGAGGCCTTCCACTCCGCGATCAGGGAGTTCACCATGCGACTTCCCACCGCGCCCGCGGAGCTCGACGACCTCATCGACGAGATTAGCGCCCCGAGGTGGCTTCGACCAGTCCTTGCGCAAAACCTGCAGCGTCCAGACGATATTGCGAACAAGATAGACGACGACCACCTCTGCGAAATGATCTCGGACCACCACGCATTCAACTACTCGCTATCAGGTGCCAACTGCGGGAACCCGCCCTGGAGTTCCCTTTTCCGACGTCGCCTTCAACGTGCACTTCGCTCTGCTCCTGAGCGCGATTGTCAGCGACGCCAGTGCGCAGCAAGACAATCACGACGGGCGTCCAATCCCTCCTTGCCCCCGCCCTACATTCGCTCACGTCGACGGCCTCGCCGGGGTCATATCTACAGCCGACGCAACAGAATTGGCCGAGGCAACCACGGCCGCAGCCACTAACCTTTGCCAGACAGCCCTCTCATTCGGCCTCGAGCCGCACCCCGAAAATACCAAAATTATTCTCAACTTCTACGGCGCCGACGCAAGGATGGACATGGGGCGACTAGCAGCGGACCGAATTCGTACCCTTGGCCTTCCCGGCATCGACATCCAGCTTAAGATCGCTGGTCAACAGAAGGCTTTGGGCACGATCATCACGGTTGGAGCAGCAATGGGACCCGGGACCCGACTTCGGGCCAACCGATCCGCTACGACGGCTACAGCCCTGGAGCGGCACATTCTACGAAGAAAAGGGCTCCCAGCAAAAGCGAGGATCAGGCGCGTGCACGCCCTGTCTACATCGGCCGTCGCTTTCAACCGCCGCATCTGCAACGACATGACGAACAAGGGCACGAAGTTTATGGATGTTAAGTACGCAGGCCCATGCCGCGTTGCCATGGGCCTACCGAAGACCAACCCCACCCCCCCAACGCCCACATCACAGCCGAGGAAGTCATTGCAGTCACTGGAATCCCCGACTTCTCTACCCACCAATCAATCGCACGACTCAAATACCTACCGCGCCTACTTGACCATGCGCCGCGCGTTCTGCTGCGGCTCCTCGACAATATCGCTACCGTCAAACGGGGATGGGTACAGTTGCTCAAGAATTACTTCAGTATTCCCCGAACCTACCTCAAACGTGAGCGCTGGACAACCGCAAGCGATGACGACCATCGCATTATCGAGTGGGCAAGGCCGAAACCGAAGGGGTTCAACTCGGCAGTGGGCACAGCCACCAACGCCTTGCTAATATATGCATGCGGAGACGCTAAGATAGACAGAACGAGTCGCGACATTGGATAGGACCAGCAAGCGCCAGCAAATGCCCGACCCAAATACAGATACACCGACCACGGAGTACATATGCTACATATGCGAACGTGTCACAGCCACGAACCAGGGGATGGCAATGCACATGGGAAGAGACCACAAGCACCATGACGACCCCCCCGACACTGGGCTACAAGGACTGCTTGCAGGTGCTGCCAGACGGAATTCCACTCTTACCCGCGACCCGTCAAGCAATTGAAGGCATCAAAGCAATGCTCAGTATCTTGGTACGCATGGCACACTATCTACGGCACGCCCTTGACCGACCAGCAGATCGCCTTCAACAACGACCACCACAAGGAAGTCACCACAAAGAACCGACGCGACGGACGACCCGAAGCCTACGGAGCACAACCAGCGCATAGGTGCCACATCACACCACTTCCCATTCTTGACACCTCCCCACAGCTACCAAAGCTTTACGCCCCACTTCGCACAGCCCGCGCCGCACCTCGCTATTCCAAATGCGGCTTCGCGGCAAGCGTTTGCATAGACGACGGCTCTGGGATGCACAATGACATTTTCCAATCCATGACCACCTATTGCATCTCCAGCTTGCGAGGGACCGACTACATCCACATCAGCCTACATCTCGGCCATGACTCACCAACGACGAGAAGGCTACTCAATAGACTAAAGGCGAACATGACCGAGGGCATCATCGCGGGTATCTGCGCATCTATCCCGACAACTACATGGTTCGTCGAAAGCGATGACCACGAAGGGCGGCAGACAGCATCCTCAATAAGCTCACTTTACCCCTGGGGAGTATCAAGCATGGGCCAGAGAGTACGACATCATCTCGGCCATGAATGACGACCTCAGGGATACCATCGAGATCTCCAGCATCTCGCAGAATTGCCAAATCCGTATGCTCGTCGCCCATCCAACGGAAGAGCCAACCAGCCCGCACAACATTACGGCGTGGAGGACACCCCAGCTGCAGCACATCGGACGTCACCCGGCAGCCAGCAGCACCACCACCACAAGCCCCAAGGGTACTCGAATAAAGGTTTTGGCGACGACCCACGGCTTGGACGATGACGGAGAACGCACCGATATGGTCCCTTTCATCTCACACTACTTGGACAGACTAATGGTAGCTCGGTGGGACATGACGCCAGCAACTACCACAGCAGCCTCACCACCGTGGACAGCTACAACGCCATCGGGGACATCTGCACCTGTGTGGACATCTACACCCGCGTGGACAGCAACATCACCAGCGGGGACAGCTACACCAGCGCCCATCGGGGACAACTACACTACCATCCTGGACAACTACACTACCATCGGGGACAACATCACTACCATCGAGAACAACTACATTACCATCCTGGACAACTACACCACCATCGGGGCGACCCCCTCCAGGAGGACGGGGGACACGACGTCCCCTTCGAGTGAGGAAAACCCTTAGGCGCGGGCCGCACCCGCCCAGGAGCTTCATCCCTCTCTTTGATCGCCCTGATGAGGCTACCTCCCCCCGCTCCTCCTGTCCTGGCCAGGGTGTATGCAGCTCAGCTGCTTAAGTACTGATACCCTCGCCCCAGCAGCGTAACTACGGCGGCGCGGCTGCTGGTACCATCTGGGGCGGGGGTGCCAAGGCACGAATGTTCCCCTGGCTTCCAGGCTCCCGACCCCCGCCTCCTGGCCCCCCTCTTTCTTCGGCCAAGCAGCCTTCCTCCTCCTCTCCCTGGGGGTCGGGCCTCTCGCCCTTGCCCGCTGTTTCCTTTGCCCCCCCCCCCCCTCTTTGAGCGCCCTGGAGGCATCCTTCCTCTTCCCCCCCTTCCGTCCTGGCTTCCTTTTTGCCCTGGGGCTCTGGGGCCCTGGGCCGTCGGGCCCTCGTGCTCCCTCAGCCCTCGTCGGGCCTCCTCGGCCCTCGCTTTTTGCTTTAGCCCCTGGAGGCCCCCATGGAGGAATCTGTGCGCGGCCGCGGCGGGCCCGCCGCGCGCCGCCGACGCTGCAAAGACCGCAACGGCTGCGCTTCCGCGCGGAGGCACAGAACCGCGCTCGAAAGGTTCGAAAGGAGGAGGAGGAGGAGGAGGAGGAGGAGGCCGTGCATTTGTCGATTTCGTGCGTTGACGCGTGCTTTGACCGCCGCGCCTCGACAGGGGCGCCAGCTGGCCAGCGCTCGGCGCCGCTCGGACGTTTTTAACACGGCACGTGTTCTGTTTCAAAGCGGACGCTCCTCGATGGTCCTCGATGCTCCTCGTTGCAAATCCCATGGCAGCTGAGTTCGTGCCCGTTTTGGGCCCCTTTGGGGCCCCTTTCGGGCACACGAGGTGCATCGTTCTCCCCCCCACTTGCCGTCGCTCGGATGTCCATTCCCGTGCTCTGTTCGATGTCGCGCTTGTTTGATTATATTTTCTCTTCTGAGCAAGATGATCCAGGATGCTCCTCGGTGGTCCTGGCCGAGAGAGAAGATGCACACGTCCGAGCGATGCCAAGCCAAGGTCGCCCCTGGGGATCCTCGGGCGTCGATCCGATCCGCGAACCTCTCGGTCCTCGAGCCTCTCGGCCGTCGGACCTCGAGCTGGCCGTCGCTCGTACTTTTTTATGTTCAAGAAATCCGTTTTTTTTTGTTCTCTCTCTCTCTCTCTCTCGTTGTGTTTTATGCTCAAGAAATCAGTTTTTTTTTATGTTCAAGAAATCAGTTTTTTTTTCATATTTTCTTCTAGATGGCCCAGCATGCTCCTCGATGGTCTTGGCTGAGAGCCCCCCGCCCCAGAGGCCCGCCGCTTCTCCTGGAAGGGGGCGCCAGCGGGCCACCGCTCGGCCGTCCATGCCGCGTGCGTTTTTCGATGTCGCGCGTTTGCGTCGGGAATTGTTTGTTCGTTGTTTTGGTCGATTCCTCGTGCATTTTTGCATGTTCCGGTTCCTCAATTTCGACCTCGTGCTTTTTGTTTTGGGGGGGAGCAAGATGATCCAGGATGCTCCTCGATGGTCCTGGCCGAGAGAAGAAGATGCGCAAGTCCGAACGATGGCAAGCCGGAGGCCGTCCCCCAGGGGATCCTTGGGCGTCGCTCCGATCCCCGCCCTGGCCTCCCGTGGGGTGGTGTCCGCGTGGCGCCTCTCTCAGGGGCGCCGCGGCAGGCCAGGATACGTTTTTGGTCTTGCTTGGCCTCCGGATGCCGCCGAAAGCCGCCCCAGGATCTCCAGGGCCCTCCAGGGAGACCTTTCTGGAAGCCCAGGCGTCTGGCGGCGATTCGCTCAGGAGAGCCGCGCCAGAAGCACTTCGCCACCTGTAGCGTCCAAAACCGTGGCAGCGGAGCGCCACAAGGCCTCCGAAAGGCCTCGGGAAGGAGCTCTGGCAGCTCTGGGAAGGAGCTTCCGAAGGAGCTTCTGGAGAGCTTGACGGCACACGTGTTCGGCAACGCTTAGGAAAGGCCTTTCGGGACAAGCTGCAACTTCAAACCACTTTCTGCGACGCTTCCTGCCAGAAGCCGGAACGAGCTCTGGGGCAACCCTGACCCCCGACGTCATGATTTCCCCAACCATCCTATGGTGTTGGTTCCTCGTTGTGAAAAGACGGTCCCCGTGTTTCTCCTCCCGCTGCCCCCTCCCTCCTCCATCATTATCGTCATCACCCGTTTCGGCATACCCCTCACACGCTTCGTGGCCCCATAGGGAGAGGAGCTCCACCGAAGGCCCCACTGCCACCGCCCGCGTGCGTCACGCACACCCATTTCGGCACACACCCCTCACACGTTCTCCAGTGCCACCGCCCGCATGCGTCACGCACGCCCATTTCGGCACACCCCTCACACGTTTCGTGGCCCCATAGGGTGCTCCACCGAAGGCCCCAGTGCCACCGCCCACATGCGTCACGCACACCAATTTCGGCACACCCCTCACACGTTTCGTGACCCCATAGGGAGCTCCACCGAAGGCCCCAGTGCCACCGCCCACATGCGTCACGCACACCCATGTCGGCACACCCCTCACACGTGTCATGGCCCCACAGGGAGCTCCACCCAAGGTCACAGTGCCACCGCCCGCATGCGTCACGCACGCCCATTTCGGCATACCCCTCACACGTTTCGTGGCCCCATGGGGAGCTCCACCGAAGGCCCCAGTGCCACCGCCCGCATGCGCCACCCACGTCCATTTCGGCACACCCCTCACACACGTTTCGTGGCCCCATAGGGGGCCCGCATGCGTCACGCACGCCCATTTTGGCACACACCCCTCACACGTTTCGTGGCCCCATAGGGAGCTCCACCAAAGGCTCCAGTGCCACCGCCCGCATGCGTCACGCACACCCATGTCGGCACACCCCTCACACGTTTCATGGCCCAGCAGGGAGCTCCACCTAAGGCCCCAGTGCCACCGCCCGCATGCGTCACGCACACCCATTTTGACACACCCCTCACACGTTTCGTGGCCCCTTAGGAAGCTCCACCGAAGGCCCCAGTGCCACCGCCCACATGCGTCACGCACACCCCTCACACGTGTCATGGCCCCATAGGGTGCTCCACCGAAGGCCCCAGTGCCACCGCCCGCATGCGTCACGCACGCCCATTTCGGCGCACACCCCTCACACGTTTCGTGGTTCTATGGGAAGCTCCATCGAAGGGCCCAGTGCCACCGCCCGCATGCGTCACGCACACCAATTTCGGCACACCCCTCACACTTATCGTGACCCCATAGGGAGCTCCACCGAAGGCCCCAGTGCCACCGCCCACATGCGTCACGCACACCAATTTCGGCACACCCCTCACACGTTTCGTGGCCCCATAGGGAGCTCCACCCAAGGTCACAGTGCCACCGCCCGCATGCGTCACGCACACCCATGTCGGCACACCCCTCACACGTTTCGTGGCCCCATGGGAAGCTCCACCGAAGGCCCCAGTGCCACTGCCCGCATGCGTCACCCACGCCCATTCTGGCACACCTCTCACACGTTTCGTGGCCCCACAGGGAGTTCCACCGAAGGCGCCAGTGGCTGCGTTTGCACGCGCCAGCCGCACCCATTTCGGCACACCCATCACACGCTTCGCGGCACTATAGGGAGCTCCACCGACGGCCCCGATGGCTTTGTTCGCATGCGTCCACCGCACCTATTTCGGCACACCTCTCATTCGTTTCGTGGCCCCATAAGGATTTCCACCGACGGCCCCAGTGGCTGCTTTCGCATGCGCCCACCGGACAAATTTTGGCACACCCCTCGCACGTTTCGTAGCCCCATAGGGAGCTCCTCCGAATGCGGCGTATACGCCGACGGTGCTCGCAACTGCATATGGTTGGGTCCTTCGCCAAGATAACTTCATAACGTCGGCACTGGAGGTCTCGATCCATTCCCCAAGACCGGTTTTTCACCCCCAGCTGTTTTTTTGACAGCCCCGAGGCCCGGGAAGGCCACCCAGAGACCCGAAATGGCGAAAAACCTCCCGTCGCGATCCTCTCCTGACTCGAGGGGGGCCTGGGGAGACCTCTCTGACGTCCAGGCGTCTGACGACGACTCGCTCCGGAGAGCCGCGCCAGAGGCACGGCGCCGCCCTCGGTCTCCGGGGGCCGCCGCCGCCGGGCCCTGAACAGTCGAGGCCTGGATCGGAGAGGAGGCGCGCGAGAGAGAGAGCACGGAGGGCCTTCAGAGGGCCACGCTGCCACAGGAGTGCAGAGGGCGTGGGCCGCGAAAAGAGCAGAGGACACAACGGGGTACGAGTCGGTTGGAAGAAGTAGGCAAAAACATGAAGTAGGAAGGCGGATGAAGTGGGTCGGGTTCAGGCCCTCCCCGAGAATGACACACCGCAGCAGAAACATCTCGATTCTTGAAGTAGGAAGACGCTCGAATTAGATTAGGGTCTGGGAATCCTGAAGTACCGATTTTCGACGACCGGCGTGTACCCCCCGATTTGGCAGGGCCGACGTGCCCGTCAGCCCCGACTGTGTAGTGCCGCGAGAGAGCGGCTCGAGCTGGGAAGCCTGCCTTGGGGAATGGGCCGCGAGTGATCCCTAACGGTCTTCAGGAACCCTCCCCTCCAATAGGGGGTAACGATTCTTTCTTCGGCGGCCTTATTGAAGGACTGGGGTCCCACCAATAGGGAAAAACACATGTTCTTTTCCACGACACCCGCCTCCTCGTGTCATTCCAGAGGAGGAGGAGGAGGAGGAGGAGGAGGAGGAGGAGGAGGAGAAGGAGGCGGAGAAGGAGGAGGACGAAGGAGCAAGGAGAGAGGAGGGAGGCGGGAAGGAGGAGGGAGGAAGGAGGAGGGAGGAGGGAGGAGGGAGGAGGGAGGAGGGAGGAGGGAAGAGGAGGAAGGGAGGAGGAAGGAGGTAGGAGGTAGGAGGAGGAGGAGGAGGAGGGAGGGGGTAGGAGGTAGGAGGTAAAAGGGAGGAAGAGGAGGGGGAGAAGGAGGAGGAGGAGGATAAGGATGATGTCGATGATGCTGATGATGATGATGCTGATGATGATGACGATGATGATGATGAGTCTGATGATGATGATGATGATGATGATGATAATGATAATGATAATGATAATGAGGATAAGGGTGAGGATGAGGGGGATGATGATGATGGTGATCATAATGATGCTGATTCTGATGACGATGGTGACGAGGATGATAATGATGATGCTGATGATGATGATGATGATGATGATGATGATGCTGATGTTGATGCTGATGCTGATGATGCTGATGCTGCTGATGCTGCTGATGATGATGAGGATGATGATTATGATGATGATGATGATGATGCTGCTGATGATGATGATGATCATGATGACGATGATGACGATGAGGAGGAGGAGGATGAGGAGGAGGTTTCAGGACCGGGCCTACTCACAGCCCAGAGGGGAAAAAGGGGGGCAGGGAGACCCAAAACTAAGGACCTCCCGAAGCTACATGGGGGTCGTCGGCGGGAAACGGTCGAGCCGTGGGACGGGGCGGGCTGCGGCCGCAGCCAGCGCTCTGGCGCTCTGGCGCCTCTTCGCGCTGGCGCGCCGCCCTGGTGGAGCGCGGCTGCTCTCCGGTTTTGGGCCTGCGGATTGCGTTAAGTCGGGCCTGTCCTCCTACAGGGGGATTTTGGAGGACAAATAAAAAGTATAAAAAAGAATGCTCCCCAATGGTAACAAACATGGAAAAATAGTTTCCAGACTATTCTTTGACTATTTTTGAATATTCCTCCTGTAGAGGGACAGGCCCGACTTAAGGATTGCGTCCGCCCGCGCGCCCCTGCGGGTGACACTACAGCACAGCCATGCGAAGAAGACCAGCGCTGGGGCGGGCGGGTTTTGGAAGAATAATACGAAAATGACCAGCCCATGCTCAAACGTAGTCCAACAAGCACGAAGCATCGTCACCCGACGATTTTCTTACTGTTCTCAAGAATTCCTTCTGTAGGGGGACATGCCCGACTTAAGACCAGCGATGCGAATACTCACAATAACGAGCCATAGTCGAAGGGCGGCCTGGGTGCGAGCTGGTCGGAGTGCGCGCCTGCTTTTCCAAGCGCAAGCCCGAAGCTTACAGCCCCGAATTCGGATGACCACGCGCTTTCGTGATGCTGGCGCGTGAGCCCCGAAAGATTGCAATATCCTGTGGCCAAGGCGACTGGAAATTCGAACACTCAGGCCAAAACTCCATGGCTGCGAATATACACTTCCTGCAGAAGTAATACAACTCCCCCTGCCCCCCAGAGCCGCAGAACACGCGCCCCAACACACACCCTAAACTGTTGCAATGCGCACGGGAACCTCGACCCTCGACCGTCAACAACGGCGACGATTACAACCCAGACCCCCGACGTCGTGATTTTTTTCAACGTCGCCACCCGAACATTTGGACCTCTTCCCCGGTACCGGTTTTTCATCCTGAGTCGTTTTTTGACGGTCCTGGGGCTGGGAAGGGCCCGGGGAGGCCGAAAATAGCGAAAAGCCTCCTGTCGCGACTTTTTCGCGACTCGAAGGGGTCTGTGGTTGTAGTGCACCGGCTGAAATTCCCAACTTGCAAGCCAGCAGCCTATGGCTGGGGGCCCTATGGCGGCGACCAGATGCAGGCCTGGGCTGGCAGATGGCTCGGACTTTGACGCGGCGGCCAGAGATCCTGGCATGCGGACCAGGGCCCTAAGCTCCGACGACTTTTCGACTAGGGGATCGACTACAAAATTGGCAACCCCCACAATTGGGTTTTTCGTCGCATGTACGACAACTACGTAATCGTTGTCGAAACTCCGACACTGCTACGTGCCATTCTTAGATTCGAAGAAAGAATGACTTGGGGGTCGATCATTTCTGTAGTCGACCCCCTACTCGAACCTTGTAGCGGCGATCAGGAAGCCCAACATGCAAGTATGGTTCCCAGAGTAAAGGCGCTGCCCTGTGGAAGTAAGCATCCTTCAGCAACCCGCTGCACAGAGCTCTTCCTCATGCCGAGCCAAACCAATTACAACCTGGATGTCAGAGCGTGATCTGAAACATAGCATGTGACATAATGGTTAGTGCTATCGCCCAAGGGGGCTTCAAACCAAATGAAGCAAGCTCTGGAAGCTGATAGTTCCTGTGCAGTGTTCCGTGTCTGGGTTATCGGTGTCTAGAGGCCTCCTAGCTGGGGTCCGAGTAGATGGGGTCGGATGATCGCGCCAGATCGCCGATTCACCGGCGATGCATTGGCGATGTATCGGCGATGCATCGGCGATGTTAGTTGTTTGTCCTAAACGGTTGGACCCCGCCCTCCCCAGTCGGCTTGGGTTTCTCCTCTCCCTGCTCCTTGCCCTTCCCTTTTCCTCTCTCCCGCTCAAGCCTTCGGGGCTCAAAGCCCTGGAGCCGACCTCAGGAGGTCTGGGCGCCCGCGGCGCCCGGAAGCGTGCGTGCCATGGCTGCCCGGCGCCCGGCGCTGGCAGGTGCGGCCCGCGGGCTGGCCGCGCTGGTCACCAGCGCAGCCGCCTACGACTGGCGCGGGCCCCTCAGCTCCGCTGTCGCCCGCGCCAGTTGGGGCCACCCGGCTGCGGCCCAAGAGGCCCCGTTCGGGTACACCGTGCCGTACTACGACGACTCCGAGTACGGCATGGAGATCGGCGAGCCCGAGGAGGAGGGTGGGGATGCAGGCAGCCCCCAGGCGCCGCCCGACAGTGGGCCGCCGGGAGCGCCGCCCCCGCCCCCAGCCCAGGCCGCCGGAGGAGTCGACAACGGCAGCGACCCCACCAAGGACCCGGGCAGCGAGGAGTCTTGGGTGGGTGGCTGGGGTGTCTGGGCGCTGGGATTGAAGCCACTACGCGCGGGCACCTGGGCCTGGCGCCTGAGTGGCATGGGCGGAGTCGCCTGCGAGAAGCTGGACGGCCTTGGGAGCGCCTTCTCCACCCATGCCGAGACAGGCTGGCTGACCAAGGATGGTGGGTGGTTCTTCTATGCTCTCGAGAAGCTGGGCCTGACGGTCTTCGGGGCCGCTTGGCCTGCCGTGGCATGGACGTTCATCCTCTTGGCTTTCCTGGCAGTGCTGGCTTTCCTCACTCACATCCGTCGTACCCTACTGGCCCCATGCGCAGCCGCCCTCTGGCTGATCGGTCTACTGGCGCGGTGCACCAAGTGCCGCCGGCGAGAGCCTGGCGATGCAGCTGCCGAAAGGTACCTGCCGCCGGCCCCGCCTGCCCTTACCCAGATCAATTGGATGGGGCCAGAGACCGGACCAGCCACGACCACGGAGTACTACAGCAAGAAGGTGAAGGGTCGTGGGACTGGGAGGCGGCCTAACGACGTGCTGATCAAGATCGACGACCACGTGGCCCGGCTGAAGATCGACCTTTCGGAGCCCAAGCGGATCGACCGGAAGGGCCTCTGGATAGACTACCTGGGCGTGAAGGGGGCCAGCTCGCGCGCACTCCGTCAGAAACTGGAGTCGCTCGAGGGCCGTTCCATTCACCTGTGCCGCAACCTGGTTTGTCGAGATCAACCTGGAGAAGTTCATTGTAAAGAGTACGCTGCCTTGGATTCCGAGGCGATCGTGGACATCGGCTCCCACGCCAGGTTCACCTCTTGCCGGGGCGTCTTCCTGCTCTGGCGGACCGTCGCCGACCTGGGGAGGGCCATCTGGAAAGTGATCGTGTTCCTTTACTGCATCCTTTCCTGCGGTTGCTCCTTTTGCTGCCGGCGACGCCGCCGTCGCAAGACAGGCGCTGCGGAGCCAGGCGTTGCAGGGAGCATCGCAGAAGTTTTGGATCAGGAGTCAGAGTCGGAGGTGGAGGCCGAGGACAGGCCATGTGAAGCGGTTCGGGTGGGTATCGTTCTACGCGGCGGCGCTCGCCCCTTGGCACCCGACGGTTGCAGGGGCGCCGCGGAAGCAGAGCCGACCACCCTGCTCTTCGAAGACGGGCAGGCTTCAGACCTCCCGCCACCCAGCGACGGGCGGAATTCGTTCGCCCATCTCTGCGCACATCATGCCCAGGTTTACCGAGCATCTCGGTACCGTGACAAATGTTCGCAGGTGACTTGCTACCGCCAGGCAGTTGGCAACGCAGAGGGCGTACCACTATGTCTTCTTCATCTGGGTGGAGAAGCAGGTCGAGCAGTGCAGGCAGCCGCAGCCGTTCAGGGCCGCGGATTCCTCTCGAGCTTGGGCTTGCGGCGTCGGACGGTTCGCAGTCGCAGCCCACGGGCGCGCGAGCATGGCGTCCCAGTCAACGCAGCTCCCCCCGCAGACGGGGTACGGGGACCGGAGGGCCATCGCGGACAAGCAGCCCCTGGGCAACGCCGACGGGAGGCCTCAGCTTCGCCGCGAGGTCCACCTGTTGGTGTCAGGTTCGAAGCGCCGCCTTCTCCGAGGGTGCCCCTCCCGCGAGACGCCAGCCCCGCCCCCGACGAGGAGACCGAGCAGGGTGACCCTCTCGTACTGCGTGTGCGAGTCCACTGGGCCGCCGGCCCGCAATGGGTTATCTTCTTGGGGAAGTCCCGTCCAGGGGGAGGGCCCACCGGAGATGGCAGCACGACTGTAGTAGACGTGGAGGAGCCGCACTGCAAAGACTACTCGGCGGAAGGCCAGGAGAACGTCTGCTTCACCCTCAAGACCGCGGGGATCGAGTACGCCCCCGTCGCCAGCGACCAGGGAAGGCTCCCCGCAGGCTACCTGGAGGAGCTCTTGTATCACCCACCACTCGGGGCCGAGGAGATGGGGATCGGTGCGCACGGCGTCGTCGTGAGCAGCACCATGTGGGAGAAGCTGCGTCCTTGGAACGGGGTCCCCGTCGGCGGGAAGACCAAGCGCATCGGCCGCCCTCAGTGGGCTCAGCTTCGGGCCCGCGGGGACTTGCTCGTGTACCGGCATCCAGCGGGCACCTCAGGTGATGCCCCCGGAGTACCGCAGCCCACCTCCGACGAGCTGGACACGCAACTCAAGAAGCATTGGGCGAGGCTTGATCGCAGCAGTTCCCCCAAGCCCCCATTCGGCGTCGGGTGGGGCCTGGGCGAGGAGGGTGATCTGACCTCCTCAGTCCCTCGGCGCTCTTCACGCAGTCCGGCGGGGAAGGACCACGAAGAGGAGAACACCGGGGAGGCCATGCTGGGGCTGTACCTCGCCGCTCACGAAGAAGGATCGGACGACGCCTCGGCGCTGCAGAGCGTGGCGGCAGGATGCGACGAGGACATCACCGTGGTCTTGGAGCATCTCATCAAGTACACCCGGCGTCTCATGCGCAGCAGCGGGACCGAGGAACGGGCCAAGTACCAGGCGCACATCGACAGGTGGGAAAGAAAGTTGGAGCGGGTTCGAGCCGAAAAAGATGAAGGGGTGAACACACCCCTCGCTAGTGGCCTCTTGAAGCTAGACACCGAGCGCAAGCCCGATGCCAGCCAAGAGCCCAGCCAACCTGGAGTTCCCCCTGGGCTGGACGCCGCCACGAGCGCTCCGCCATTGCCGCCGCCGGCTACCCCGCCTGGCGCGCGCGTGCCGGGAGCGACTCGCTTGTCTCCGCCAGGTTTGATGCCCGGCCTTGTACCGAATCTCGGGCAGATGTTTACTAACCGGAGCGCTTATGGCCACGGAGGACTGGTTAAAACCCCAGGGCAGCCAGATCGTAGGTACGCCGCAGGAGCCGGAGAAGGTGAACCCTCAGCCGCTTTCTCCACCTACGCGCAAGTCCTCCAGAACGGTCAAGAACAGCAGCACCTAGACAACATGCGGCTGCTGCAGGCGGTGGACAGCCTCCGCAGGTCCGGCGAGGAAGAGAAGGTAGCGCAGCGGGGCACCCTCGGCGCCATCGGACGTGCCGAGGAGCTGGACGTGTACCTGGCGCGGGGTTGCGACACCCTCGACGTAGAGGTCTGCGGTACCCTGACCGGGCGGGAGTTGTTCCATGGCCTCAAGCGCGCCTGCGAGCACGCGAAGCACGTGATGCAGGCGGTGAACTGGCCGACGACGGTGACGAACAGGATGGCGTACGGCATCGCCGCCTTCTGTTGGGGGGGGCGGGACCACAAGGATCTGGCCGAGTGGTCGATCTCCGTGGCCGATTTTCCCCATTGCAAAGCAGAGGTGTTCGACGCCTACACCATGCCCACCACGTGCAAGCTCGAGCCGCGCCCCCGGCACCCGGTCGTCTTCTCTCAGTGGGTGGGGCAGGCCGAGAACGCCATCACCGTCTTCGGGCTAGTCTACGGGCGGATGCACGAGCCCGAGCGACGCCGAGCCCTGGAGACCCTCCGCCTTGCCTACGAGGAGGACGACGTGGCCTTCCCAGCAGACTATGTGTACAGCCTTTGGGAGGAGCTTGCTGCAACCTGGTGCGAGCAGCTTCGGGAAAAGCGAAGGGAGGTGTGCCGCATCCTGGGGCTCACCAACCCGCGCCGGGAGGACATCAAAACCATCGCCCTCGCCCCTACAGGGCCGTCTGGGAGTGCGTGGCTGACCTTTCCGAACGTGTACGACCTCGACGCGCCGGACGGGTACTGCCAGGTGGTGTGCGTCCCTCGCCAGGCCCGGCGGCTGCAGAGGTTCCTCCATCAGAACCTCCACGCCGGCCCCTCGAGGACCCCCAAGGCTGGGAAGGCTGACGAACACACCCCAGCAGATCAGGAGGCGCCCACAGGAGCTGGCCCAGGCACCGGAAAGGCAGGGGCCGCCGTCAAGAAGGCTGCTGCCAAGAAGCGGCCCGCCGCCCGGGCGCACCCAGCAGGGAAGGCGCTGACGTCCAGCGAGATCGGGCGCTCAGTCAAGCATGCCCCCCGGGACAAGAACGGGAAGGTCATCTGCTGGGACGCCTGCACATGGGCTGGCTGCCCCAAGGCGGCAGGGACCTGCGCCCACTCCCACGAGGCCATCAAGGGGCTTGGCAGCCTGGACTGGACCGTGCAGGCGCAGCTCATCAGGCGCGGCGGCCTGAAGTCTGGCGCTAAGGTCGACCCCGCCTCGGTCGACGGGCGGGTAGCTCAGCTCAGGGCCCAGGCCAAGGCCGAAGCAGACAGCAAAAGGGCTGGGGGAGGCGCCGGAGAAGGTCCCGGGGCCCCTGCGGGGGGCAGCCGAGCGGGAGGCTCGCCGGCTGTTTGGTCCCCCCCAGCTGCCTTCGACGAGATTCAGACCACCGCCCTCGAGGAGGAGCTCAGGCAGGCCGTCCAGGGCCCCGAGGAGGACTGGTTGCTGGACGCCCACGCCAACGCGCCCGCGGTGGAGGGGACCAGTGAGACGACTCACCCCGCTGCTCTCGAAAGATGGAACATCATTGAGAAGATCTTGGAGAGCGGGACCATCGCGACGCTGGGCGACATCAGCGACTACCTGCATTCGCACGCCCTGGCCAGGCTCGCACGCGCCAGCTCCGAGGGCATCTCCCTGAGCTTGGAGGAAGTACTGCTGGAGGCGACTCGGGACGGGGGGCCAACCCTCGCCGAGGAAGCTGGTCGGGCCCTCGACAGGCTGGGATCAAAGGCGGGGAGGAGCAGCACCCAGGACCTCAGCATTGGAGGAGCCTCCTGGGACGAGGAGGCTGGAGTCGGCCGCGGGAAGCTCACGGTGCAGGACCAAGAATGGGACTATCTCGACTTCCAGGACGAGCTTCAGCCCGACGAAGAGATGAGAACCCGGCTCGGCCTCAAGGAAGGCGACCCAGAGCTCAGGCAGTGTCTGGTGCTCCACATCGCGGCCGCCTTGCTCTGGGGGGATAAGGAGCCTGATGCGCCGGCCGTGAAGGCCCTGGCTGCTCAGCTCCGCCGCGAGTTGTG
This sequence comes from Prorocentrum cordatum, assembly GCA_963575745.1. Taxonomy (NCBI): domain Eukaryota; class Dinophyceae; order Prorocentrales; family Prorocentraceae; genus Prorocentrum; species Prorocentrum cordatum. The sequence goes on from CAUYUJ010001030.1 coordinate 63,540, forward strand.
GGATGGAGCCACCACCGCCTCCGCCGCATTGGGGGGCGCCCCTCCCTTCGTCTCACCACGTGAAGCCGAGCTCCGGAAGCACTGCCATGATGTCCAGCACCCGCACCACGACAAGGACTTCAGGTGCATCTCGGTCTTCCCCCTGAGTGCCCTCAACACGACCACCGTCCGGGTCTGGAGGATCAACCACTGGAACCAGCTCGAGATCGACTCCGTCCTGCCGACGCAGACCAGCGAGAGGGAAGTCCACGTCATGATCCACCGAGGGCATATGCGGGTGCTCAGGCCACCGGTCATCGGCGGCCAGAGTCCCAACAAGCGAGGCCGGGCATTTGGGGAGATCCTCAAGACCTGGACGCTAGCTGGGAAACCGTCCGCGAGCTACTCACAGTCGGCTGGGAAATGTACCTGGAGTCAGAGGAGGTCGCGGGGCCCGTGATCCCGAGCCGGCCCCCGCCCTGCATGCACTGCAAACGTATGCAGCAGGCTCAGCTCCCAACGCGTGAGGGCGCCGTCGGGAACCAGGAGCTCGAGGAGGAGGACTTCTCCGGTCTCGCACCGCTCCTGCGCAGACCCGCCTTCGCGTGGGGCATCCGCACTCGCGAGATCTTCGCAGGGGCAGGGAACTGGACCAAGGCGATGCGAGAAGCTGGACTCCAGACGGCTCCGTCCGTCGAGTATTTCCAGGACCCCCTGGCCCAGACCGGGCCCCAGGAGGAGCACGACATCCTCGTTCCCCAAGTGCGAGAGAGGCTCCTCCTCGACGCTGGGGCAGCGCCAGGCCCCGACGAGGCGAACGTCTACCAGTTGGCCCCCCCGTGCACGACCCACTCAGCCTGGTGCCTCAAGAACGGCGGGACCCGCACGTTTGAGCATCCGGACGGCGACGGGACGGTCCAGGCGGAGATCGACAGCAACATCATGACCGATTTCGCCGCCGACCTCTGCGAGCGCCTCGACGCCAACGATCGAGAGTGGATGCTCGAGAACACGGCCAGCGAAGGACGCTACCCGAAGATCTGGGACAGGGCCAGGATCAGGCAGCTGCAGAAGCGCACAGGAGCCCGGATTATCTCCGTCGCCATGTGCGAGTGGGGGCTAGGGCCCCCAGAAGAGCCTGCGAAACGGCACCGCAAGCTGACGTTCTGGATGGTCTCGAAGGGGCTCTACCCCTGGGCGCTCTCTCTGGCGAGGCGCTGCACCAACCAGCACGAACACGTCGCCCTGGAAGGGCCCCTCCCCTACGACCTGACCCAGGCCCAGATCGACCACTACAACTCCTCCAAGCTCTCGCTCAGCCAGCCCGAGCAGAAAGACATCCTGAGCCTGACCAATCGATTAGCCCTGGCAGGCGTGCAGGCTCAGGGTCTCGCCGCAGATACCAAGACCCTGGAAACCCCACAGCTCGGACCCGAGCTGCTGCGCCCGCTGAACGACCTCGTCGGCAAGCTGGGGCCCGTGAACTTCCACTGGAGCCGGGTTGAACCACGCACCGGGAAGGCCTTCGAGGACCTCCCGGAGGGCGCCGTGGCCTTGTACTACGGACGTGATCGAGCCGACAATTTCGTGGCCAAGATCTCACACCAGTCGCCCCCGGGCCTGCGCGGTGGCGGGCGCATCCCCAGCGGAGCTCCCCCACTGGCCAAGGCACTGCGGGAGGAGTTGAGCACCCTCGGCTTCCAGGTCGGTCAGCGTGGACTACGTCGCACCCGCTACGCCGGCCAGTACCCGACGAGGCTGTGCGCTGCCTGGGCCGAGGTCGTCAAGGCTGCGGGAGCGGGGATCCCCCCCGCGAAGCTCCTGAAGAAGCTTGAGCCCATCGTCACGACGAGGGCCGGAGACAAGATGGCGGCGGGAGCCGGTGACGGGGTTCACCTGGCGGAACCCCCCCCTCCTTTTCGCTTCCAGGACGTGCCAGTCACGGAGAAGGAGGCGGAGGAGGACCATCCAGCTGAGCTCAGAGGATGGCAATGCGCAAACAGAGGCAAGAAGAGAGGAGGGTGGAAACGCAACAAGGCGAGAAAGAGGGATCCCGACCGAGGAGCGCCGCCACCGGGCCCTGGAGGAGATGGCGGAGACGACGAACCTGGGGGAGACGAAGGAGAAGGAGAGGAGGAAGAGGAAGAGAAGGAGCCGCCCAGGAGGGTCAAGAAGTCCAGGCAAGCCGAGCAGCAAGCCGATGAGCCAGTCAAGGTGATTCTTCCACAGCGTGGGGACCGATGGATACCAATCCCGGGGGCCCCCATGTACGCGCACGAGCTCCAGAGCGTCCTCATGACCTGCAGATGGCTGCGCGACGACGTCCTCAGCCCCGAGGAGCTTAGCCTGTTCGTCTACACCGACGAGGGGGACACCGCAGGAGCCGAGGGACCTCCCGTAGAAGACGACGATCGTGTCGAGCCCGGGGAACGCCTTATCCTGTGGATCGGGAAAAAGGACATCGGGAATTGGGCAGCCTGGGCGCCGCGCTGGATCAAGAGGGCCGCAGACGAGGAGCGTGAGGGGGCGCCGTGGCACCGCAGCGAGGCCACCCCCGCGTCCCACCGCAGCGTCACGCTGAGGATCGCCGACCGCGTCAGCTCCCAGGGCTTTGGCAGCCCAGAGCTTGGCGCTGTCTGGAACAGGCGGGCCCCCCCGCCGCACTCAGGAGGGAGGCGTTTCCAGCAGGCTGCCGCCCAAGCCCTCCAGAGACAAAGCCGCGAGGCGCCCGCTGGAGGGTCCAGCAGCGGAGGCAGCTCAGCCGACAGCATCAAGCTGGAGAGCATAAGGAGGAAGCTCGAAGCCGCCAAGGCCGCCGAGGTAGGTGTCCTGGAGGAGGAGGAGAAGCGCATCAAGGAGCTGCAGATACAGCTGGCAGAGGCTAAGGAGCGCCGCCGGGCCCGTCGTGCGAGGGATGCCGGCAAGCGCGAGGCAGAGCAAGCGCAAGCCGGGCATCCCCGCCGGGCCAGCTCAGAACCCCCCAGCGGGCAGGGCGCGGCCACCCCTCTCGATCCAGCCTGGGAGGAAGAGACCCCGTTGCCCTCGGCCATCCTGGATGGGGAGAACAAGTGCCGCGAAGCGGAGTGCATCTTGAATAACCTGCTCGGAGTTCCAGCTGACGATCCCACGGGGCCTGATCGGAGGAGGAAAGCGCGGGAGCTCCTGATCGAGGGCATCAGCTCCATGTTCGAGGACCTACCGCGGAGCTGGACCGGCACCCCCTACGAGGAGCAAGGCGAGATCGCGAGCGAGTACGTTGACATCCTCGAGAAGCTGACCCGCAAGATGGTGAAAGCAGGGGAGCTAGACGACACCCCCGCAAAGAAGCGCCAGAGAATCGTGCACGAGAAGGCGGAGGAGGAACCCACGAGCGACGACGCGGACTCCGACGAGAGCTCGGAAGACGAGGTGGTGGAGAAGCCGTACGCGAGGACCGAGGAGGGAATAGACCCCCCCCTCCCAGAGGATCCAGATCCCCTGAGCCTCTGGCCCGGGCAAGCGGAGGCGGCCAGGCGGAGCAGGGAGGAGACTTTCCAGAGCTCTCCTGGGGCCAGCGGCAGCGGAGGCCCCGCCCCCGCCGCAGGCGCAGAGCCACCGCCGAGTGCACCTCCACCGCCCGAGGTACTGGAAACCCCCTCAGACCCAGCCCAGCATCGGAAGAGCAGACTCCCCACCACGATCCCCCAGAAGGCCGCACCAACGAGGAGAAGCCGCTCGGCCATGACAGTCGTGGAAGCAGCCAGGCGTGCCGCAGGCAGGTCGACGGCCTCCAGCGGAGACCCCCCTACTGCAGGAGCCGACGCCGGCAGCGCAGGGACGTCCGGAGAGAAGCTCACACTCAGGCTCAAGCCGAGATCACTGGGTGCCCAGCTGCGCGCCACCTCCAAGGGAGAGCCATCGCAGCCCAGACCCCGCCAAGATGATCCAGCCAGGCCGCTCGTGCCCCCAGATCACGCAGTCAGGCCCCTGGTGAGGCCTCCAGGGTGGCGCCCGCTTCTCCCTGGGCAACTCGCCCGGCCGCCGGGGATGCCGCCGATGATGCCGCCCCCTTGGCCGCCCCCTCCGCGGGGAGGCCGCTGTGGGGGACCCCCTTTGGGGGAGGCGCCGGCGGCACCGAGCGGTGGGAGGGCACAGGAGGAGGCGCGTGACTACGTTAAGTGGTGCGCGGACCACCCCACCTTCCAGCCCGAGAAGGTGCCAGAGGTCGTGAAGCGGGGCAACTCACTCCTCCGCCTCGCCGGCAGCATCGAGAGGGCTGCCGAGTTGCTGACGCACGCGCGGGAGGAGGTCCATGGGAACCCGCTGGGCGGCGTACTCCAAGAAGACGTGCAGAAGTCCTTGGACCCGCACCACGCCGCCTACCTCCGGGCCATGGCCACCGGGGGGGTACCCGTGCGACGCACGGAGGAGCGGACGCGCACGCAGGCCAAGTCGCACTCCTCGGCGGTGGACCACGCGCTGGAGATGTTCGAGAAGGCCTGGAAGGACAGCCGCTACGGCGTTGTCCTCTGGGCCTCGGACGAGGTCGAGGACGTGCTCGCCGCCTCGGCGCTGGTCGAGTCGCCCAGCGGGAGGGTCCCCAGATGTTGCCGGATCGGACCATCTCGAAAGAGGGCCGGCCGATCCACGACATGCGGGCGGCCAACGCCTTCTCCCCGAAGGAGCAGCACCCGCCAGCGAAGCAGCCCCTCCACAGGGGGCTTGCGAGGCTCAGCCTCTGGTGGGGGGCGAGGCACCCGGGCGTCCAGCAGGTGGTGGCGAAGCGCGACGTGGCCAGGGCCTTCAAGTGGCACCACCTGGAGCCAGCTGCCGTGCCAGAGTTCGGGACGACGCTCCCGGGCAAGGAGGTCGGGGTGCCAGGGCGAGTTATCCTGATCCACGGCGTGCTGGTCTTCGGCTGGGCCGGCAGCCCGGGCGAGTACATGGCGTTCGCCTGGGCGGCCAAGAGCGAGCACGAGAGGAGGAAGCCGCCGGCGCCCAGGATCAACGATACCGTCAGGTACGCCTCCAAGTGGCTCATGGACGACGGGGTCGTCCTCGAGCCGCTGGTGGGCCTCCGACCCTGGCTCTCGGCCGAGGAGCTCGACGGGGCCATGAAGCGAGTCTGGGGCCCGGGCGCAGTTAACGAGGAGAAACTGGACGTCGAGGGGGAGTTCGCGGCAGAGCAGTTGATCTGGGGCCTCCACATGAACTTCGACACGAAGGCGGTCAGGCTCCCAGAACCCAAATGCATCAAGGCTCAGTACCTGCTCGCCCTCCCGGAGCTCAGAGGATCCAGGCGGGTCCCGCTGAAGGTCGCCCAAGAGCTGCGAGGCTGTGCCCAGTTCTGGGCGTCAGCACAGCCAGCACTCCGCCCCGAGCTCCCCGCCCTGGACCGACTCCTCAGCAGCGGGACGAGCTGGGCAGAACCGAAGGGTACGCCTGAGGAAGTCGAGCTCGCCTGGGAGGAGTGGGACGCGTCAGTGGGGTTTCTGAGGATGCTCTTCGACGTCCCGGAGGCCTGGAGCACGACCTTCCAGGCCAGCTTCACGCAGGCCCTGTCGGTGCGCGAACGCCTCGCCTTGCCAGGGACAGCACGTACCACACGGTGGACGGGCGGAGATGCTACCACCTCCTCGATCGGTGCCATCGACTGGGGGAGCGCAACTGCAGGGGATGACGCGCCGACGCCGGAGTACATGGCCACGGACGCCGGACCACTGCTCGAGGCCCTGAGTCACGCGGTCAGAGGCGAGAGTGGCGAGGAAGGCTGGATCATAGCGGTGGTCGAGCTGCTGGCGGTGGTCGCGTTGGCCACGAAGCAGGGCTCGAAGTGGGAAGGCGAGTTGGTATTTTACGTCACGGACAACCAGAATGTGAAGGCCTGGCTCACCAGGAGAAGCCCCAAGAACGCCCTGGCCCGCCACCTGATACGCCTGGTGGAAAGGATCGAAGCCATGCACGGATGCCGCATCGTCTCGTTCTTCGTGAGGACCTACCATAATGAAGTGGCCGACTGGCTTACCCGCGAAGAGGTCAACAAGATTCACGACACGCTGGCCACCTCAGGGTGGACGCGCCTAGAGCCTCCCGCAGCCTGGGGCCAGATACTGGAGGACGCCAAGGAGCGCCTTCTCAGGCTCCCTGGAGAGACGGGCCCCGTGGCCGAGGCTGCCCTTCGACACCGAGCACTTCAGCGAGGACATGGGCTGCCGAGAGCTCTCCCGCTCCGCGGGAAGCTGGGTCGAGAAGTGGGGAGTCTCATCAACCCGTACACGAAGGCCTTCAAGCGCCTCGGGGGATCGGAGCCCGAGGAGAACCAGAAGGTGGGATGGCTCATGGCGTCGCTGTCCCTAGACCCCAAGGGCCGAGAGATGGAGGCTTTCCTCGTCGCAGCAACTCAGGAGAGCCCTGAAGTGGTGGTCGTGGACGCCCCGACCGGGGTAGACACAGCCAGGTTCGAGAAGGCACTCAAGCAGCTGGGCTACATGGTCTCGAAGTTCGAGGTGGTCTGCACGCACCACGGGGACGCCACGACGCGGACCAGGCGGGTGCTCGTGGGCGGACGTCGGAAAGCGGGGGTGGGCCTGGCGTGCATTAACATGCCGCCGGCCTGCTCCCGAGCTGCCAGCGTCAAGCCTCTCCTGGACAAGGGAAAGGACCACCTGTGGCTCGACCAACAAGGCGAAGTGTCATGGGACCCCCGCATCCAGTCCACCAGCGACCCCCTCCTCCTCAAGCCGGTCGGGCACCTCAAGAAGGATGGAGCGAAGCACCTGATCTACAGCGAGGAGGGGCCGGTGGGCACAATCCGCTGGCCTGGGGCGGAGCTCCAAGGACCCGGGGCGACGCTCCTCCGTGTCACCGGAGGGGGCGGAGGCACGGTCCGCGCCCTGACGCCCCAAGAGGTTTGGCGAGTGCAGGGAGGGACCAACGACGAGTGGACCCACTTGCGAGCCCAGGGCTTCACCGAGGACGAACTCCTGAAGGGCGCAGCCAGGGCGCTCCCGCCGAGGACCGCGGAGGCAGTGCTGACCGCGGTGACAGAGGCGCTCGACAGCACCAGCACGCAGCGGGCCGGGGTGTGCCATGATCCAGAGGAGCAAGCTGCGTGGGAGGCCACCAAGCGCTGGTTCCGCGCCTGGGCCCAGGCACCGGCACCGGATCAGCCCGCCTTGGCACTGGCAGCAGAGGACGAGGTGAGGGCCGGAGGAGCGCTCACCGACGAGATGCACAAGAACCGCCGGCGCGCCCAGGCAGTCCGCTTCAAGATGATCGACGAGGACACACTCATCGGACCCCGCGAGGCCCCAGCCGCCGAGAAGGTCAAGCTGGACAAAAGTGTGACACGCTCGAAAAGTCCTCGCAAAAAGAGCCCTCGGCGTGCCAAAGAGATGCCAGCAACCGACCTGGTGAGGCCGCAAGCGCTGGGCGTAGCTCGGAAGACCAACTACCCCGGGAAGGAGCTCGCCCCCGCCGGCCGCGCTGAGCCTGGCGGAGCCAACTACGCCGGCTGGTTCGCGCAGCAGAAGATGGAGGCCATGCTGCAGAAACTCAGTGAAGGCACAAGGGCAGGTTACGAGGGAGGATGGCGGCTCTGGGTTGCCGTGCGCCAGGCGCAGGGGCTCAGCCCTTGGCTCCCAGGACGTGATCGCGAGGAGCGCCTGGCCGATGAGGAGGCGCTCATCAACTTCGCCGTCCTCTTAGCGCGGGTCGTCGGGAGGACCGAGGGGACCATCAAGCAGAAGCTCTTCGCGGTGCGCTACGCCCACCTGGTGGCTGGCTACTCGGACCCCCTGCTCCACAGAGGCCGCCTCTGGAGCACGCTGGCAGGGCTGAAACGCTGGCAGGGGCCCGAGACCAAGCGGAAGAAGCCCGTCACGCCAGCCATGCTCGAATGGCTCCGCGGCTTTCTCCAGCAGGAGGCCAAGCTCCCCGAGGAGGATGCAGTGGTCATCTGGGCGGCCATCGTGACAGCGTTTTTCTTCCTCCTGAGGGCCTCAGAGTACCTCCTCCAGGACGGGCGCTCGCGGTCCTTCGAGCGCGTGCTGCACGGGGAGGACGTGGAGCCCAAGAAGGAGGGGAAGCGCGTGGCCAGCTTCCAGGACGCCGACGAGATGGTGATCTACATCAAGGGCAGCAAGACGGACCAGCTCAACGTCGGGACGGTGAGGAACCACTACCGCGCCGGCACATCGCTCTGCCCGATCGCGGCGATGGAGCGGCTCCAGGCTCACCATCCTCAGCGGATAAAGGGCACCGAGGAACGGCTGCCCCTTTTCCGCTGGGCGTCAGGTACACCGATCCGCAGGGCAGAGGTGCAGCACTTCCTGGCGGTCGCGGGGCTGGCCGCCGGCCTCTCCAGGGAAGAGATCGGCAGCCGCTCCCTGAGGATCGGCGGGGCAACTGCAATGTACCACGTGACCGAGGACCTCTCCCGAGTGCGCCGATTCGGGCGCTGGCAGTCGGGCGCGTTCCACGGCTACCTGTGGGAGTCGCACGAGCCGATGAAGGGCATCTCCGGCAAGATGGCCAGGGACAACTCGTTGACCAACCCGGAAAGGGACAGCGCCCCCAGCAGAGCTGCCGCCGGCGCCGAGAGCGCCAGGCGTGAGAGCCCATGAGAGGCCGCAGCGGGCACCGCCGGTGCTCACGCACCTGGCGTGCGCCCAACCCAAGCCGCCGGCTTCACGCCGTGCGTGCTTGGGTGCAGCCACCACTTTGATCGTCGGGTGGCTGTAAGTGCGGTAAGAGCGTTCATCTTACATAATCTTAGTTAAGCCATAGAACGTACACTTGTTGATCGCGCATCTCATGTGTGCATATGCAATACTTATGGTGTTTGTAAGTGTAGATGTAAGTAATATACTAAGTTAGATATCTCTGCTAAGTCGATGGGGCTGAACATATTCGTGTTTTTGCTAATCATTTGCGTATTTTTTATTCTTAACTTTTTTGAAATCCATTGAATTTCCGTTGTTGTTGTTGTTCAGTTGTTCAGGACCGAGGCGCCGCAGGTACTTGCTGCACCTCGCGGCCGCGGCGCTGCGGGCTGCGCGCATGCCCGCGGGGAGGGGGGAGGGAAGGAGGAAAATGTTTATCCATGTGTCTTCGGCCCTCCCTTATCCCCCCTTTCCTTAGGCGGCGCACCGCCTTCTCCTCCGTCGCCTCGTCCTCCGTCGGCGGTAATCCGCCTTCTCCCCCCCCCATGGCGGCAATCCGCCTTCTCCCCCTCCGTGGCGGCAAACCGCCCTTCTGGCGGCAAACCGCTTTCTCCTCCTTTGGCGGCAAACCGCCTACCCCTTCTGGCGGCAAACCGCCTTCTCCTCCTCTGGCGGCAAACCGCCTACCCCTTCTGGGGGCAAACCGCCTACTCCTCCTCTGGCGGCAAACCGCCTTCTCCTCCTCGTGGCGGGAAACCGCTTCTTCCCAACCGCCCTATCGGCGGCTTGCTTTGCCGCCTCCTTCCACCCCCTCGGCGGCAAGCCGCCCACCCCTTTCCCCCCTCCCCTCCCTGGCCTCTCCTTGACCCACCCTCCCCCATAGCTCTCTTCTTCCCCCCCGCGCACCCTTCGGCACCCCCTCCCCCGCCCCCCCTTCGACACCCTCTCCCCCCTGCGCCCCCCCTCACCCAGGAGGAGGAGGAGGAGGAGGGAGAGGAGGAAGAGGAGAAGGAGGAGGAGGAGGAGGGGGAGGAGGGGGAGGAGGGGGAGGAGGAGGAGGAGGAGGAGGAGGGGGAGGAGGAGGAGGAGCAGGAAGAGCAGGAGTAGGATATGTCCGTCGCACGCGCGTTGGCTCGATCCGTTTTTGGCGAGCCCTCCTCCGAGGGCTTCGGGCGGCGTGCGCGCGCGGGGAGTCGCGCACTCCGCTCGGCGCGCGGTCGCGCCGCATCGCTGCCATGGAGGGCATCCTTCGAGGCCGCCTGGAGGAGGCGCGGGCGGCGTTCGTAGCGCGCGGCAGTGCGACGGAGCACCTTCCTGCCTGCATCCAGGCGGCGACGTCCCAGCGCTGGTCGCAGCTCCAGAGTGCGCAGTTTGCTGCTTTGGGCGGCGGCGTGGGGTGGGCGCAGTCCGAGCTGGGAGACTTCTTGCAGGCTCTGTCGTCGGGCAGCCTGCAGGGGAGGAAGCTCCAGAACTACGAGGGGTTCATTGAATTTCTGACGCCTCAGTTGTGGGAGTTCGTGCTCTCGCCGCATTCGGGCTTCACTGCCAAGATGGCGGCGTTCTCAGAGCACCTCGGGGCGCTTGGCCTGAGGCATCCGAGCTGCCCGACGGCCGCCAATATGGCAGCATTCTTGTTGCTGGTGTGCAAGCAGACAGGCGTGGAGACGGGCGAGATCACGAGGGAGCTGTTGCAGTCATATCTGGCCACAGTGAAATCCTCGTTCAAGAATCTCGTGGCGACGATGCCGCCGCCCAGGGATGGCATCCAGGCTCTCCCCATCACGCCTGGGAGGCTCCAGTCTCAGTACCCCATCACGTACGTCGACGCCTTCCCGCCAGGTGTTGGAGCGACGGCGCCGCAGATAAATCCCGTCGAGATGGTGACGATTGCGAAGCTGATTAATCTCCGTGCAGGGAAGAAGAGCGGCCACCTCGCGCTGCCCGCGCCTGCGCCCGCCCGCGGCGGGCTGCAGCCATCCCACGGCCCAGGCGGCGGCTCTCCTCAGCAGCACCTCCCCATCGCGGCGGCCGATTCGTTCTCTGGGCGCTGGCCGACGGCTCCACGGGGAATAACAGAACGCATTCCCCCGCGGGACACCTGGTATTGGGTCGAGGGGTGGGTTCCTGGATCGGCGCGGGGTACGTTTCTGGATGCCTGGATGGAGGGCGTGTTGTGAAATATTCCCCCCCCCCATCCCCCTAGGGGGATGGGGGGGGGGGGATATTTTCGTTCGGCGGTGATCCGCCTGATTTCAGGTGGGGCTTTCGCGCAGCGGCGGCCGCTGGCCCAACCCAGCCATCCAGCTGATCGACCGCTCGCAGACGCAGCAGCCGCAGGAGCCGTTGCAAGAACGAGCAGGTTCGAACCACCAGCTTTCGATGGCGGCGGGGAGTTCGGATGCGCCGTCGACGCAGCAACTGGCGGCACACGATGGCGGCAAACCCGCCGACTGTCAGCCGTTATCGAGCACCGCCGCCGCCCAAACGGCCTCGATCAGCAAGAGCCGCGCGGCGAAGAAGCAGAAGAAGCATGAGCTGCCGATCGAGCTCGACTCCGACTCCGACTTCGGCATCGTCGCCGTGACGCCGCCGCCCAAGGCTGAGAAGGTCGGCATCGCCGCAGGCTCTCTGAAGAAGACCCCGACGGAGGCGGCTCTGGCCATGGTCGCGGCCATGGATAAGAGGACGAAGGCGGTCAAGACGAAAAAGAACGCCGAGGCGGTGAAGGCCCCCACGCTTGCCACGGGCAATGCTGCTAAGAAGACGACGCCGCCTGGCAATGACAACGCGGCAAAGAAGACGACGCCGCCTGCCACGGGCAACGTGGCTAAGAAGACGCCGCTCCCCACGGGCAAGAAGACGGACGGCGCGGCTGGGAAGGACAAGCAGCGCAAGTGGGCGAAGCCGAGGTGGGAGATGCAGACCACACGCAACTTGGCGAGCGGGGTTGAACCTCCCACCGATGAGGCGTCGGGCGCGCGCGGCGATTCCCAGCAGCCCCGCTGGGGTCGCAGTTTGCGCGCCCGCCGCCTTTCAGGCGACTGTTCATCGTTGCTCCGCCCCCCAGGTGCAGTTCCGCAGCGGCAGGGTCGGCGTCCCTGGCAGCAACGTCAGCCTGAAGTACATCGCGGGCGATGAGGCCGACAAGGCCAGATTCTCACCGACGCCCTTCTCGACGCCCTCCTCCGCGCTCTCTTCATTTTCGCCCCTGCCTCGACGCCCCCTCCGCCCCCTGCTGCCTCGTTGCGCCCGATCGCTCCGAGGCCAGGGCCATCGCGGAGGCGGAGGAGCTGGTCAAGAAGGAGCTCGCCGCCAGGGCGCGCGGCGAGTAATTCGCGCTACGACTCTTCAACTCTCCAGGCCAACGGGGCGGCCTCGGGATAACAAAAAGGTCGTGGCGGATATGCCGCCTCGTGGCGGATATGCCGCCTTGTAGCGCAGCCTTCTCGCCTTCCAACTCGTGGCGGACATGCCGCCCCCGCCCCACCCCTTTGCGCTCCTCCGCCCTTCAGGCGGACATGCCGCCGCCCCCCTCCCCTACTCGGCCCACTCCGCGCCCCCGCGCCACGTCCCTGCGCCCCCCTCTCCGCTGTCAGGCACTGGATCCCACGCCAACTAACGTCGGGGAGACGCCCACTGCTCGAACGGCGAAGGCGTTCACCCAGAATGGCATGGGCGCGCGCGAAGGCACCGACGTTGCCACCGCCCGTTCAACGACGAAAACAAGTGAACCAAGACCTGCACATTCAAAGGGACGCCAGTTCACTTATATTTCTGGTTCCCAATGCCACCCTCACTCTGCCCCCTCCCCCGAGACCCCGTCGCAAGAACCAGCGGGGCCCTTCTGAGAGGCCCCCGAGGGCTCGAGGAGCTCCAAGACTTCAATGGGTCCATGGGCAACCCCCTCCCCCTCCTCCCGAAGTCTCGCTTCCGCGTCCGATTCCATTTCGGTTCAAGCCCGCGGCCCGCGGGTGCCCGCGAGCCCGCGCGGGGTCGGCCCCCCCCTTTCGCGCCGACGCGTGGGCTGGGGCCCGCGCGCCGAGGCTGCGCCGCAGCCACCGCGTCGCGCTCGGCGCCTCGCACTGCGGCCGCGGCCATGGCAGACAGCGACAGCGCGTTCGACGCGTTGGAGGCAGCTGCATCGCCAAAACAAGTGGCCCCGCGTGCGGTAGCCAGGGACGCGCGCATCGCGCGCGAAACTGGCTGGCCGCTCTCGGTCGAACTGTTTTGGCGATTCGGCGCAGGAGATGTTCGGGCCAGCGATGCAGTTGCTCTCCGACCTTGCGGGCGTGGACAACAACGCAGGGGATCGGTCTTCCTCCGCCAGCGGCAGTCGGCCAGCCAGCGCGCCCACGTTGGCGGCGCAGCCAGCGCGATCGCGCAGCCCGCGCCACCCGCGGGCACCGTCGACGCCGCCGCGCAGGCGGGGGCCGACGTCACCGCCGCGGGACCCGCGGCAGCGGCCTTTCCCGCCCTCGGCTCTCGTGAAGGAGCTCGCGTCGCACATGCGGGGCGCGACGCCTGTGGTGGAAGAGCCCCCCGAGGCGGTGGAGGCGCATCCCAGCGCGGTGGAGGCGTTCAGGACGCAGCTGCGAGCCTGGCTGAGCGACCCCGTTGGGAATCCCATCGACTGGCGGTCGGAGAACGTGCTCGCCGTGCTCAAGGAGTACCAGATGAAGTACGACTACAAGAAGTTCCGCGACCGCGGCCCGCCTGGCCCCGCCATGGGCGGGCCGCAGACGTGGCAGGGCCAGGCGTGGCGCGCCAATGCGAAGCGCTGGGGGAACCGAGGTGGCGCAAAGCGCGAGATGTACGCGAAGCTGCACGGCAACAAGGCAGCGCCGCGGGTGCGCGAGGCGCACGTCCCCAAGCCTCAGCTGATGCATCGGGAGCCCAAGGCGCCGAACTTGCCCAAGACGATGCCTCAGCAGGCGCCGTGGAGGACTGGCAATATGAACCCTCCAGTTCCGCCTCCGCCGCCGAAGACCATGGGGCCGCCGCCGCCGAAGACCAGGCAGCCGCCAGCAGGGAAGCCCAGCATGGCGCAGCCGAGGGCAGGGCGTCGGCTGCAGCCGACAAGCAAGATGGCACCACCGCCAGCGAAGCCGCGCCCGCCCGCCCGCCGAGATGTCTTCTTGTAGGGTGATCGCGTGGACCTGCAAGCGGGCTGGGGTGCATAGCTTCCGTAATTCGAGCGCGGATAGTTGCAGCTATCCGCGCTGACGCGTCATGACGCGCCGCCTCTCCCCGCCTCGTCTCATCTCATCTCTCCTCCCCTCTCTTCGTTGCCGATCTATCTCATTGGCGGACGCGCCGCCTCCCCCCGCCTGGCGGACAACCGCCGTTCAGATACGAGCATCGGCGCATCGGGTTTGTTCTATGCGGTTGGAAAAAAACACCAGTCCTTCCCTGAGCCACCCATTGGCGGCTAAACCGCCCTGAAGCCTCCATTGGCGGCCACGCCGCCCATTGGCGGCTAAACCGCCCATTGGCGGCCACGCCGCCCTGAGCCCTCCATTGGCGGCTAAACCGCCGCCGCCGCCTGCTGGCATCCCGAAATGTGCGATGCCACCGCGCCTCTTACACATGTATGTTTTTGTTGTTGGGACGCTGTATCGGCTCGAATCTAGGCGCGCACAGGCTCGCGCCCCACGCCGCCCCTGCGCTAGCCGTGCACTTCTCGCCCTGCCGCCATGGCAGGCCAGCAGGGCGAGAAGACCGTCATGTTCGGCTTCAAGTGCCCACAGAGCAGCAGCTGCAAAAGGGGCGGCAAGTGGTTCCAGGGAGAGACAGTGGAGGCGGCCAGGAACAAGCTGGTGAACCACCTTCGCGTGTCGCCGTACCACGACTTGAGCGAGGACGAAGCGGAGGTAGCTGCTGTCGCACTCGAGCCCGACTCGTGGGAAGTCGACCTCGCGGAGTGGCGCCAATAGGGAGGAGGAGAAGGCCAACTGGGGCTCCGCCAAAAGGCGCAAGGGGGCGCCGAAGGTCGAGCTGGCGCCAATCCCTCCACAATCCCGCGTGGAGCGCTCGCACCAGCTGAAGGACGCGTTCTCGGAGGGCAGCGGATCGTCAGGCGCAGCTTCGTCAGCCACGGCGGGCATGAGGATGTCCACGGCGTTGGCCAGCCAGATGTCGCCCGATAGCATCGTGGTGCTCAACGGCACCCAGTGCCAGGCTGTGCTCGACTCGTTGCGCCGCGCGCGTACTGCGACGCAGATGTGCGCCCAGATAGCGGAGCGCGCGGTGAACGCTTTCCGCCAAGAGGAGCAATGCATCGCCGAGTGCGAGGACGTGCTCGCGAGCTGGCTGGTGCGCAACGCGACCTCGTAGGTGCAGGTGCACGGCTGGCAGCACTGATGTCGCCTCAGCATCAGTAGCCTCATTCGCGCAGGCGGCGCGACGCGTCGGCCCTACACGCCCCCCTCCCACTCCTCCAACGCAATTTCAATCCACACCCCTGTGTCAGAACAAATTAGGACACCCCCACACACTCCATCCGCACTCAATTCGTGAAGGCCGCCACGCCGAGGTGAATTTTGGCCACGCAGGCGGCCGAGTAGCCGCCCCCCAATGCAAGGCGATATGGGGGCGAGTGGACGAGCGGAGCGGGAGGAAGGTGAGGGAACTTCGGCGGATAAGACAGGTGGGCGGTTGGATGGGATTTGGCAAAAGGGCTGGGTGGAGAAAACTGCATCCGCATAAGAATGAGTGCGGCTATTTTCTGGATGTGCTGCATCGCCATGTCCGCCCACCCCCCCATCGCCTTGCATATGATGACGCTCAGGCAGCGCGCCCCGATTGCGCGCGCTCGCCCGTCTCTTCGCTGCCGCTCAGGCAGCGCGCCTCGCTTCCGCGCTCGCCCGTCTTTTCGCTGCCGCTCAGGCAGCGGTTTGAAGCACGCGGCGCCGTCCGCGGTCGGTAGCGCAGGGCGCCGCTCCGCCCCTGCTGCTCCGCTTAACTAACTCGGCGGACGTGCCGCTACGCCGCCGCCATGCACTGGCAAAAAAAAGTTGGCTGTTATCATATGTTAGCAGATGTTATCACGCGCCTGATAACACCTGATAACACCTGATAACACCTGATAACATGTTATCAGGTGTTATCATGTGTTAGCATGGTGTTATCACACGCCTGATAACATATGATAACATATGATAACATGATGTCAATTTTGTGTGGTTGTCATGTTGCGCGCAATTCATTTCAGTATCCGTATCACCTCGTGCGTCCGCCACGCTTCGAGCGGCTAGTCCGCTGGCGGCCAATCCGCCTCCCTCGCCGCGCCCCTGCACCCTCTCAAGCGGCGAGTCCGCTGGCGGATATGCCGCCCCCTTCATACCTCACTCCACCCCTCCCTCCACCTTTGAAGCGGCTATTCCGCTGGCGGCTATCCCGCCTCACTTACCGCGCGTTTTCTTCGTCATCGCTTCGCGTCCAGCTCATCTTGGCATCAGGGCCGCGCGCGACGCGCGGCTTCTCGCGTGCCAAGGCGGTCACGCCGCCATGGCGGGGACGCCGCCCGCTGAAGATCACCAGCAGCATTCTCTGGCAGTGATGTTCGGAGCAGCCAGGCCGAAAAACAAGGGAGTGATGACCAAGGCGCCCGCAGCGAAGCCCCGTGGGAAAGCTAAGCTATCGGGGACGCAGATGACACTGACTGGACAGCTTGTGCCGCCGCTCGCATTGACCGACGCAGGGCCGCCGAAGGCACGCGGGAAAAGCAAAGGCAAGGGCAAAGGTAAGCACCCCGCAGCGTTGAGGACGGCTCGCAAAGCTGCGTCAGCCGCAGCTCCCGCCGAAGAACTGCCTCCTCAGGGCGCAGCGGCTTTGCCACCAGAGCCGGACGACGCAGCGTCAGAGGCGGCATCGGGCTCCGAGGAGCGCGGCGACGAGATTGGTTCCGAGCTCGGCGTCAAACAGGATGAGCTTGAGAGTGCCAAGCGTGAGCTTGAGGAGGAAGAGGCTCCACCGCAGGGCGCGGTAGCCAAGGTTGAGAATGAGGAGCGCTCGCCCGAGGCGGCAGCGCCGCAGGCGGAGGAGGAGGAGGCAGCTCAGGACGATCCGCCAGCAGGCGCTCCCCAGGTAGGGGAGTTCGTGGATGTGCATGGCATCGAGGATAGCATCGTGCGTTGCAACCGCTGCTGTCGCACGGCAAAGGAGTGCAACTACAGGATCAGGGCGAAGGGCCAGTCGACTTACCAGTGCGACGCGTGCAACACGAACGGGGTGCGCCTTTCTCGGAGGTTCGGACAGTGGCCGCCAAAGTGTTTCGCCAAAATGAAGAGTGAGTTCAAGCAGCAGTTCTACAAGGATCTGGCAGAAGATCCTGGGCTGTCGAACCTCGATCGCATTGAAGCCTTCGTGGTCAGCTCAATCACTGTCCAACGGATGGAGGAGGAGCGCGTCCGCAAGGGTGGCAAGTACCTTCCGCTGAGGAAGTGGGCGCACGACGGCTTCGACGCGAAAAAGATTGAAGATAATGTGCAGGATAAGAGGTGGAACCCTGATCTCGGGGAGTGGACGTACAGGCCGCAATTGGAGGCGGCCTGGAGCGAGACAGTGGAGGCCGCAGTGCGCAACGAGCTGTACACCGATAAGAGGACGCAGGCGAAGCAGAGCGGCCCGCGGGCAGCGGCCTCGACGGGCGTCGCAGAGCACGGCGGCGACAAGGGCGACAGAAGCGACGAGAGCGACATGTCCAGATCCAGGCGGCGCCGCAGGCGCAGGTCTGACAGCCGCAGGAGGAGGAGGCGCAGCATGAGCAGGCGCGACAGCAGGGGCAGGCGCGACAGCAGGAGCAGACGCCGCGACAGACGTCGCGACACCAACCGCAGCAGGAGCCGCTCGCGCGGCGACCGCGACAGGAGCAAGAGCCGCCGCAAGGGCAGGAGCAAGAGCCGCGGCAAGAGCAAGGACAGGAGCAAGAGCAGGCCGTTTGGGGCTTCAACGCAGGGGTGTCGCCTGGGCTTCGCATTCGTTTTCGGTTTCCGTTCAACTCTTCAGGTTCGGATCGGGTTATTGATTTCGCTCGGCTCGAAGTGTTGTCATTTTCGGACAACCCCGAAGGCTCCGCAGGGATAAGGACGCTGAGAAGGAGCGGAGGCGACAGGAAGCGAGGGAGAAGGCCGAGCAGGCCAAGAAGGAGACGCAGGAGAAAAACCTGGCGCTGAAGTGGATCGGCACCGCAACGAGGCTCGAGACAGAGCTGGACGGGTACCTCGAGCATGAGAAGGCGGACAAGGTGCCGTCATGGGCTGTGAAGAACGCGAAGGCGGCGAGGAAGTCTGTGGCAGTCATGAAGGCGGTGGCGCAGAAGCGCGTGCACAGCGGCGTGGCGTTGACGATCACGCAGGACGAGGCCATCAGCATCCAGAAGGATGCGAGCTCGGCGGCGAGGGCCATCGCGGGGATGCTCAAGGAGGCGCAGAAGCACAGCACCTGAGCGCCCCATGGTGGCCCAGTACATCATGAAGTACGGCCTGAAAAAGGTGGAGAAGGACCCGAATAAGCCGCGGCCGCTGGGCCGCTCGTGAGCAGGGGCGGCAGTTGGGCCGCTCCTGACGAGGTGTGTGATTTCGTACAATTGTTATTGTTGGTGAAACAACATTTCCACCGCCACCCCACTCGTTACCACCGCAGCCCTTCGTTTGGCGGGGATGCCGCCTTTCCACTCTCGCAAGCCCTTGGCGGACATGCCGCCTTGCCTTCATTTGGCGGAGATGCCGCCTTTGCTGCTCATCGCGCTCCGATGCCTCACTTGGCGAGGCGAAGCGCTTGCATAACTCCCTCCTGCTCGAGCGCGTCCTGCCCGAGACCCTACCGCGCGAGCTGTGGCTCGCGAAGGCCAGCGACACCGTTGGGAATCCCATCGATTGGCGGTCGGAGACGAAGCAGAGGCGAAGCAGCTCCTTGGCAGGGGCGGCAGTTGGGCCGCTCATGACGAGGTGTGTGATTTCGTACAATTGTTATTGTTGTTGGAAAAAACATTTCTTCGTTGCCATCGCCACCCCACTCGTTACCACCGCAGCCCTTCGTTTGGCGGGGGTGCCGCCTTTCCACTCTCGCAAGCCCTTGGCGGACATGCCGCCTTGCCTTCATTTGGCGGAGATGCCGCCTTTGCTGCCCATCGCGCTCGCACCGTTCTCTCGCGTTTCCCAATGACATGATCTGCCACCGTCCCACCCCTCATCCGTAGTCTTTGTGGCTCAAGTGGAGCCGCTCGAGGTCGTGCCCCTTCGCGGTCTTGCGCCGCCATGGCGAGCATCGCGGACAAGTACGACGTCGATGACTTCGAGCTCATCACGGGTGGCAGTGCGTGGAGCTGGGCGACCATCGTGGTGCGCTTCATCGAGTGGCGCAATCGTTGCCGCCATGCACGCGCCGTTGGCATCAAGGGCCAGATGCTCATCGACAAGGCGCGGCGCATGATGGAGGAGGCGCGCCGCACCGAGGAGCGCGGCAAGATGCTGTGCCAGATGTCGAAGCAGACGGTGCAGGACATCCCAGGCGGCATTCGGTTCTTCTGCCGCCAGCCGCACCAGGAGAGCTGAGCGGCGATCGGCTGGGCCGATAGAGGAGGATAAGGAGGAAGAGGAGGCAGGATGAGGATAGGAGGAGGAGGTGGATGAGGAGTTGGAGGCAGCGCGCGCACCCGCACTAGGAGCCGCCAGCCGCCGCCGCGCCCGCCCCGCGCTGCGCCCGTCCCGAGCTCGAGCCGCCAGCCGCGCCCGTCTCCGAGCGCTGGCGGCTTGGAACCCGAGCTTGAAACTCAAGCTCGAAATTGCGTGCGAGAAAAAGAAATCCCCTTGCAAGTTCCGTTGCTACGCTCACTTCGCGCCTCCGCAATCTCCCCCACCCACCCCCTTCCCCCCTCCCCCCTCCCCCCATGCCCCCTCGCCCCCACGCTCTTCGGCGGCTACGCCGCCCCTCCCGACCCTTCGGGCGGCTCCACCGCCATGCCCTTCGGCGGCTACTCAGCCCCGCGATCCATTCCCGCCTCCACTCCCGTCTCTCTGGCTGCAATTCGTTTTTCTCAACCGCGCTGGGCCTCGCGCTGCCCCCCGCCCCCGCCCCTCCCGCGCGCGGGCGTCGGCGCAATGGGGAAACGCGCCCTGCAGGTGGACAAGCAGGTGGAGCAGCGGGCTCGACTGCAACAGTGTCTGGCCCTGCGCGGCGTGTCCGCGGCTTTGCTCGAGCGAATCGTGACTGCGCTTGGCCATGGCGACGACGCGGGCGATGCTATAGACGTGAGCGCTCGGGCCATGCAGCGATCGCAGACGGCATCCGTGGCCGATCTCATCAGCGCAGTGCGGCTGCAGCCCAAGATCGGCACGCCTTTCCGATGGAGCGTGGCGCTGCCGCATCGGCTGATGCCGAGGCTCCTGTCGGACTGCCCTCTCTGGAGTTCAATGTTTTGGGAAGCGATGCGCCGTTTCCCTGTGTCGCGCGATCGGCCGTGGAGGCTTTTGCTGTACTACGACGACATTGGCGTGGGCAACGCCTTGAAGATAGATAATCGTCGGAATCAGCTCGCGGTGTATGCGAGTTTCCTCGAGTTCGGATCCTTCTTGCAGAAGGAGGTTGCGTGGCTGCCGATCGGCACCTTGCGCGTCGTCGTGAAGAAGAGCATCGGCGGCTCGGCCGTGGCGCGGGCATTGCTTCGCGCGCTGTTCCTGGGCCCAGAGAGTCTGTCGGAGCACGGTGCGCCAATCGGCGGCGTGCACTTTTTCGCCAAGTTCCACCGCTTGATTGCAGACGAGGCGGCTGGAAAAGAGACATTCTGCACCAAGGGCGCTGCAGGTCTGAGACCGTGCTTGCAATGCAAGAACGTTGTGCTGGATCAGGCGGAATGTCTTGCAGACTACGACGACGATGATTACCTCGTGCCTCTCTGGTGCGCTGACTCGTCGCGCTTTGACCCGCTGTCGTCAGACGAGTTTTTGCAGCAATATGATGATTTGGCGTCGCTGCGGGACACGACAACCAGAGCGAACATCGAGAGACTGGAGCCAGGGAGGAAAACATTTCCATCGATCCCCTTCTGATGTCCCCCCCTTCCTTCCCTTCTGATGTTCCGGCCCCCGAAGGAGACGGCAATGGGCATCACTCTGGATGACCGTTCTCTGGTGGCGTGCCAGGCGTTGCGGACGGTGGCGCCGCCGAGCACATACGTGAGGGACCCCATGCATACCATGCTGGCCAGCGGCGGGACCTTGCAGGTCGAAATCTTTGCGCTCCTCAAGGCGGTGAGGGATGTCATCCCCGACGCGTGGGGAACGTGGCGGGATCGCTGCTCGGCGTGGCGGACTGGCAGACGCGGCAGGAAACCGCCAGCGTTTCTGTTCAGCGTGGCTCGGAAGAAAGCGACCTGCAAGGCGTCGCACTTCGTGGGCAAGGCGTCGGATTGCTTGGCCGTGTTCCCTTTGATTCGTCATTGGGTGCACACAGAGCTGCGTCCCAGCGGCATGGCGAACGCTGCGGCGCGGTCGTTCGAGGCGATGGCGAAGATGCTCGAATTGTACATGCAGGGCAAAAGGACATGCGGCCGCAGCTGAAACGCAAACGCTGGCCTGCGCGTTCGAGGATGCACCGCGTCGGCCCGCGCGCATCCTCGAGCGCTTAGGTGGCAGGCGGTTCGGCTACGTCCTGAGGATCGGCGCCGTGCCGAATTTGATAGCTGTCTGGACCAAGGCCGTTTCGATTTCCTTGGCGCTGCACAAAGCCGCGCACGGGCCAGCCCTGATCAAGCCGAAGCATCATTATTTGTGGCACGTCCCCGACCAGCCTGCGGAGGACGGCATCTGGTTGGACGCCTTCGTACTCGAGCGGAAGCACAACCTGCTTCGGTCCAGGTCGCAGGAGATCGACAACCCTGAGAATTTCGAGCGGTCGGCCTTGACGGCGATGCTCGCCTGCTTCCTGGAGGAAGCGAAGGAGGCGCCGCGCTCCCGCGCCAAAGCGTGGCGCACGCCAGAGCTGGACAGTACGTTCGGGCACTCGGGGCGCAACCTTGCATGCCCTTTGTGGAGGAAGATGGGCTGGGAGAGGGGAAGGCGGTTTGCCGCCGAGGCGGCTCGCCGCCAGGAGGAGGAGGAGGAGGAGGAGGAGGAGGAGGAGGAGGAGGACCCCTCCGCAGGGCTGAAACGTGGACCAGCAGAGAGGCGTCGATCGACGGCCAGATGTACGGCAGCCAGGACAGACGGCGCAACCAACCTTGGTATTTAGGGGTGCACATGCGTGTGCCCCCCCAAAAATCGAGGCGTTGCTGCCCTCAGGATTTTCTCCTGGGCGACGGCGAGGCGTACATCGTGCATTGCTGCGCGCAGGCTGGCGCCGCCAGCTACCTGCTGGTGGAGACCCTGGAATGGGTGCGCGCGCCATGCCCAGGCGCGTCCCTGTGGCGGCCGCGCGGCGACGTCGCCGTGATGCCCGCCGAGCTGATCCCGCCAGCCTGGGCGGCTTATCGGCGACTACAGGACGATGGCTATGTGCTCGCCATCACGTGAAAAAGGAAAAAACGAGCGCATGCGAGAGCGGATATGCCGCTGGCGGATGCGCCGCCCTTCGATAGAGAGGTGCAGGAGGGAGGGGCGGATATGCCGCCGAAGAAGGAAGGCGGGCTCGGGGAGGGAAGGCGGCAGGAGGGAGCGGGGGCGGGCTGGCCGCCGACAACGAGGAGAGGAGAGGGGAGGCGGTGATGGCCGCCGAGGGGAGGCAGTTTGAAGAATAGTTGATCCCCCCCCCTCTCCCTCTCCCCCCTTCCCCTCCGCGCCCCGCAGGCGTCCTGAGGGCGGCTCGGCGCGTCGACCTGCGGCGCCCTGTCCTGAAAAACTGTTGTGTTGTAGTTGTTAAAACGTTTTTTGTGGTTTTTTCCCGAAACATAGCAATATCAAGAACAAACATGCAAAACATAGAAAGTTATGCAAATTTCGGGTTAACCGAATCGGACAGCCCACATCGACTTAGCTGACTTAGCTACTAAGTTGGGTATGTTGAGGTGTATGTATCGATATATCTTGGCAGTGGTACCCGATAGCTCAGTTGATAAGATGGATGGTTCTGTGAGTAGTATGTATGGTATGTTGTTGAATATACTTATCTAACAAAACGTTAAGTAGATGAATGCGAAGTTCGATATTTTATATATGTTGAATATGTGAGGTCAACTAGCATGAACCTACATACATCTTCGTTGAAACGATTTCATCGGATATACAACGCTCTTACCGCACTTACACCCACCCGACGATCAAAGCAGCCACCTGCCCCGCCGGCGAGTAGCCGCGCGCTCGCAGGGTACACCCGCCTGTGCCTTCAGCACTGGCTAATACCTCACGGCAAAAGCATGCGTGCAGGTCCGTCCGTCAGGGCCCCACTAGTGCCTGGGATACTGTGGGTCCCCTTGCAGCCCTGGACGAGGACCACGCTGGAACCCGCCTGGCACGCCGGCTCTCCATACCAAGCCTGGGCGTGCCGGGCATACTGACGCCAGCGGTGCTACAGTAGCTGGCAGTCTGACGGCCCGGGTGGCCGCAGCGCTCGAATTCATGCGCAGGCGCGGGCCCGCGCCCCAGCGCCGGCCCGGGGAACCCCCTCTGTCAGGGGCCGGACCCTGCCCGCCCCGTGCACTTTGGGCACCTGTGGAGGCGGGGAGCCGGGAGATCTGGAGGCCGCGGCGCAGACGGGGACGCCAAGTGCCGGCCCGCGCCAAGCGCCAGCGACGACACCCTCGGGCCTCAGCCCGAGGTCGGGCTCCGCCGGCAATCAAGGTACCGGCGCGAGCCCAAGGCCTAGCCTCACGGAGGACAGCCGCGCACGCCGGCATCAGTTGCCTGGCGGCAGTCGGCAGACAGAGGGCCAGTCGGGCCCCGCACGCACGCCGGCGCGCACGCCAGGCGATGCGTGACTCAGTGCCTAGACGGTGCCGGCAACACAACGCCTGGCACCCAGTTTTGGCGACGCCCATCAGGGCGCCCACACAGCACGCCGGCGCGTAGAACCCGCCAGGCGGCCAGTGTGCGGGGGCACTGGCAGCAGCACCAGTATTATAGAACAAAGGCGGCGAGGCCCGCTTCGCGTGGCGGAAGGAGGGACCCGCCTGGCGTGTCATCGCCGGCGGGAGGAGCGTGCGGCCAGCGCAGCAGCAAAATGGGGGGGGCTGCACCGCTGCCGCCATCATCGTCATCGTCTCCTGAGGGCCCGCCTCAACCGCTTCGCGGCTGGCACGTCCCGCGGCCTTAAAGCAGGCCGCGCTTTCGCTAGCGCCGTACTGTGGGGGCGGGGTCTTAGTTGTTTGTCCTAAACGGTTGGACCCCGCCCTCCCCAGTCGGCTTGGGTTTCTTCTCTCCCTGCTCCTGCCTGCTTGCCCTTCCCTTTTCCTCTCTCCCGCTCAAGCCTTCGGGGCTCAAAGCCCTCCCAGGGCCCAAAGGGGCCCTCTTTTGCCCACCCACCCTGGGCTTTGCCTCGGTGTCCTACGGCACCGGCGGCGAGGCCCGCTTCGCGTGGCGGAAGGAGGGACCCGCCTGGCGTGTCATCGCCGGCGGGAGGAGCGTGCGGCCAGCGCAGCAGCAAAATGGGGGGGGCTGCACCGCTGCCGCCATCATCGTCATCGTCTCCTGAGGGCCCGCCTCAACCGCTTCGCGGCTGGCACGTCCCGCGGCCTTAAAGCAGGCCGCGCTTTCGCTAGCGCCGTACTGTGGGGGCGGGGTCCACCAGCGACGCATCGTCGATGTCGGCCATGCATCGGCGACGTCGACGCGAAGCAAATCGGGCTCCACATCGAGCCGCATCGGCGATGCATCGGCGATGCGGCGTGATCCTCCGACCCCAATTCACTCCGACCCCATCTAGGATGCCTGGGCTGTCGGCATCCCAAGAGGTGCACGCGGGCGGCGGCTCAACAGCCGAGCCTGGGAGCACACGCGCATAACTTCTTACAGCCTCTCTGCGTGCCGGAAATAAGGGCAAATAGTCGCACAGAGAGGGCCGGGCAAGTTCCAGACTGCATGCGCCCCGTCCACTTTTGTAGTCTTGGGCTACGTGCTGCCCCAGACGAAGCAGCTGCCCCCTTCGAACATGTGCAAATGTTGGATGACAGATCGTGCCAATCTTACCTTGAAGGGAAGCGCTGCAGTGCCTCTGAGGATGGGGATGTTGATGCTCCTGATGGTGATGATGAGCATGATGCTGATCAGGAGGAGGACGATAACAAGGATGAGTATGAGGATGAGGATGATGATGCTGATGGTGATGGTGATAGTGAAGATGCTGATGATGCTGCTGCTGATGATGCTGCTGCTGATGCTGCTGATGATGATGATGATGATGATACCAATCATGCTGACGATGATGATGACAATGACGATGGCGATGCTGATGCATTCTGGAGATAGTGGAGATGATGACGATAATGATGACGCGGATGCTGCTGATGATCCTGATGATGAGGATTACGATAATGCTGACGCTGATGCTGATGCTGCTCATGCTGATGTTGTTGATGATGATGGTGATGTTGTTGATGATGAGGATGATATGGGTGATGGTGATGGTGACGGCAAGGATCGTGATAATGGAGATGGTGGTAATGCTACTGATGCTGATGTTGTTGGTAATGGTGGTGATAATGATACTGACGATGATTGTGCTGATAATGCTGATGTTGGGGATTATGACGATACTGATGATGATGACGATGCTGCTGCTGCTGCTGATGATGATGATGATGCTGAAGACGACGATGATGCTGATGGTGATGAATACGATAATGATTATGACGATGCTCATGCTGCTGCTGATGCTGCTGATACTGATGATGCTGATGCTGATGCTGCTGCTGATGATGGTGATGATGATGCTGATACTGATGGTGGTGATGCTGCCGAGGATGAAGATGACGATGCTCATGCTGCTGATGCTGCTGATGCTGATGCTGCCGATGATGATGCTGATAGTGGGTAGGGAGGAAGGGTGGGAAGAACAGACGCAACGGTTATCCAGTCATTGTCGGTCTAACATGTAAGCAAACATGAGTAGTAGGGATAGATGGATTGATCGATGGATGGGGGGGATGGAGGGCGGAGGATGAGGAAGAGGAGGAGAAGGAGGAGGAGAAGACGCAGGAAGGGGAGGAGGACGAGAGAGGAGATAGGAGGGAGGAGGAGGAGGAGGACGATACCGAGGATGAGTATGAGCATGATGATGTTGATGCTGTTGGTGATGATGACGATGATACTGATACTGACGATGATTATGCTGATAATGCGGATGATGAGGATTATGACGCTACTGATGATGCTGATGCTGACGACGATGATGCTGAGTATGATGCTGATGCTGCTGATGATAATGATGATGCTGATGAGGATGGTGATGCTGCTGATGATACTGATGGTGGTGATGCTGCCGAGGATGAAGATGACGATGATCATGATGCTGATGATGCTGATGATGCTGCCGATGATGATGACGATGATGATGATGCTGCTGCTGCTGATGATGATGATGATGATGATGATGATGATGGTGGGTAGGGAGGAAATGCGGGAAGAACAGACGCAACGGTCATCCAGTCAGTGCCGTTCTAAAATGTAAGCAAACAGGAGGAGTGCGGATGGATGGATTGATGGATGGATGGGGGGAGGGAGGAGGATGAGGAAGCGGAGGAGAAGGAGGAGGAGGAGGAGGAGGAGGAGGAGGAGGAGGAGAACAATAATAATACTCAGAAGAAAAAGAAGGAGGGGGAGGAGGACGAGGGAGGAGGGAGGAGGGAGGACGGAGGAGGGAGGGGGAGGGGGAGGGGGAGGGGGAGGAGGAGGAGGAGGAGGAGGAGGAGGAGGAGGAGGAGGAGGAGGAGGAGGAGGAGGATGAATAATAAGAAGAATGAGGAAGTATGAGGAGAAGAAGGAGGATGAGCGAGCGTCCCTAGGAGAAGGAGGAGGAGGAAGAGGAGGAGGAGAAGGAGGGAGAGAAGGAGCAGGAAGGAGGAGGAGGGAGGAGGGAGGAGGGAGAAGGGAGGAGGAAGAGGAGGAGGAGGATGAATGATGCTGCTGCTGCTGATGGTGCTGCTGGTGATGATGATGCTGATGATGATGACGATGATGATGATGATGAAGATGATGGTGATGATGCTGATGATGACGATGCTGGTGATGATGATGATGATGGTGATGTTTATGCTGATGAGGATGAGGATGAGGTGATGCTGATGATGATGATGCTGATGCTGATGATGATGCTGCTGATGATGATGATGAGGAGGAGGAGGAGGAGGAGGAGGAGGAGGAGGAGGCGGAGGTGGCATAAGGGGGGAACCTGGGCCCGGGAGCGCCGGGCGCGCCAGGAGCGCCGGGAACGCCGGGAGCCCCGGGAACGCCGGGAGACCGGCCGGGAACGCCGGGAGCGCCGGCCGGGAACGCCGGCCGGGAACGCCGGGAACGCCGGGAACGTCGGGGACGCCGGGAACGCCGGGCACGCCAGGAACACCGGGCACGCCGGGAACGCCGGGCACGCCGGGAACGCCGGGCACGCCGGGAACCCCGGGAACGCCGGGAACGCCGAGCACGCCGGGAACGCCGGACACGCCGGGAACGCCGGGCACGCCGGGAACGCCAGGCACGCCGGGCAGGCCGGGCAGGTTGGGCACGCCCGGCGGCCGGGTCGGAGTGGCAGCGAAAGGCGGAGCGGTCGGCGGGGGAGGATGGGGGGGGGGGGAGGAGGAGGAGGAGGAGGAGGAGGAGGAGGAGGAGGAGGAGGAGGAGGAGACGACGAGAGAGGAGGAGGAGGAAGAGGAGGATGACGAGGACGAGGACGAGGACGAGGACGAAGGCTGCTGCACGACGTGATTTTTCATTCAATCGCTTCGCTCATTCCGCCGGCCCATATTGTGCCATCGCTGGCACTTGGTTGCGTGCTTGGGACGGGGCATTTTGGAGGCCTCCTGGGGCCGCTTGGGGGCCTCGTGGGGGCTCGTGGGGGCCTCCTGAGGGCTTCTTGGGAGCTTCTTGGGGCCTTTTGGGGTCTCTTGGGGCCTCTTGGGAGCCTTTCGGGAGCCTCTCGGATGCTCCTGGGGGGCTCTCGGGGCCGAGGGCTTGAAATATCCGTACGGGTCTCCCGTTTGGACCCCCTCTTGGAGCCGTCCTGGGCGCGTCGCTGGCAAGCCAAGCATGCCGTTCCAGACTGCCCGCGCGAGGAGACCACACCTGCTGAGATGTCAGGGTCCTTCGAGGGTGAGGCAAACCCCCTCACAGTGAACCCCGAGGAGGAGGGTGAGGGTGAGGGCCACCGAGAGCGCGTCCGATCCGAACACGCCTCAGGAACAGATGGGACCCTGAGGGCCGCAACGCGGCGGAAATATTATGAACTGGGAGGGCAGGCGGGGGCCAGGGAAAACCGACGCCACAAAACCGCTCCCAGGAGGGCGAGACACGTTACGTCTGCGCCTTGCCGTCGGGGCGCTTGGGGCGCCCTGGTCGGCCGTGGAAGATCCTGTCGATCAACCCCAGCTGATTAGCCCTCGTGCTCGGATTCTCTGAGAGCCCAGCACAGGGACGCCGGAGCTTCCGAACGCTCCGTGACGTCTCGAGGGTCGTCGTGCCCGCACACCTGCGGCAGCAGTAGACTGAATTCACACAAAAAACGTCATGGCCCAATGCCGCAAATTCAGCAATGAACTCGTTCGACCCCGAACTGTTTGAAACCTCGCCTACGGCAGGCTCCTGGGGAGGGTCCGTGGGCCCAGGAAGGGGACCCTCCGAGGCCGCTGAGGGCCCTTCCCCAAGAAACTCCGCGACGATCACCTGCGACGGGGCGACGCGGGGGTCCGACACTTTGACCCAGACCTCCACCGAATTCTTAAACCATTCCGCACAGGCTACTCTCTGGAGGCTAGAGGGCTCACATCTCCTTCCCGACCCCGTCCTAAGCCACGCTAGGGTCGAGTCCGATCGCGCCGATCTCCCGCAACTCCTGCACCTGTGCTCATTGAGCCTCTTGCACCACCAAAGCTCATGGTCAGAACCCCGTCCGAATACGACTGGCTGCCCCAGGATCTCACGAGCCTCAGGATCCTGGACAGGTGGTGGGGGGCCTCGGCCCCAGCTCTCCGAGACGATAACCCGTAAGCACGCCCAAGACACAAACTGCAACGTGGCCTTATGGACCTTCAGGGCCTCCGAGAGCGACTGGGAAACCGTGTTGGCGATCATGTGGTGCGCCGCGCCCGCCTTGGCGAAATAGTCAGCCCAGGCATTGCCGAGCCAGTTCTCCACCTCTTCAGGATTCTCCAGCACACTGTCGATGTCACGGTGTGCAGGAGTCCACTCAAACCGAACAGGGTACTCAAGTACCCGACGCTGCGCAGCCTGAAAAATCTCTCGCCATATCCTGGCGTGCTTGCCTCGGCCGTGCTGGAGGGATTGGTCCCATGAGTTGCCCTCGGTAACCAGTCCCAGGAGGTCAGACACAAACAGCTCGTGATCTGGGTGAAATTCCAAACCCATTTTGATCGCATATCTCTCCGCACGGCCAACAGTCTGCACATAGAAGGGCAGGGGTCCGTACACAGCACGGACAGGCAAAAGAGTCTTGGGGTCCAGCTGGATGCATGAATACCCACACCGCCTAGTCTCTGGAACGCTGGATGCGAGGCCCGAGCCGTCGGTGTAGCTCTTGGGGCCCCAAGGCCCGTCGGTATCACCCCAAAGAAGAACTTCCGTGCTTATAATGTCGAGCCCAGGAATACCCGCAGGAGGAGCAGGGACCCCGAAGACCAGATAACTGGAGTCCCAAGCCAGACGCCCATCATACCATTCGCCCCCCTTCAGGAGCATGCCTCTGGTTGCCTCCAAGTCCTCTGAGATGTCCAAGAAGTCCTCGCGCTGCTTGAGCAGCTCGGGGCAGTCGTAGAGCACGTGGCCCCAAATACCCTGAGACTGGGCCCCACAAGCAGCACACGGCCTGATTGGTACCTTATGGCGGGCATCTTGGAGCTGAGGGATGGGGAGGTTTCCCGACCAGTGCGCTTGGAGGGCCCCGAGTCTACGAACGCACTTGATGCTCTTCACCGAGTTCCGTAAGCCTCGGTGCCATATCTGCTCGCCAGGCTCAGCAGTATAAAAATGCTTGAGCAGCCGCTCGTCCTGCCAACGCTGGATCCCCTGAGTGAGGAAGACCTTCAGGTCGGCGGGGCACATAACTCGCAAATCGAAAACGTTGCCTACATCATCAGCCACCATATGACTAGATACTAGATTCCACCCAATACGTCGTAAGGTCAGCCAACAGGCCCCGATCGGGCCCCGAGTATTTGCCCAAGACAGAGTGCCAATCTTATCTCGAAGAGCCTCCCAAGCCCGATGTAAGCGACTGTCGGGTATTCTCCTGTCCCAGACCCACTCCGCAAACTTGATGACAATGGCTAGAGTGGCGTGGTAAATAGGATCGTAGAAATCGCTCTTGTGGCTAACCAAGTAGGCGGTCACACCAGTATTAAACTTACCTGGCGCGCCGTTCAAGACGGCGGCGAAAAGACGCAACTCTCGCAGTGCAACGTCGCTTACTCCAGCAACTGCAGCACCGTGCGCCACTGATGGGAGGGCGCCTGTGCGCCACAGAGCCGTCGCGACCTTGCCGACAGCAGACTTCAGCATGGAAAACCTCGCCTTCCTCTCTCTGAGCTGTTTGAGACGCTTCTTTTCCATGCCTCGAATCACCTTGGGCCCCGTGAGCTCGTGACCTAGGTTCCTCATGTGGCCTTTGTACGGGATCTTCATGGAGCCCATGTGGCGCTGCACCCCCTTCCAGAACTTCCGAGAACCAACAACAGCCCCAGACTTGGAAGCCTTCAAGATCATGCCGAGGCCCTTGGAGTCCTGGATGAAACCCCTCGCCGCCAGCGCAAGGTACTTGGCCTCCGTGGGGTCCTGGGAGGTATGTTGGAGCCCAATGTCGCCCATGAGCGTCCTCGGGGTCACCGTGGGGGAGACCTTCGAGACCCTCTGCACCGACCTATAGGTAAGCAAGTACAAGACGTACGTAGCGTGAGTACACCCAGCTAGGATCCCCTGGAAGGACCGAAACCCTCTGGATACACTCCCAAAGGCCCTTATACGACGGGGCTGTTGGTAGCTCTGAATGAGGAGCCACAGCAAACGTAGTGGAAACCCCAGAGCCTGGCCTTCTCGGAGCAACGCATGTGGGTCCACCATGTCGTAACACTTGCTCATATCAAGCAAGATCGTACATGTCTGTTCCCCCAACAACTGCGCAACCTCCTGCTGAATATTATGATCAAACGCCGAGTCCGTAGACGTGTGGCCCGCTCTCGTGCCCCACATCTGGTCGCACTGGTAGCCAGCCTGCCACGCTGCCGAAACTGGTCTCCTGAGCTTGCCCCAGATACGCACCAAAGCGTGAGATAGAACAATCAATCGTGTGTCCCCGTCAGGTTTGGGTAAACGAACCATTTCACTGTACACCCGCTCAGGAGGCCAGGACAGCCACTGCTCGAAAACCATAAACATCTTGGCCATGCGCTCGAGCGCTTGGTCCGACAGAGCGTCCAGGCATCTGGGTGAAATTCTGCTCGGCCCAGCTGCCGTCCGCGTCGAAAACCTGCGAATGGCAGCCCGCACTTGCTGGTGGTCGAGCTCGGGCAGAGCAGGCCAGCTCTCGTGGCCTGGCGGCAGCTCAGGGGGCAAAAGGTCGTGATGCCGCCATACTCCCTCCCACACGTCAAGGGTGTGGTTTGCCAGCAGGTACGGCTGCGCGTTCACGTCGAAATTGAGCTGCTCCTGCTTGCCACGCGCCTTGGAGGCTGCATGGGCCCGACTGGCCCCACCTAAGAAAGCCTGCTTAGCCCAGCCTCGCCAAGCCTTCTCCGAGGCCCCTCTCGCTGCCTTCAGCACATCATCGGCCTTCCTCGTGATGTTGTCCAGGCCCGAGTCGAAGTCAGCATCGCCGATCATGCCCAGGCCCCGCAGCAGGAAGTCTACGGTGTCCTGATCAAGGTAGTGACATGTCTTCTTGTCGCGGGCGATCCTGCGGCAATATTGGTCCACCTCGTAGAAGGCCTGCAACACCTTGGTGTACTGCAGGGGCGTTAGCTGGCAGACCACTGAAGCCAACTGTAACCGTTGACAAAACCTGCCTAGTCGGTCCCGCTCCGACCTGAGATGCTGACACCATCTCTTGGCCGTCGCCCACGCATAGACCTTGGGCTCGCGGTACGTACGCCGGCGCGGAGGTTCCCATGCCAGCAGCTTCCACTTGAAACGTGGAGGGCCTGACCTGCCGACGAAAGGGGCCGCGTCCTTGTCCACCTTGTCATACCTCCCTGCCAGCTCGAAATCGATACCGTCCAGGACTGTGTCCCACAGCAGGGCCAAATCTGTAACCTTCTTGACTTCCAGAAAAACATGGTCCACTGCCTCCCACGGGTACGGGAACCTGGCGCACCCACATGGCGGAGTAACAGGGAAAGCCCTTGGCTCGTCTGGCACGAGACACCATGCTGGCCTGTCTTTGCCCAGGAGGTCGATACTGACTGGGTAATGCGGGGGTGGTATTGTGCCGTACATATCTTCCACCACTGCAGCCCCTAGCCTAGACGACAGATTTGCACACGCGATGAAGTAATCGATCGTAGACTTGCCGTCCTCCTTGCAGCACGTGGCCGACGCTGGCGTGTAAGACAACCCAGCAAGAGACTCAATCCACCTCCTCGCATTCAGAGCTGCTATGTCAGAATTCCAGTCACCTGCTAAGATCCATTGTCGTGTCGAGTTCCTTCTCCACCCTCTCGTTTTATGTCAATTAAACCTCTTCCTCCTCCCTACCCTCCCCCATCCGTCTAGCGTAGACTGAAATGGTTTTGGAACCATTTGGACCTTGTAATCCTCCTTCCTCGTTTTATTTATACAACTCTCGGGCTCAATTCGCCCTTGGGTCAGATATTGTAGCAGCGTCCGTCAGCATGCCGCGCGACAAAATCCATTTGCAACATCTGTGGCAAAAAAGGCCCAGATCGGTGCCTGCAGCTGCCTGGGTGCGCTGAGGCGGCCGCCGCCCGGAGGAAGCCCGGGCGTCCCAAAAAGACTCCCGCGCCAGCGCCAGCACCAAAGGTGGCCGCCCAGCCCGCACCCCACCCGGCTGCCCCAGCAGCGCGCGCAGACCCGCCACCGCCGGCGCCGAAGCGTGCACCTGCACCTGCGCCTCATGCGAAGCCGCCGCCTGCGGCGGCGGTGGCGGCGGCCAGGCCCGCGGCGAAACCAGCAGCACCCGCGCCACAGGCGAAGCCGCCGCCTGCCCCAGCACCACCCGCGCTCCAGGCGAGGCCGCCGCCTTCGGCGGCGGTGGCAGCGGCAGCGGCGCCAAGGCCCGCGGCGAAGCCCAAGCCCGCGGGACCGCCAGCGGCCCGCGCCCCAAAAACCCGCGGGTCCAGCAGCAGCTCAAGCTCCAGCTCGAGCAGCTCGAGTAGCAGCTCGAGCAGCGCCGCGGGGCCAGCGCCCGCGGCGCCTTCGCCAGCACCACTGGCGCAGCCAGCGGCGGCGGCGGCGGAGGCGCCGGCGGCGCCAGCGGCGGCGGCGACGGGAAGCACCGGCGAGGCGGCTGCCGCGATGCTCTCAGCAGCCCTGGCGGTGGACACCGGCCCCGCCCTCCGCCACCAGCAGGAGCGCCTCGAGGCTGCCCTGCGGGAGGGGCCGCCTCTCGGGGCGGCGAACGGGGACGCGGGGACCTACCGCTCTGCCTACCAGCAGTTGTGGAACGCAGCTCTGAGAGGCATAGCGGGGGAATGAAAGTGACACGAAACGAGAGTAGTTGCTACGCGGACTCCCAGCGCGCACAGTAGCGCTTTCTTCGACGCTAGCAGGTCCGCCCGCTGGCGGCGGAGCAATGTTCGCGCTACTGTGAACGATGCGGCGCCCGCGGTGTCCGCGGCGAACTGCTCTTTTTCCGGCTCCCTTCCTGCAGGCGGCAAGAGGCTGGCTGAGCTGGAGCTGAACGGGGAAAAGGCGAGGCACAAGACGGCGCTCTTTGTGAAGGAGGAGGAGCTCCGCAGGGAGCGCGAGAAGACGGAGGCTGCCCAGGCTGCCCTGCGGCAGGCGGAGGAGCGCGGGTCGCGCGAACACACATTCCACCCCGCGGGCATGCAAATTAGTGAGAATATGTTTCGCCCCCCCTCTCCCCAGAACAAGCTCAACCACGACGTCGGCTACCAGAAGGGGCTGCTGCAGGCGGAGCGGGACCAGGCTGCCCGCGCGAAGGCAGCTGCCGCGGCGCGCAGGGAGGCCGAGCAGAAGGCCAAGACCGCGGGCCAGAACCACGGCCGGGGAGGCGCAAGCCCGGGCAAGGGCACGGACCCAGACGGGGGCCAGAGGGGCAAGGGCCCCGGCAAGGGCAACGGGCAGGCGGCTGCCTAGAAGAGGTCCGTCTGTGGTAACAATCGCTCGTCCCTCGCTTTCGCTCTCCGCCGCCTCAGTTCTCAGTGGTTCTCAGTCCACCTAGTGGCTGGGTTCTGCAGGGTTCTCTTGGGTTCCCTCTTTGATCGGTGTGTCAAAAGGGGAGAATGCTTTCGAATTTGGAAATTATGTTTTCGGTTAATATTTTTGGCTATTTTTGGGTTATCCTGGTGGTTCTCTGCGGTTCTCAGTCCACCTAGTGGCTGGGCTCTGCAGGGTTCTCTTGGGGCCCCTCTTTTGTCGGTGTGTCAAAAGGGGGGAATGCTGCCGATTTTTAAAATTAGGTGTTCGTTCAATATTGTTGTTTATTTCTGGGTTCTCCTGGGGGTTCTCTGTGGTTCTCAGTCCACCTAGTGGCTGGGTTCTGCAGGGTTCTCCTGGGGTCCCTCTTTTGTCGGTGTGTCAAAAGGGGGGAATGCTGTCGATTTTGAAAAAAAAATATTCACGGGGGGTTCTCTGTGGTTCTCAGTCCACCTAGTGGCTGGGTTCTGCAGGGTTCTCTTCGGGTCCCTCTTTTGTCGGTGTGTCAAAAGGGGGAAATGCTCTCGACTTTAGAAATTACGTCTTCGTTCTATAGTTTGTTCATTTCTGGGTTCTCGTGGGGGTTCTCTGTGGTTCTCAGTCCACCTAGTGGCTGGTTTCTGCAGGGTTCTCTTGGGGTCCCTCTTTTGTCGGTGTGTCAAAAGGGGGAAACGCTGCCGATTTTGAAAATTATGTGTCCGTTCCATATTTGTTTATTTCTGGGTTCTCCCGGGGGTTCTCAGCGGTTCTCAATCCACCTAGTGGCTGGGTTCTGCAGGGTTCTCTTGGGGTCCCTCTTTTGTCGGTGTGTCAAAAGGGGGAAACGCTGCCGGTTTTGGAAATTATGTTTTCGGTTCATATTTTTGGTTATTTTTGGGTTCTCCTGGGGGTTCTCTGTGGTTCTCAGTCCACCTCGTGGCTGGGTTCTGCAGGGTTCTCTTGGGGTCCCTCTTTTGTCGGTGTGTCTAAAGGGCGGCATTGAAAGCTGGCTGTACTGTGTCAAAAAGAGAAATTCTTTGTATTTTCCGCCGTTTTTTTTACCGCCGCCCCGAGAGAGCTTCTTGAGACTCCTAAAGCGGGGGGGGGATTATGTGTATTTGTTTGGCTATTTTTGGGCTGGGCCGGGCGGTTCCAAACGGGCCTCGTGGGCCACAGGGCGCAATTCATTGTTTTCAGCGTGCTTTGTTTAATCACACGTTCAAACAATTTTCGAGTAATTCACTGTCGCCTTTGCTCCCTCTGTCCCCTTTTGTCCCCTTTTGTCCCCTTTGCTCCCTTTGTCCCCTTTGTTCCCTTTTGTCCCCTTTGCTTCTTTGTCCCCTTTCGTCCCCTTTGCTCCCTCTGTCCCCGTTGTCCCCTTTTGTCCCCTTTGCTTCCTCTGTCCCATCTATCTTCTTTTATCCCCTTTTGTCCCCTTTGCCCCCTCTGGCCCCTTTGTTTTTTCCGCTTTGCCCCCCTCTGTCCATTTTTATTCCCTTTTGTCCCCTTTTGTTCCCTCTGTCCCCGTTGTCCCCTTTTGTCCCCATTTGCTTCCTCTGTCCCATCTATCTTCTTTTGTCCCCTTTTGTCCCCTTTGCCCCCTCTGGCCCCTTTGTTTTTTCCGCTTTGCTCCCCTCTGTCCATGTTTTATTCCCTTTTGTTCCCCTTTTGTTCCCTTTGCACCCTCTGTTCCCTTTGTCCCCTTTTGTTCCCCGTTTGTCCCCCTTGCTCCCTCTGTCCCCTTTGCCTCCTTTTGCCCCCACTTGTCCCCATTGCTCCCTCTGTCCTCTTTGTCCCCTTTTGTCCCCTTGTGTCCCCTTTGCTCCCTCTGTCCACTTTGTCCCCTTTTGTCCCCTTTTGTCCCCTTTGCTCCCTCTGTCCCTTTTGCCCCCTTTTGTCCCCTTTGCTTCCTCTGTCCTCCTTGTCCTCTTTTGTCCCCTTTGCTCCCTCTGCCCCCTTTATCTCATTTTGTCCCCTTTTGTCCCCTTTGCTCATTCTGCCCCCTGTGTCCCCTTTTGCCCCCTTTGCTCCTCTTCGCTCACTCTGTCCCCTTTGTCCCTTTTTCTTCCCCTTTTGTCCCCTTTGCTCCCTCCGTCCCCTTTGTCCCTTTTTGACACCCTTTTTGTCCCCTTGTGTCCTTCTGTTCCCTTTTGTATCATTTTGTCCCATGTTGTCCCCTTTGCTCCCTCTGTCCCCTTTGTCCCCTTTTGTCCCCTTTGCTCCCTCTGTCCCCTTTGTCCCCTTTTGTCCCCTTTGCTCCCTCTGTCCCCTTTATCTCCTTTTATTTCATTTTGCCCCCTTTGCTCCTTCTGCCCCCTTTGCGCATTGGCACCGAAAACGCAGCAAAACGCCCTCGGGAGGCCCAAGAGGCCTTCTGAAGCAACCCTCGAGGCCGCCAAGACGGCCCAAGATGGCCCCAAGACGGCCCGAAAGCCACTCAAGGCGCCACAAGAGAGCCTCAGGAGGCCTGCCAAGAGGGCCCCCCGGAAGCTGCCAAGAGGGCCCCCGGAAACTAAAGATGGAAGACGACCTCGGGGCTGCGAACTGCGAAACAATCATTCTTTTACTCATTGCACATTGCCGCCTTAGGAGGAGGAGGAGAGGAGGGGGAGGAGGAGGAGGAGGAGGAGGCTTTGGTGCCACTCGGCTGCGCTAGGGGGCGCTCATCGCATGAGCCGCCTCGGCGCGCTGGCTCGGTCACGGCAGCAGGCCCTCGGTGCAGGGAGCCTTGGCGGAGTCTTTTGAGGCGGCCCTTTCGGATCAGTTAACGGGAACATCATTTTTTTGGGGCCCCGCGTGGCCCTCTTGGCCCAGCTGTCAGCTTGAGCCTGCCCTCTTGGCTTTTTGAAGCGGCCCTCTTGGTGCATCCTTTAGCCGTGGCGCGGAGCAGCCATGAGGGGTGAAGATTCGTACAGAAAAAGTTCGACTTGTGTCCTTTTGTCCCCTTGTGTCCCCTCTGTCCCCTCTGTCCCCTTTGTCCCTTTTTGTCTCTTTTGTCCCCTTTGCTCTCTCTGTCCCCTTTTGTCCCCTTGTGTCCCCTTGTGTCCACTTTGCTCCCTCTGCCCCCTTTGTCCCTGTTTGTTCCCATTTGTCCCCATTGCTCCCTCTGTCCCCTTTGTCCCCTGTTGTCTCTTTTTGCCCCCCCTTTGTCCCCATTTTGCCCCCTCTGCTCCCTCTGTTCCCCTTTTGTCCCCTTTTGTCCCCCTTTTGTCCCCGTTGCACGGGGCGTCGCAGGCCCCATTGCGAGAGAAAAAGGCGAAGTGTGTCCAGCAAGGGTTTCTGAGCTGTGGCGTTTCCCGCATATTGACGGGCCAACTAGATTGCTAGCGGGGGCCCTTGGCCCAGGGCACCCGGGCTGTATGATCGTAGGCACGGAGGTGCACACAAGCGACAATGTGATCATAGGCGATAGGGCGCTCGTACGTTTTGCGGTGCTCTCAGGCTTTGGCCGATGCTTCTAACAGAAGTACCTCCTCCTCCTCCTACCCCGTCCTCCTCCTCATCCTCCTCCTTGGAAGAAAAACTGTGCAACTTTTTGGGTCTCGTTTGAGCCGCGCACCCGCAGCAGGTAGCGCTACTGTTGAGGGAATGAATTAAGCAACACTTTTGTACGCCGCCTGCGATCCCTCCCTCGCTCATCCTCGTCGTCGTGGTCGTCGTCAGGGCAGGTGTCAGTTTCGCCATGACATACACCAGCTGCCTGCGGCAAATCCCGCCGCCGTGCCAACCCTTATGAATCTCACTCGGACCGTCTTGTGGCAGCCACAACTTGAACAAGAACCAGAGCAAAACCATAACCAGAGACAGAACCATAACCAGAGCCTGAACCCGAGCACGAACCAGAACGAGACCCAGATCCAGAGCCAGAACCGCAGCCGGAACCACAACCAGAGCCGGAACGAGAACCAGAGCCAGAACCACAGCCGGAACCCGAACCAGAGCCAGAACCATAACCACAGCCAGAACCATACCCAGAACCAGACACCGAGCTTCACCCGCAGCCAAAGCCAGAACCAGCACCAGAGCCGCGGCCAGAATGGTACCCAGAGCCAGAGCCAGAGGTAGGCCGCAGCCAGAACCACAACCATAACCACAACCAGATCCGAAACCGGAGCCACAGCCAGAACCAGAATCATATCCAGAACGGTAACCAGAGCCAGAACGAGGGCCAGAACCATAACCAAAGCCACAGCTACAACCAGAGCCATAACCATAATCATATTCGTAAACCGAGCCAGCGCCTGACCTAGGCCACGTCAGGCCTAGGGCCAGACCCACAGTTAGAACGAAAGCCAAAGCCAGAACCCCAGCCATAACCAGAATCGCAACCATAATTGCGAATGTTCTCGGGGCCGCGCTCGCAGAGTTTGGCCCGAGCATTTCGGTGAGCCTGCCGCTACCGGCGAACGTGCAAGTGATTCTTCTCCAGTGACTTGAGAGATGCCCGTGCTCGGCTCCGCTGTGAAGCTCCAGTACCGCACGGAGATGCGGGCCTCATGGGCCATCGTGGACGGTGCATTCGAGTCCGCGGTCATACTGGGGCCGCGCGCGGCGCAAGTGCTTTTGCGCCACAGTACCCGGGCATCCCACCATGAGTTCCCGTACGCCCTCAGCGTCATGGCGGGGCTGGTGGCGTGCACGAACGGTGCCGAAGTCGCTGTCTTCCCCGGCCCCGCGAGTCCTTTGATGTTCTCCGTGATCAACGTCAACTACCCGCAGACTCGGAAGTCTTCCACGCACAGCTCCATGCGTGAAGTGTCTAAGGAGATCGACGGGCGGAGCAAAGACAGGGCTAAGGGCATCGTGCGCGACGGGCTCCACGCAGAGCAAGGGGCGCTCGGGGGGGGACCTGCGGGACCGCCGCCCGCGCAGGTCAATTCGGCGACCTTGACTTCCTTCACGAACGCGGCGTTCTTCCAGCGCTGCGCGGGAGATTGGGGGCAAGTACGGAATGGTGCCGAACTCGGATGCCCGGGCCGAGTGCACTTTGGCACTCTCATCAACGTGGACGAGGCTTACAAGATGCTTCGAATGATTGGCCTCGCGAGCGCTGGTGGCGCGGCAAGCAAGGGCGGCGACGCTCTGGATGTCACAGACGCGGCCAGCGAGTTCAACCGCCTCCTGCAGACTGGCACTGCGAGCTACACAACGAAGAACGCAGGTGCGTACGGCGAGGCGGCCGCGCCAACCATCAGTATGGGCGTCCTCGGGAACGGGCGCCCCTCAGTCATCATTCCTATGGAGAGGGGCGACATTGGGTCCAACCACGTCGCAGCGAAAGAGCGATTGCTCTTTGTCACTGGCCGTCCAGTGGAGCCGCACACCCCGGTGCCCGCCCGGCTGCAAGTTCGGACCGGGGAGGTTTTCAAGCCGTGGGTGTGGCCGAAGTTGCTGATGTGCATGATCGGCCCGTTGGGCTTGCCGGCTGAAGTCGCCGCGCCAGCGGGGGCCAGGGCGAAGCTCCAGCGGGCCCGGCGGCGCCCAGACTGCGGCAACGAGTCCGACGACGAGGGCGACGCGGACGACGCTTTCGACCCTGATGCCAGCGGCTACATGATAGAGCTCGTGGACGGCACGGCCAGCCGTCTGCGGTTCCGGAAACGGCACGGCGAGCGGGGAGAAGTCGCTTGGGTCGCGGAGTACAGGGTCGCGAACAGGGCCGTCCCCATCCCGGAGGACATGACCATGAAGAGGCTTGCGGAGCGCGTCTTGGAGTACTTCTCGGCGCCGCACGCCGTCATTCCTTGGGCCGAGGACGCGTTGCTCGCCCACAAGGGGCTCTGCGTCTGCTTCAACGCGGAGTGCGCAGTGCGGCGCGACGATGGCGACGTGGAGGAGGCGGCGCGCCTCGGGGCAGCCCCATGGCACCTGGCAATGCTGTCCTCCGCTCTGTTGGTGCTGGAGATCGCTGTCGGCGAGCGCGACGGCACGGCCGACTTCCGCAACCGGTGCCTGCGCGTTCAGGAGGCGCACGTCGTGCGGGGGTTCGACTTGATCCGCCTGTGCCACGATGTCCGGAAAGCTTGGCAAGGAGCCCGAGGGCGGCGAGGGCGCACCTGGCGGCGCGGGGGCGGGCACTTCCCCAGCCGACGTCGACCCCCCCGTCCACCCCGCTGGAGCCCCGCGCGGCGGGGCGCCCGCGGCAGCGCCGGCGCAGCCGCTGATGCTCTTGAAGCCGGGCGATCCGGAGGTGCCCAGCATGGACGTCGGGCACGGGGGGGGGGGCGCGCAGGTGCAGCGGCCCGACGATGGAGCTGTGATCTTGAAGGACCGAGAAGTGATGAAGAAGACGCTCATGCGTGGGGGCGCACGGGTCTTCTGCCCGGACGCGTGCGACAGCATCTCCGTGGTGTCGGCGGGCGAGGGGGCCAAGCGATCCAGGAAGGCATTGTGCAGGGCGCACTGGGAAGCCGTCATGCGCGCAGGCCTGGAGAAGTACCGCGTCGGCACGTTCGTGCACCGCACCGACTCCGAGGTCTGGATGGGCCACAACCAACTCGCCTCACCGATCGCGCTCGCGCCCCGGCCAGCCCCCGGACCAGGATTGGGGCGCGCGCGCCTCCGCGGTCGCGCCGGGGGGGCGCGCGCGCGGATTCTGGGCCCATGGGGGCGGCGGGGGCTTCCCGTGATCGGCGAGGCGGATAGTTGATGTCCCCCGAGAGGTCCCCGAGCGCCGCGGCCACTCATGCGTCGACCTGCAGGCACCCCCGCAGGGCGACGCGGCGGCCGCGGGCATGTTCCACAACCGCCTCATGGAGATGTGCCAGTTGGGTTTGGCGACATACATGGAGTGCGCGTCGAAGAGAGCGGAGAAGCAGTCGGCTAGGCCGCCGAAGAAGCGCGCTCGGGGGGCCGCTGCCGACCCGGCCGCCGGCGCAGCCGAAGAGCGCGCCGGGGGCGCAGCCGGCCCGGGCGAGGCGGCAGCGGGCGCGCCCGCGCGCGCCGGGGGGGGCGCTTCCCTGAGTGCGGAGGCTGCGGGCGCGCTCGCGCCAGGCGAGTAGTTTTGCTGCTCGTGCACTCCCAGCGGTCGCGCGTCGATCGCGCTAGCGATCCCTGCGTGCACATGGGCTGGTCGTCGGCGGGGCCCCGACGGGGGGCCGCGGCGGCGGGGGCCATTGGCACTGCACGCTTCGATTGATGCCGTGGAAAAAACAGCGGGGCGGCGGGGGCGTGGCTAGCGCGCATTGACGAGCCCGGCCGCCCCATCCGCGCTGGGCGGTCGCCCGAGGGAGGCGGGGGGCGGGGGGCCCAAGCCGTCGGGCGGGGCGAGAGACAGAGAGAGAGAGAGAGAGAGAGAGAGAAAAAAAAAGAGAGAAAGGAGGAGAGAGAGAGGCTGAGAGAGAGAGAGAGAGAGACAGACAGACAGACATGAGAGTGGAAGAGAGAGAGAGAGAAGGAGAGTCACGGTGAGGAAGAGGGGGGGAGATAGAGAGACAGAGAGAGAGAGAAAGAGGGAGAGGGATACACAATTCTGCAAGTAGGGCAGACGGCGCGAGATACAGACCTCGGTGAGAGAGAAAGAGAGAGAGAGAGAGAGAGAGAGAGAGAGAGAGAGAGAGAGGAGAGGGACAGACAGACAGAGAAGAGAGAGAAGGAGAGTCATGGTGAGAAGAGGGGGTGGGGGATAGAGAGACAGAGAGAGAGAGGGATAAACAATTCTGCAAGTAGGGCCGACGGGCGCGAGATTCAGACCTCGGGGAGATGAGAGAGAGAGAGAGTAGAGAGAGAGACGAGAGAGTGAGGGGAGGCGAGATGAGAGGAGAGAGAGAGAGAGAAGAGAGAAGAGGAGAGGGACAAAGGGGGGGGATAGAGAGAGAGAGAGAGAGAGCGATATATATATATATATATATATATATACAGAGAGATGTGAAGTAACACGCGCCTTTTTATAGATGTATACATATTTATATACATAAGTATTTAACGAGAGAGATATATACGAATACACGGCGGGAGCGAGACAGGGGCGGGCTGGCAGAGGTTGCGAGGGCGAGCCGCGATTGCCCAGCGGCGGCCTGCG
Organism: Prorocentrum cordatum; assembly: GCA_963575745.1. Lineage (NCBI taxonomy): Eukaryota > Dinophyceae > Prorocentrales > Prorocentraceae > Prorocentrum > Prorocentrum cordatum. Next base: position 105,641 of record CAUYUJ010001030.1, read on the forward strand.
CGCAAGCCCCCGGAGGCGGGTCGGCGCGGCAGGGGGCATGGCGTTGCAGGTGCCTGGCGGGCTGGGCACGATGCCGGCGAAGCTTGTTGCAGATGCGCTCGCAGCACATTGCCCGGAGCTCCTCGGCGCGGCGCCCCAGGTCGCCGCGGCGCTCGCGGCAGCGGGCTTCCAGCCGCCCCAGAGGTGCGCGCAGTGCCCGGGAAGGATCTGCACGGGGTGCGACATGGCCATGCAGGTGTGCTCGTCCAAGAGCGTTGACGCGAAAGTGCTCTTCGTCGACGGCTGGCAGCGCGTCACCCGCGCGCCCTTGCGATGCCGCTCGAAGGAGTGCAGGCTGTCTGGGCGTTATGTCTGGCACAATTATTGGAGCGAGTCGGAGGCAGGCACGGAGCACCATTTCTGGTCATGGCCGGAAGGCGCGGAGATGCAGTACTTCTTCTGCACGGCCGGCTGGGGCGCGACGACTGCGTGTCTGCGGCAGTGCACCCAGCGCCTCGCGCGTCACTTCGCATCCTTCACTGGCGAAGCCGCGGTGCACAGGGCCGCGGCGCGCCGGGCGGGTGGCCTCGCCGA
>CAUYUJ010001031.1:0-27500 GCA_963575745.1 Prorocentrum cordatum
TCTGCCGCCAAAGTGGATGTGATGGGTGCAACCCAGTTCAAGCAGTTCGGCCTGATCAGAGTTACTGGCCACAGTACTCGGTGCCAGGCGGTGTGTGGTATCAAGGGCATCCAGCGCTTCGACAGAGTGATGGAGGCAAAGGTGGCGGCAAGTACGACAAGGGCGGCAAGAAGGGCCTTGGGGGGGAAAGTCCCCTCAGGGCGGCAAAGGGCCAGGTGGTGGACAACCGCCGCGGGCCCTCGCGCAGGAGGAGCGCGAGATGTGGATGGCCATGTCGGAGGAGCAGTTCGCCGCTCTGGGTCGAAGCTTGTCGCAGTCGCACAGAGATCAGCTCGCCCACGCTCGTGCCATGGCCAACTTCGGGCTGCAGGGCGCGCAGGCGGAGGCGCAGCAGGCAAATCTACAGATTGGGAAGTTCTCGCAGCAGGTGCTGCACCAGAAGCAGAGGCTCGCGAAGCTGGAGGAGCAGGCGCAGCAGGCGATCATGGCGGCGGTCGAGGCCAAGCAGCAGTTGCAGGAGACGGAGAAGCAGCTGCGCGAGGCCAAGCGGCGCGCGGCGGAGCACCTGGGGCCCCAGGGGCTGGCGCAGCAGGTCGCGACCGACGCGATCGAGACGCCGATCAAGGAGGCGCTGGGCAAGTTCGAGCAGGCGGTGCCGTCGGAGATTGCCCCGCAGCTGCAGGGCGCGGTCGCTGCGCTCAGGGCGGCCATGGAGGCGGTGGCGCAGCAGGCCGCGGCGGCGATGCAGGGGAAGCCGCCTGGGGGCGCCGCGGCGCCAGGCGGCACCGGTGGCGCCGCCGCCGCGGGCGCGGGAGCGGGCGCCGCCAGCGCGGGAGGCGCTGGCGCTGGTGCCCCGCCGCCAGGCGCCCAGGGTGCCGCAGGCAGCGGCGCCGACACGTCGCGCGACGTCAAGATGGTGGAAGCTGATGGTGGTGTGCTTCTTGACCTTCGCTCTCAGCTGGAGTCCGATGGCAAGCTCAAGGACCCCGAAGTGCAGGCCACCATCCAGAGCCTGTTCAGCAAGGCGGCCCAGCGCCTTGAGGAGGAGAAAGCAGAGTTGGCAAAACGAGAAAGCCGCAGCAGGAGCCCAGGATCGAGATCTAATATGTCCAGCTCCTAGCCTGTGGAGTTTCTTCTCGGCCAATGTCACCAGTTGGCCGAGATGCCAGAGCTATTTGGAAAAGGAATGTGATGGAGCCACATGCTTCCTTCAGAGGAGTGTAAAGTCGAGAAGGCCGATCTGGCCCAATCCAGCAGCACATTTTTGAAGTTTGGATGGATGTAAGGTTAGGAGCCTGTGAGGTGACCCAGTCTGGAGGCCTGTCTTCGGGGGTAGGAGTCGCCTGTAGAGTAGGAGTAGGCATGGGTGCCATGGAAGGTATGCCGAGACCAACCTCGAGAGTTGCCTCAGCGTGGGTAGGTGGTTTGCTGAAAGGTGGCATCATAGGGGCCTCGGTCTACTTACCGTCGGGGGAAGGTGCAGGTGCCCAAGGGCGCCAGATCCTGATGCAGCTCGGAGAGACACTGTACACGTCTGGGAAGCCCTTTGTCATTGGAGGGGATTTCAATGCGACGGCAGATGAAATCAGAGCTCTCGGGATCCTTGAGAAGTTCGGAGGTGTTATTATCCAGCCTGGGAAGCCTACGTGCAGAGTGGGTAAGGAATGGAGAACGATCGATTATTTCATAGTTTCAGGAGGCCTCGTTCCAGCAGTGGTAAGATGCGATGGGATCGAAGAGACAGAGCTGTCGACACATTATCCAGTCAAGCTAGTACTTCGCACGGATTCGCATATTGCTCAGATTCGAGTCTTGGCCAAACCTCGTCAGTTTCCCGATGAGCTACCAGTGGGGCCTGCACCAGCCCCACCGCAAGCTTGGGAAGAGTTTCTAGATAGGTTGGAGACCTTCGTGGCAGACTCGGTCTTCACGGCAGAGCAGGCGAAGGCTACGTATGCTGAGTTCTGTGCTTTGGCCGAGCAGGAGCTGGTGAACACTTACCAGATCGCTCCTGCGCAGGCTGATGGGTACAAAGGAAGAGGAGCCCCTTTCAGGTTCGTTTGGAGGCCTGCTCTAACGAAAGTCGGGGGGTCCTACCCTCTGGGATCTCCAGTATCCAAGGCAATGAGGAGGTATAACGTCAGGATGGAGGAGTTGTTGTTTCTGCTCCGCAAGGGCCGTTCAGGCCAGGATAAGCATGTGCAGGACTTGCTGAAAAAGGCAAGGGAGCCGCCCGCGACCCTGTGGGAGTGCGAGCGCTGGGTCAACTGGAGGCATAAGCATTTTTCTCTGGAAGGCTACCACGCCGAGGCGCTGCACGAAGCGATCCAGGACCATGTAAAGTGCATCCAGGGTGAGGAGCAGGTTTGGAAAAGGTCTCGGCAACAAGAGTGGAGACAATGGGCCCGCTCGGCCCTGGAAAATGGCGGGGGGGAAAGCTCACAAGTGGACGAAGCAGCCCAACGACTGGATCCCCGCGGACCCTGGCCTCAATGGGGCCCCTGGAGGTTTTCAGGATCAGGTGGAGGCCCTGGAGGGGGAGTGGAAGCACATCTGGAGGTTTGGGGAGGTGCCCAAGGTCGCTCCCAGGATGCTCAATGAGATGCCCCTCGAGGACCCGAAGCCGCCAGTTGCGCCAGATAAAATCAGGTCCGTCTTGGGGAAGTTCAAGAAGCACACAGCTGTGGGAGTTTGTAACTGGGCCCCGCACGCGCTGAAGCAGCTCTGTTCTTCTGGCTTGCTTGCTCTCAGTGTCTTGATGTATCTGTGGGGCACGTACACCCAGATGCCCGAGCAGATTGCGCTGCTCATTTTGCCGTTTTTGCAGAAGCCTGAAGGGGGGAGGAGGCCCATCGGGATAATCTCCACCCCAATGAGACTCTACAGTCGACTTCGGCATGAGGAGGCGGAAAGGTGGGAGGACAACCACGCACGCACGTACATGTATGGAGGGAAGGGTAAGAGTTGCGAGATGGCTATCTGGAAGCAGGCTTTGTTGAACGAGGCCGCTCGAGCCAGTAAATTTTTCAGTGGGTGCACGCTGATTGATCTGGAAAAGGCGTACGAACGCATCACGCACGAGCAATTGATACGAGCATGCAACAAGCACGGGTTCAGTTTGAGGAGGTTGAAGTTTCTCATGTTGGTCTACTCGGGCAAGCGGGTCATTAAAGTAGGAGAAGCGGTGTCCATGCCCTTTGAGCTGAACACCACCATAGTGGCAGGCTGCTCGTATGCGACGACGCTGCTGAAAGTAGTGCTGTTAGATGTTTTCGGCGCGGCGGCCAAGAAGTGGCCGAGGATCGGTCTTTCTTTGATGGTGGACGACACTGGTCTCCAGGCCGTGGGTGATCAGAAGCATGTGCGGACTCAACTAGTTAGGTGCACTCTGTTTGTTTGCAGGTCCCTGGAGAAGCTCGAGCTGAAAGTTTCGAGACGTAAATCGATCCTGGTGGCCTCGGACCCGAAATTAGGAAAGCAGCTGGCATGGGCGCTTCGGGAATTCGGGTTCAAGCACGTTCAGGCGACCAAAAACCTCGGGGTCGATTTCAAGCTGAGGGCTGGAAAGGGTAGAAATGTCACTAAAAAGCGACTGACGACGACCAGGGGCAGGGTGCGACGGTTCAGGGCTTTCAGATTCTCTCGGAAGCCGCTTCAGAATGTTTATCGAGGAGGCCCCACACCGGCGGTCATGTATGGTGTTTCGGTCGTCGGCCTCGGCGACACGCAGTTGGAGCAGCAGCGCGCCTCGACAGGTGCGGCTCTTTTCGGGCCTGTGAAGGGCCGCAGCCGCAGCTTGCAGTTCCTGTTGGCTGAGGTCGAGAAGCTCGACCCGATGTTCGCAGCAAATTATTTGCCTCTGCAGATGTGGGTCAGAGCAGTATTTGATTCGTGGGCCACGGATGCCCAGATGAAGCACGCCTTCGACTACGCGGTCAAGGCTAGGTCTCAAGGATGGAGGACGGTCCTAGGCCCAGCAGGAGCGGTAGTGCTCACCCTTCAGAGACTCGATTGGGAAGCTGTTTCCTGGGATGTTTGGGTTAACACCGACGGAGTGACCATCAACATCAAAGAAGTAGGGCCTAGGACGGTGCAAACCCTAGCGGATGAAGCGACTAGACGGTTGCTGCGTATACGTGCGGGAGCTCATTACAATGTCTCTTGGGAGCCATATGTGGAGCCTCTGCGTGCTGAACTTGCTAGGTTAAGAGGTGCTGGAGATCATCTTGGGGTCAGTCTGCTTATTGCTCAGGTTTCTGGAGGTCTCCGGACTCAGGCTGATGTTTTCAGGAAGAGGTACGTGATAGATGATCGGTGCCAGTGGTGCCTCCAGAAGAAGGGTACGGTTTTTCACCGAATATGGGGCTGTGATGGCTCCAAGCTGATCAGGAGGGACCATGACCATAGTGGAATGGGGGCCGCAGCCAGGGCCCTGACACAGCCTGACATCCTGTTCACGAGAGCCCTGGTGGACTCCAAGAGGACCGAGTTCCCCAAGATCCTCCAAGGTGCTGAGTATAGGTGGGCTGTGAAGCCCGCGAGTGGAGCGCTAGGCGACACTGGCTGCATCGACGGTTCCGCCTACGACGGAGATATTCGTTGGCTTTTACGTGCTGGCTGGTCGGTCGCCTCCATCAGCCCGAGCATGCAGGTAGATGCAGTGGCCTACGGGCCTTCCCCTCTCCCAGTGCAGGACGTGCCGTCCAGTGAGCTTTACGCCTTCTACATGGCGCTGTGCCTCATGGGGCCCAGTATCCACATCATAACGGATTGTAAAATGGTCTACGACGGGTGGAACATGGGAAGGAGGGGGCGGAAAAATCCAACAAGTGCCACGCGGAGCTTTGGCGCCTCATCTGGATGAGGATCGAGGACGTCGGAGTTAATTCGGTGAATGTGAGTTGGATGCCTTCGCATATGTCGAAGGCGGCGGCGGAACGACGAGGTTATGAGCCTCATTGGTTCAGAGGAAACCAGGAGGCGGACTCCTGGGCCAAGGAAGGTGCCAAGGCGCATCCAGCAAATCATCACCTTCGTGATCGTCTGCGGCATCATCATGATCAGGTTACGTTCATCTCCAGATATATGGTGGCTGTTCTCAAGCATGTCCATCAACTGGGTTATCCTGATGTGTCTTCATACTCTGAGCGTGCCAAAAGAGAGCCTAAGAATTCGGAGGCCCCGATTCTCGAGATAGTCCCAGATGATAAGGGTCACGTTGTCTCGCAGGCTCCTGGCGGTGGGTGGGGGTGCAATGTCTGTGGGATGTCGCGGGCGATTCGCTCTCGGCTGGTGCAGCTGCCGTGCCCTGGGGGTCCGAGGATTGTGTCCCAGGCCCACCCCACCCATCGTCTCTGGCAGAATGGAGGTTTGACCTGGTGCGTGCGCTGTGGAGCGTATGCCCGTTCGAAGGTCAAGGAATTAAGCAAAGAATGTTCGGGGAACCCCGACACTGATTGGAAACGGAAAGCCCTGGGGATTTTGAAGCAGGGGAAGGATCCCTCGTACTCTAAACTGGAGGCGGTTGTCCCTGTCCCCCTAAGGCGCTGAGTCTCCGTAACTCTTTAAAGGGCGGGCGTCTTGTGTTATCGGGACGACCGCTGAGGAGCGCAAGAGCGCAAGAGGACTGTGCCACGAGACGCAGCGCGTGCTCTTCTCGAGGCAGCTCGAAGACGAGGTCCTGCGGGAGGCGGTGCTGAGGCCGAGTGGCCTCAAGCAGTGGGTCGGCTCCGTGCGCGGCCCAAGAGGCCCCGACCTCTTCCCTGGGAAGCAGGCTTGAACGGCCAGCTCCCCCCCCGTCGTCGTCGTCGTCGTCGTCGTCGTCGTCGTCGTCGTCGTCGTCGTCGTCGTCGTCGTCGTCGTCGTCGTCGTCGTCGTCGTCGTCGCGTCGTCGTCGTCGTCGTCGTCGTCGTCGTCGTCGTCGTCGTCGTCGCTCGCGTCATCGTCGTCGTCGCTCGCGTCGTCGTCGTCGTCGCCGTCGTCGTCGTCGTCGTCGTCGTGGTCGTTGTCGTCGTCGCTCTCGTCGTCGTCGTCGTCGTCGACGTATTCGTTTTCGTCGTCGTTTTCGACTTCCTCGTCGTCTTTCATTTCCACAGGCACCCGGAGCGCCCCGGATCGGCGGCACTGGCCGGAGGCCACTACAATACACACACATCCCAGAATTCCCCATCTGTTCCCAGATCTTCGGGATTTCTGTCTTCCCCCCCCCCTTGCCCACATCCTCCCATCTCTTTTCCCAGGAACTGACGATTCACGGTGTCTGTGTTTGTTTCCCCTGCTGACCGACCTCTTCCCTGGGAGCAGTTCTCCGGCCCAGATAGCTTCGGGCCCAAGACCGGCGACTCCAAAGTGTGTGGTTTGCAACGGCTGTGGCTTGCAACCGGCACCCTGGGGGGCACCCCTGAGGGGACTGGCGGAGACCTCGATCGTTCTCCGCCGCGCCACGAGGAGGCCCGACGAGGACAGCGTCGTGCACCCCAGGCACCAACGGCGCCGATCGCAAACCCCACCCCGGCGTAACCACACCCTGTGCAGTCGCCGACAAGAGGCCGACGTCAAGGAGGAGCAAAATGGCAGGAAACGGCCAGATCGGCAGGGATCTGGGCCCCCGGCGGCTTTCGGGCCATGGCTTGGGCCTCCAGCAGCCGTCCGGGACGATCCAGGCCCCCCCAGAAGCTGTTCGACGAGGCGCAACTGCTGAAAAAAGCATCCCGAGGCCGCAGACCTCCGCAACTCGAGAGCCCTCTCCTATCCGGGGCGCGACCCACCCCTGTGGGGCAGCACGTGGGGGGAACGAACAGTGACATTGCGAACTGCTGCGAACTGCGACCTGCCTGGAACGCCGCGGGGGCGCTGCAGGGTGGGGCCGAAGCACCCAGAAAGCGACTACAATACAGCACTACCGGAATGCGTCTGGGAAATAGCGAAATCTACAAAATCATCCTCTGGATGCATCTGCGAAGTAGCGAAATAGCGAAGCAGACAACCTCGGAGCTCCGCGGCGCGCTGGAGGCGCCGCCGGGGGGGTCCAGCGCCGATCCGTTCGCCCCCCTAGCAAAAAGGGCGCCGACACCGCCACTCCCCGAGCCCCTCCTGCTGCACACCCTGGCCAAAACTTCGATGAGGGGGCCCTGGGACACACAAATAAATACACACAAATAAAAGGATTCCCCATATGTTCCCATATTTTCTGGGTTCTTGTCTCTCCCCCCCCCACTTCCCATCTTTCCCCATGCTTTCTGGGGGATCGACGATTCATTGTGTGTGTGTGTGTGCGTTTTTTCCCCTCCTGAACCCTGGCCAAAAACTTCGAGGCCAAGCCAGTGGTGGCGGCGGGAGCCTGCCGGGAGGCCCAAACAGAGGCTCGGGCGGGTGGCGACCGGGGGGGGGGACCCAGGGCCCCAAAGGGGCCCTGTCGGGCTCCTTTTGGAACCAGAAGCTGCCCAAAGGGGGCCCTAAAGTTAAGTCGGGCCTGCCCCCCTACAGAGGGATTTTCGACGAAAAATCAAAAATACCCCAAAACAAATCAAAAAGTAATCAAAAATAACAAGTGGATTACTTGTTGAATATTTTTTGACCTTTCTGGTGTATTTTTGGGGTACTTTTTATTTGTCATCGAAAACTCCCTGTAGGGGGACAGGCCCCACATAACCCTCAAGGGTGCCTCCAGGGCCCTTTCCTTCACGCCCCACTGGGGTCACCCCCCGTTGCCGCCCGCCCCACGGGCGAAAACGAAGCCAAGGCAGCGGTGTCGGCACCTGTTCCTCCTCCGACTCAGGGCCCCATCTCTGAGCCGCCGGCATTCGCCCCCTCCCCCCCCCCCGAGATTGCCCTCCCTTGACTGGCAACTCACGGGAGCCTCCCGTAACATCTTGTCGGTTTTTGCGAATCGACGCTAGTCGAGGCTAATCGACGCTAAATCGATGCTATCCAACGCTAAATCGGCGCGATCTCATCGACTCCCAAGCGCTAATCGACGCTAGCCGACGCTAAAGACGGATTTACGATGGTATGTATTGCTTCCGAACAACCCCTCGAGATTGTTGATTATTGTTATTTTGTTATTGCTTTGCGTATCATTATGGTAGCGGCCCTTGCCTGGGAGGTAAGGTTGGTGTCACTTGTAACGGTGACGCCTGGGCCGCTTGGGCCGGGTGGGCACGTCGGGGCTGGGGCCCGCAGCGATCGCCGCAGAATGCAGCAGGAGCTTGGCCACAAGAGACCTTCTGCAAGCAACCCATGCCTGAAACCCCAGGACGTCCATTGATGTTTGGTGTGGGAGCGTCACGCTTTCCATCGCAGAACCATCAAAACCCAAGAGAAACCCAGTGCACCCTGGAGGCAAGCAGGATGTTTCTTGGCACGGGCTTCCACGGTTCGGGGTCCGGGCTCCGCCTCCCCCGCCCCCGATGAAGGGCCCGGGCCTCGCTTCCCCCGCATGTGCGATCGTTCCCGTTGCTGGAGGCTTGGAACTTGACACCAACACCAACACAGGGGGGGGGTGCCTCCACCAGGGGAAGATGATCCCAGATTTTGGTGGTGGTGGTGGTGATCTTTCGGCCGCCTAGGAAGCCAGAATGTTACCACCATCACGGAGATTGGGATACTCTTCCCTCGGTGGAGGCATAACGCCGATATTGGTGTTGGTGTCAACCTCTAGACCTCCGACGTTACCTTGGGGGGTGCTGGCCCCAGAAACATCGGACGGGGCTAGGACGAAGAGATTAATCCGTTCCAGAGCGTTCTGGAACGCTGTCAGAACGTTCAGGAAGGCTCTGAGAAGGCCGCGGCGCCCGAGACATGCTCCAGATCCGCCAGACCTCGGGGACTCTCGATCTATCCTCACTCGTCCTGGCTTTGTCTGATAACAACCGTTGCGCGCCAGCGGAGACACGTCGGTCGGAGGAAGTAGTAAAAACAGGAAGTAGGAAGGCGGATAAAGTAGATTGGGCTCAGGCCCTCCCAGAGAACGATAACACACAGCAAAAGCACATCGATTCTGGAAGTAGGGAGGCGCTTGAGGTAGATTGGACACTGAGAATCCGAATATGCCTACTTTCACCGACCGGCGTGTAACATCCGTTGCGCGCCAGCGGGCCAACAAAGAAGCATTTCCCGCCAGGCTCTCCTGGACATGCGCGCGAAGGCGTCCGTGCTCCGGGTTCCGCGGTCGGGTCGGCCGCCCGCCAGGGGGCCCGTGGCGAGCCCGGGAGCCAGCCAGTCGTCGCCGCCGCCGCCGTCGTCGTCGTCGTCGTCGTCGTCGTCGTCGTCGTCGTCGTCGTCGTCGCCGTAGTCGTCCGTCGTCCGTCGTCCGTCTTCGTCGTCGTCGTCGTCGTCGTCGTCGTCGTCGTCGTCGTCGTCGTCGTCGTGGTCGTGGTCGTCGTCGTCGTCGTCGTCGTCGTCGTCGTCGTCGTCGTCGTCGTCGTCGTCGTCGTCGTCGTCGTCGTCGTCGTCGTCGTCGTCGTCGTCGTCGTCGTCCGTCGTCGCCGTCGCCGTCGCCATCGTCGTCCGCCGCAGCTGTGGTCGGAGCCTCCAGGGGCCGAGGCAAAAAGCAGCACTGGCCGACTCTTCACAGCACTGCTCTTAAGTGTGCTTCGTGTGCGCACTTCCGTCGGGGTGCGCCTGGCTCCCCCAAAGGAGGTACCCAAAGAGAGGAACAGAGGGGCCCAAAAGGAGGCCACCGACAAGACAGCCGACGAGACAGACGACCGGAGTCGCCCCGCGATGCGCCGCGCGCGGCCGTCGTCGCGCCCTCGCGATGCTGACCTGGCGAAGAGCCCCTCTCGGGACCGGGCCGAGACGGGCTTGGCGCGATGACCGATCGCCTTCGGGACTCCGGAGGTGAGCGTTTTTTCATTAGATCTTTTGCCGATCGGCGCGGGCCCTTGCATCCCCCCCTCCGCTCTCCTACGCAGCAGGCCGACCCGCCGGCCCCGTGCCCCCGACCCAGACCCTGCTGAAAACCAGACCAGCTGGAGAAGGAGGAGGAAGAGGAGGAGCAAGGCTCAACCTGAGTGATGTTTTCCGTTTCTGTTATGTTCTCGTGTTCCCTGTGTTGTCTTCGCCCCGCTTGGGCTGCAAATTAGCCTGGCGAAGGACCCAAACATATGCAGTTGTGAGCACCGTCGATGTATGCACCGTATTCGAAGGAACTCCCTATAGGGCCACGAAACGTGTGAGGTGTGCCAAAATTTGTCCTGTGGGCGCATGCGAAAGCAGCCTCTGGGGCCGTCGGTGGACTGTGGCCGTCGGTGGAATTTCCTATGGGGCCACGAACCGCATGAGAGATGTGCCGAAACAGGTGCGGTGGGCGCATGCGAACACAGCCACTGGGGCCGTCGGTGGGGTTTTCTTTCGGTGCCGCGAAACATGTGATTGGTGTGCCGAAACATGGGTGCGGTGGGCGCATGCGAACGCAACCGCTGGCGCCTTCGGTGGAGCTCCCTGTGGGGCCACGCGACGTGTGAGGGGTGTGCTAGAATTGCCGTGCGTGACGCATGCGGGCGGTGGCACTGGGGCCTTCGGAGGAGATCCCTATGGGGCCAAGAAGCGTATGAGGGATGTGCCGAAATGGGTGTGCGTGACGCATGCGGGCGGTGGCACTGGGGCCTTCGGTAGAGCTCCCTGTAAGGCCACGAATCGTGTGAGGGGTGTGCCGAAATAGCTATGCGTGACGCATGCGGGCTGTGGCTTGAGGGCCCTCGACCGATCCCCGAGCCTCGAGCCCCGACGTCAGCACACGGAGGGCCCGCCTGGCCCCGCGGGGCCCCCCCCAAAGGCGGGCGGGGCCCCGGCCCGACCGCGGCCGCTGGATGTCGGCCAGCCTGGCGCGGCACCCGCACAGAAACGTCATCACCTGCGCCTTGAGTTCGGGGATGTCCAACTGCTCGGCCATCACGAGCCTGGGCCGCGCGCCGCAGGCGGGAGGGCGGCGCCTGCCCCCCCAGAGCCGGGTGTCGCAGCTTCTTCACATCGGGCGCTATCGTTAAGTCGGGCCTGTCCCCCTGCAGGGGGATTTCGGAAGAAAAATGAATACTCAAGAAATCGTCCCAAAACTATGTTTTGACTATTTCCCAACCATCCTGTGGTGTTGGGTCCTCGTTTTGAAGAGACGTCGCCCCGCGTTCCTTCCTTCCTTCCCGCTGCCCCCTCCCTCCTCCCATCTTCATCATCATCGTCATCACCCATTTCGGCACACCCCTCACACGTTTCGTGGCCCCATAGGGAGCTCCACCGAAGGTCCCAGTGGGTGTGCCCGCATGCGTCCCGCACACCCATTTCGGCACACCCCTCACACGTTTCGTGGCCCCATGGGGGGCTCCACCGAAGGTCCCAGTGGGTGTGCCCGCATGCGTCCCGCACACACATTTCGGCACACCCCTCACACGTTTCGTGGCCCCATAGGGAGCTCCACCGAAGGTCCCAGTGGGTGTGCCCGCATGCGTCCCGCACACCCATTTTGGCACACCCTTCACACGTTTCGTGGCCCCATAGGGAGCTCCACCGAAGGTCCCAGTGGGTGTGCCCGCATGCGTCCCGCACACCCATTTCGGCACACCCCTCACACGTTTCGTGGCCCCATAGGGAGCTCCGCCGAAGGTCCCAGTGGGTGTGCCGGCATGCGTCCCGCACGCCCAATTCGGCACACCCCTCACACGTTTCGTGGCCCCATAGGGAGCTCCACCGAAGGTCCCAGTGGGTGTGCCCGCATGCGTCCCGCACACCCATGTCGGTACACCCTTCACACGTTTCGTGGCCCCATAGGGAGCTCCACCGAAGGTCCCAGTGGGTGTGCCCGCATGCGTCCCGCACACCCATGTCGGCACACCCCTCATACGTTCGTGGCCCCATAGCTCCACCGAAGGTCCCAGTGGGTGTGCCGCATGCGTCCGCACACGGCGTCGTGCCCCATAGGGAGCTCCACCGAAGGTCCCAGTGGGTGTGCCCGCATGCGTCCCGCACACCCATTTCGGCACACCCCTCACACGTTTCGTTGCCCCCCATAGGGAGCTCCACCGAAGGTCCCAGTGGGTGTGCCCGCATGCGTCCCGCACACCCATTTCGGCACACCCTTCACACGTTTCGTGGCCCCATAGGGAGCTCCACCGAAGTCCCAGTGGGTGTGCCCGCATGCGTCCCGCACACCCATTTCACACGTTTCGTGGCCCCATAGGGAGCTCCACCGAAGGTCCTGGGTGTGCCCGCATGCGTCCCGCACACCCATTTCGGCACACCCCTCACACGTTCCGTGGCCCCATAGGGAGCTCCACCGAAGGTCCCAGTGGGTGTGCCCGCATGCGTCCCGTCGTCTCTCTGCCCAGCGGCAAGAGCCTTGCCCGCTATCAGCCAGCCAGCTAGCTCTTTTTGCTCCGCGCAGTGGACGACCCGCGCGCGTCGCTGGGACCCCTCCGGGGCGACCTGCGCGCGTCGCGGGGACTCCGCGCTGCGCTGCGCCCGCAACCTTGGACTTTTGAGTGCGCGGGCAAAGAGGGAGTAAAGGAAGGGGAGGAAGCGGGCGCGATCCTCGCCGGTGGGCGCGCCGACATTGGCGTCGCGGCGCGCGGGCGATGCCGTCGGGGAGTCCCGGGGAAGCTCCTTGCGGCGGCCACGCCCAGCGTCACGAGTACTCAGAGGCAGACATTGTCAAACTATTGACATTCATACACAATTGCGCCACGCTTTGTCATATTCGCATTCATGCACGTAGACTCGTTCGCACGCAGATTCATTCACAGTCAGACGCACGCGCGCAGATTCACCCGCGCTCAGTCTCCCTACGTACTCAGATCAATCGTTTTCGTTCGCGTTGTGTACCACGCCACTCATGTCGGCACACCCCTAGCACGGTTCGTTGCCTCATAGGGATCGCCACCGAAAAAGTGAATCACTATTGCGGTACTCACACCTGTATATGGTTGGGTCCCTCGTCAGGCTAATTTTGAATATTCCTCCTGTAGAGGGACAGGCCCGACTTGACGCTATCGCCCACTCTCGATTCGGCGCGAGAAGATGGCGCGCTGGTTGGTCCAGGACTCCGGGCGTGCTTTTTCGCGGTGGTGCGCGTTTTGTTTGCAACGTCTGATCTCGGGCTAAGTTGTTCCCATCCTACGCAAGGACCGCCTCCCTGAAATCATTTCGAGCACCCCGGAAAGTGCCCTAAGAGTGTCGAAACAGTGTCGAAACGGTGTCGGGCGAGTGCCTCCCAGGGCCCGACACGTGAACACCCTTGCATCTCGGTACTTCATCCTCCAAACCCGCCGATTCTCTGAGATTTCGAAATATCCCCATCCGATGTTGTCCCGATCTTCGCGTCGTTTTACCCATGCTGGGCTCGGGGCCGGTGCGCGAAGCCCTCCGAGGCCGAGCCCGGCCGGCCCCGGCCTCTCCTGCCAGGGCCGCTGCGGGTGCCTGGCCGACGCCCTCCCTATAGGGGCCTCCCGGCTGGGGTCGGAGCATCGCGCCGCAGCGCCGGTGCCTCACAAACGGCATCGGCGACGTCGGCGATGCATCGGCGACGTCGGCGTGGAGGAGATCGGGCTCCACACCGAGCCGCATCGCCGGAGGATCGGCGACGCGGCGCGATCCTGCCAGGGAGTGTTGGGAAGACCCTCTGCCCGGCCGACCGAGGACCGAGGCGAGGCTGCTGGGCGGCCTCTGCGAGAGGGGCCAGGAAACGGCAGAAGCATAAACTGTTAAAGGGGCCCCAGAACACACATATAAATAAACACCAGTAAAAAGATTCCCCGCACGCTACGCAGAGGAGCAGTCGTCTCGGAGGCAGCGCGCGGGGCGCGCGCGACGGACCGCGAAGGCAGAGCGGACCGACGCGCGGGGGCCCCGTGCGGCGGACTCAGGAGGCGTCGTTCGACGGCGGCTCCTGGACGCCCAGGGGGGCGTAGCAGCGCCGCAGGCTAGCCTTTGAAGAAGGAGGGCGGAGAATGAGGGGGCCGAGAAGCTGCAGACCGACTGCGCATTGCGGGCGCGGCGGGGATATGAGAGAGCATCCCCGCACGCTACGCAGAGGAGCAGTCGTCTCGGAGGCGGCGCGCGGGGCGCGCGCGACGGACCGCGAAGGCAGAGCGGACCGACGCGCGGGGGCCCCGTGCGGCGCACTCAGGAGGCGTCGTTCGACGGCGGTTCCTGGACGCCCAGGGGGGCGTAGCAGCCATACCCATGCTCAAAGCCATTGCGAAGTGACAAGATATTGGCGGGCGGCTGCAAGACGCAGAGGCCACGCAGCAGGGCCATGTGCGAGAAAAGAAGCGACAAGGAAGTCGCTAGCACAGGCAAAGTACTCGACCCGAGCCCTCGCGGCGTCGGGTAGGGTGGCGAGGACAGTGGAGGCACCATTAGCCAGAATATATCGCTCGGCGCAGGACGTTTGGCGCCAACGACTGTGCCAGAAGACACACGGGACGTCTTCGGTAGCGATATGAAAATCCGTAGCTTCTGATGAGCCTCGAAGGCAAGCAGGGGTAAAGTGAAACCCTGCAGGGGCCTTGTGCAGTGGCGCGCCAAGCGCAACCAGGAGAGAGTTCCACCGAGTACGGAAGCCGCTTGGACCGAAGGTCGAAAGCGGACCGGTGGCCCCCAAATTGCTATAAAAAACAGATCAATTATTCTGACCGTCGCTCGATCCGAGCTGCGAGCGCGTTGGTAAACGCGCTCGGTGAGTCGGGACGAATGCCACGAGTGCGACCAACGAGCTGTCGGAACTTGGATCACCAAAAAGGCGTCACCTTCAGCCTCAAGGCGGTCACATGGCAATGACAGGTGGCATCGCCATGCGTTCAAGACCTCTCCGAAGTGCAGGGACATAGTAAACCCTGCCAACAGCAGTGCTGCCATCTCGGGCCAGTCCCAGGCCAGACAAAGGCCCACCATCGCTCGCAGCAGAGCACGTGGGAGTGGAGGGCGGAGCCGCTGTGGCTCGGCCCGCTTCCACTGTTTGGCAACGTCCCAGGCCGGAGAAAGAAACACCTTCCAATGAGGGTGTTGGGCCTGAATGCCAAGAGTGGCATGGGCGAAAATATAGTGCGGAAGGCCCGCGTCATAAAGCCAAACCCCCAAAGTGGCAAGGAATCTGGCCAAGAGGATCCCGCTGCGGTGGAGAGTGTCGGGGAACACACCCGTAAGCTCCTCGAGCCAGAGCTCGAATGCATGGAGCGACCGGGAGCGGCGCTCCGCGATCGCAGGGGCGAGGTAGGTAACCCGATCGACCGGCAATCGCGCGGCGCGACTGACCGTGCCAGGGCCAATGTCCCCAGCGGAGCCTCCGGCAGCAGCGGTGAGGTCATCCCGCGGGGCGGCGCTGGCGGTCCGCTCCGCGCGCCGCCGTCTGCGAGCAGCAGGCCGAGCCCTAGCAACCTCGGCGGCGGCCGGGGAACCCTGCAAAGCCGTAGCGACCCTGCTGGTTCCCCCCTCGCCTGCCTCAGGAGAGGGCGGCCCCCGCCCAGGCGTGCCCGAGGGCGGTCGTTCGGTAGCAGAGCCCGCCTCCGCGCCAGCAGCGGCGGCGGGGGCGGCGGCGGCCAGGGCGCTGAGCGGTCGGCGGCGGTCGGCGGCGACAACGTCCGATCGAGCGTCTGCTCGGAACAGCTGCGCCATCGAGGCGAAAGGAGCACGGGCGGCGCGCGCGGGAAGGGGCGCGCGCGAAACACGTTGCACGGCGGCGTCCGTGGCGCTCGCCGAGCAGGGGAGGCCTGCCGGAGGACGCGCCCCCGAGCCTTCATACCCCGCAGGTGGTGTGGATGCTGCACGCGGCGCCGCCGCTGCCCGAGGCGCCCTGCGAGCGACGACGTAGTGCCTGGGAGGCCCCGCGCGCCGTGCGACGGCGTCGGCAGGCGACGGCGGGGCAAGCGGCCCTCGGCCGTCCCCGTCACGGGACCTGTGGCGCTCCCCCCGAGCTCGGCTATCGGCCAAGGGAGTCGGCGGCTGCCGCGCCCCCGATCCCCCCTCGTGAGGAAGCGCGGCCACATGCCGCGCCAGTGGGCTCTGGCCCTGTCCGGTGAGCCCCCGAAGGAGCGCGCCGCGGAACGGCGCGAGACGCGCTCGCTCGTCGAACGACATGCCCTCGTCGAGGACGGGCAGCGGCGGGGGCCCCTCCGAAGCCCCGGGCCCCAGCGCCACAAGAGGCGGCGGCGGGGGAGGCAGCGGCGGCCGGGGCGCAGAGCGCGTCTTTGCGGCAGGCGGGCCCGGGGGGGCCGGAGGCCGCGGCGCAGGCGGGTGCGGACACGCCTTCGGGCCCGCTCTGGTTGAAGCGAAAGCGCGCGGCGGCGCGGAAGCGCCTCGCACCCCTTCCGGCTTGGGATTGCACGCCGGGCGCAGGCGCGCCACCGCGAAAGACGGCGCCTGGCTCGGCATCGGGGCGGGAGCGGGAGTAGCGCTCACCGCCTGCGTTCCGAGAGCGTTGCGGGCGGCACGCGCGGCGGCCCACCACCCCGCAGCTTCCTGGGGCGTGCTTGCGGCTCTAGCGTTCGCCCCACAGCGCTCGGGGTCACCGATGACGCTGTCAGGCGGCTCGGCCCAGCCGGGAGGCGGCTCGACTGGCGACCGCGGAGCGTCCTCCACGCCAAGGAACCAGGAGTCCTCGTCGGCGGCAGCGGCCCGCGGGGCCGTGGCAGCCCTCCCCTGCCCGCCCTCGCGGCGGTCAGCGGGGTCGTCCGACGGGTCCCCGGGGCCGGAGCTGGCCGCGCTAAGGCGGTCGTGGGAACGCCGCGGCGTGGGTGCGCCGAGGCCCTCGTGGAGCCTTCGATTGGCTGTCCGACGAGCCGTTCGGCCAGGCCGCGTCGGGGGTCCACGCGGCCCCTCCAGGGTGAGCGCAGGGCCCCGCGAGGCGTCCCTCGCCGTACGGCGCCGCTCATCGCGGTTCCCGTTCGGGCGAGCCGGGTCGCCCCCGCGGTGGCTGGACCGTGAGGGGTGAACCTCGAGCGCCTCAGGGCGGGGCCCGAGCCTCTCGCGCACTGCACGCGCGTCGCGCCGCGTAAACGAAGACGGGGCCTCGAGGTCAGCCCGCGCATGCGAATGCGGGTCCGAGGCCGCCTCGGGGGCGGCATCGGCGGCGGCCCCCGAAGCAAGCCTGCGCTGGCGGGGTGCCCCAACGTCCCCGCGAGCAGAGCGGGGAGGGGGCGGCTCGCCCGCGGGCGCAGCGGCGCCCGAAGCGGGTGCCCAACTGCGAGGCCCCGTCGACGGGCGGCTCGTGCCGGAGGCAGGGCGGGAAGAGGGGCCACCAGGCCCTCTTCTTGCCTGAGCCGCGTCCCGCGGCGGCCACGCCGCACGGCTCGCGGCGCCTGTGGCGGGTGCCCCGCCACGGGGGTGTGACGGGCGGCTCGCGCTGGAGGCGGGCCGGGAAAATGGGCCCCCAGGCCGACTTCCCACAGCGGCCGCGCCCTGCGGCGGCCGCGCCGCGCGGCTCGCGGCGCCGCACCCATCGCGCCCCGCAACGTTCAAGAGAATTGACTTGGCGTCGCAAAACCTCCGCCTCGAATCCCTGTTCAAAGTGTAAGGGGGGTGCCGACCTGCGAGGCGCCTGAACTGACGCTCGATGGCCGCGCGATCGGCGCCAGCGCGAACCTGGAGGACATCTTGAGCGGCAAGCAGCCGAGGGGCGCGGGCGGGGCGCCTCACGACCCGGGCGACGGCTCCGCTGACCTCCTGGGGGGCACGGGCGTCCCTGGTGGTCCATCGGCGGCCCGGGGACGGAGGGGCTGCTGCGGCGGGCGCGATCGGCCCCCGGGGGGTCGGCGGCGCTACTCTCGCAGGCCTGCTGCCTCTGACCGTCGGGCGGGGCAGGCGCAGGAAGGGCCTCATCATCGGCCGGAACTCCTGCGGCAACGCTCCGCGCGCACTCGTCCCGGTAGTCCCGCGCGGTATGTGGCGCACGTGGGCCAGACGCCGCGGCGGGCGCATCTGCGTCGCTGGCGCCGCGAGGAGCCCCAGCGGGTAGCTCTGCGGCGCCGACGTCGGCGGGGGCCAGCCATGGCCAAGCCAACGCGAGCGAGACGATGCGCCCCCACATGCACGTGGGGTAGGCCGAAGCAGCGTCGGCGGCGGCAATGATACCGAACCGATCGTGAGAGCCTTCCGACAGTTCCTGGAGCCAGGCGGGCTCCTCCCGCGAGGGGGGCCTAACCGCGCGACCTCGGGTCGGGTCGGGTCGTCCGCGCGGTGTACATCGGTGGGGACGTACAGGCCTCCCATGTATAGACCTCCCCCAAGGATGTAGGGTAACGCCGTGCTCAAGACATGAGAAAGGCCCCGGGAACTGCTCCTGCCGCGGGCAGCCGCTCCGAGGGCGACTTTGGAGTCGAGGAGGACGGCGATCCTACTATCAGGGGCACGGATACAACAATACTTGCAGAAGTTTTTGAACACAGCCGTCTCTAAGATATTGATGTGCCTGGGAATGCGGAAGTTCCACTTGTAGGCGAGTCGAAAACGCAACGCTTCGGACAGTTCGGTAATCCAGCGCGGCGCAACAGGGGGCACGAGAGAAGGGAGACCAAGCTGGCGATGCCACGCGTCAAGGTCATCACCTACCTCTTCCCCGGGGCGGCTCAGAACAGCGAGCAACCGATCGTCGTGCAGCCGCGCGTGCCAACCGCCGTGCTCTGACCTGCGCCAGAGCTCCTCGGCCAACGGGACAGCGATGTCGCTGCGGACGACCCCCCCCCCCAGCAAAAGGAGGCGTCCGTGCCGAACACTTCAGGGTGAGGAGAAGCCCGAAGGTCGGTCATAGCCACGAAGGCTAAATAAGTGCAAGCTTGAAGCTCATCCCGCACGCAGACGGGCAGCACGCACTCGCCATCATCATCATCATCAAGCGAAGAGATGAATGCATAGATGCGCGCAAAGATCGACAGCATAGGGCGCCTATACAGGAACACCTGCACCCAACAGCCCACGAGGGAGCTGATCAGGGAACGCGTGGTGCGACCCAGGTAGACCTGGATGAGGGTGAGCCTGCAAAGGGCGACCGTGCGCACCAAGGGGGCGCAGACGATGCCAATGCGGCCCTCCACCTCAGCGCCCACGACGACGGTATGGGTCACACTCCTGGTTCTCTTGCCAGGGTGCTGCAAGAGACCCACCCGAGGGTAGCCGGCATCGCACGCCGCAAAGACGGCCTGGTCGCGACGGCCAGGGTTGTCGGGGCGCGGAGCGGAACCCCGCCAGGACAGCTTCTGCAACCCCGTGCGGTCGTCGATGTTAAGCATCTCGACAAAGGGGCCCCGCGGGAAAGGATGGCGGTGAATGGCCTGCCCGTGGGGCTGCAAGGCCCCGAAGGATCGCAACGCACCCTCGTGGGCGGAATTTGCGATCTCAACGGCCACGTTGTCGCCCATAGCGAGGGCATTCAGGCAGGGACCGACGTCAAGGCCAGCGAGGTCGTCCCGCCACGCCCTGAATTCCGTGAAGCGGCTACTGGGAAGCCGAACGCGGAGGGCGTTGCGCTTGGCCCGAGCAGCGGGCACCTGGAACGTGTAGTAAAACTCACGTAAGTCGTCACAGGAGACGACAAGCCATTCGCCCTCGGCGAGGCCCAGGCGGCAGAGGAGAAACCCTTGCCCTAAGCGCTCCGTGCTTGAAGACACGCTCCGGCAGCGGCTGTTCACCACTGTGGGGTTGAGAATCAAGCGGTCGTGTTGCTCGTCCTTCGGCACTCTGAACGCACCGCAGGCCTCGTCCCAGCGAAGGCCATCCGCGGGTGTTAGGGAGAGCGCCCCACAAGAGTCCCATTTCCTGAGGAGGTCCCAGAGTTCGGACCTCTCCATGTGGACGCGCGCTCCGTTGAACCCGTCAGGCCAAGCCTCTGGAGGCAGGCGCATAACTTCAGGGTCGTGGAAAGCGGCGCGCACCCAGGGGTCGTCAAGGTAAGGACTTGGGTCAAACGACGCAGCGTAATCCCACTTGATGCGACTGGCACGGATGTTCAAATCAAAGGGCTCGGCCTTCGACGCATCCCAACCTGCAGCCGCTGCCAGCGAGTCCACCAGAGGAGTAGCGCTGACGGGGAGTTGCCGCATGGGGGCGGGCACTTGAGAAGAGGAAGTGAAGGAAACCTCAAGAGCTGCGACGTGGGTGGCCAGACCTCGGAGCGAGACTTCGGTGGAGTCAAACTTGGCGAAGGCTCTGCCAAGGTCGCTCTTGCCACCGCGGGCAAGGCGAACTGCAATCCTACAAAGGCGCTCTAACCTAGAGCGCACCCCCTCCTGGCAACGGGAGACCGTTGCACACACTCGAGCCTCGGAGGGAGCGAAGCTAGGGTGCCCCAGCGTGAGCCAGTTGAGCGCAACAACTGCATGCTGGGACAGAGTGCGAGCGGCGCGCCGAATCCGCCAACGCTCGCGCGCACGCCCAGTCAAGGTGACAGGGGGCGGCGGCAAGGAAGGGGCAGGCGGGCACGGCCACGGATCGCGGGGAGCGTGCTCCTGAGAGACGTCCCGTTCCGACGCGTAGAACGATGAGCGGGTAAAAGCGGACAGCGCACAACGAGAACCCATCCCAGCCTGAGGCAAAGCAGCTGCCCAGTGGGTTATGTCGATGTGAGCGCCTGGGAACAGGCGCAGCAAGGAAGCAAGGTCCAGCACGAATGGCGCAAGACAAAAAAAAGGATCGGCACGGGTCGTGCCGGAAAATGTGGCAGCGACCCCGGAGGACAAGTCAACTCGAGAGGCCTCTGGCGCAGCAGGCGCGGCAAGGACCCCTGAGGACAAGTCAACTCGAGAGGGCTTACCACTTGGGCCAAAATGGCCTGGCGAGGAAGCGGGAGCTTCGGGGACGGAGCAGGAGCCCCCGCGACGGCGCTCGGGGGTCCCTGCAAGGTCGTAGCGGCCCTGCTGGACCCCCCAGTTCCTACCGCGATTAGCCAGCTCCGCCCAGAAACCGCGAGCGGCATCAGCGGGCGTCTTACCAAACCGATGCCTACTCGCCCCGCGACCCTGGTGCCCTGCCGCTTCAGTGACGGCGGGGACTTCTTGGGCGGCACCTGTGGTGGCCCTTTTTGGGGATGTGGTGGCTGCTTCGGGCCTCTCGGCGGGGGCGGCGCGGCGAGCTTTCCGAGGAGCTCCCGACGGAGCTGTGGCGCCGCCGACCCCGGGGCCGATTGGCGCGAGAGCGCCCGCATGCGGAGCCGGGCCATCGGCGGCGCGAGCAACGCCCCGCGGCGCCAAGACAGCCTCGGCGCGCGCCCCCGTGGCAACGACCGCGCCACTACTGTTCCTCGCAACTGAGCCTCCCAGTCGGCCTCTCCGTCCGCCGCGGCGGCAGCGGGGCCCGCGAAGACGCCGAGACTTGCGGGGCGAAAGGCAGCCTGGGCGAACCCCGGGCCTGACGGGGCAGGCGGCGCTGGGAGCCCGCCGAAGTCGGCGCCTCACTGGAACAGACGCAGATTGAACTTGCTCGTCCTTTTCGCGCGCCTCGCAGTCGGTGCGAGTCAGGGGAGGCGAAACGATAGGCGGGCCAGCTGCGGCGGCCGCTGCTGATGGCACTGGGTCAGCCCTGGGCTCGGATGGCACCTGACAGTCCCCGAAACCGGAGATAGGATCTTCAGCAGCTGGCGCGCCGACGCCGCCCCCGAGGCTAGTAACTTCAGACAGAGGCGGCGGGGCGCCTATTCCAGCGGGGTGCTCCTGACGAGGGCACTCCGCGAGGAAGCTCTGGCGGTCACCCGCGGGGGCGGCGGCAGCCGCGTCTGCAACGCATGGGGTGGCGGAGGGCACGGGCGCCAGAGCGAAAGCGCCCGGAGCGGTGACCTCACTTCCCACGTCACCGAAGGCAGAGTGCAGTGGCACAACGCCCGCTGCGGGCGCGGGGAGAGCCGCGCCAGGGGACGCACGCTGCCGAAGCGTATCACACGCAGGCGGGCCGCTTCCGGGAACGCCACAGTGCAGCACGGGAGGGTCCCTGGGAGGCAGGGGCGGCGTCCGCAGGGGTGGACCCGAAACAACCGACCACCCCCCCACGTCGTCACGAGGAGGCAGCGCGCGAACCGACACAGCGCTCGAACGCAGGGGAGGCGTCAGAAACGACTGAGAGCAAGCCTCCACACTGCGGGTGGCAGCGAAGGCGGCGGCCGCGGTCTCCACATCCGCCCCAGAGACGGGCGGAGGCGGCGAACACGCGACGGGCCTGCTGACGCCTGACGGCCGCGGGGGCGCGCCAGCGTCCAGACCCAGGAGGCCGGGAGGCCGACCCACACGCTCGATCAGGGAGGCCGAATGTGGAGCGGCAGCAGTGCCCGACGCCACCGTTGCGCGCGCGCCGCTGCCAAGACGCTGATGCGGAGTCGGAGGCGCGGTCCGCAAGAACGGGAACGCTGAGACCCCCGACGCAGAACTCCAGCGCGGGGTGCATTCATCACTGAGACCGCTTTCGGGCGCGCTGGCGGCCGGGATCGGGCTAGCCGAACCAGGCATCACCAAGTCTGCCGCCTGTCCGACGAGACCTGGCGGCGGCTCAATCGGCGCGACCCCGAGAGACGGCAGCGCGCTCAAGCCGGGCAACGGGCAGACACGCATGATCGTCCGACCCGGGGACCCCAGCGGCTCAACCGCCGCGCAGCCTTGGCAGGGCAAGGGCGCGGGCGCCCTGGCGCCGTTGGCGCCCGAGCGCACCGCGCGCGAAGGCAGTCGGCATCCGCGGACCTGGCGGTCCCCATATGACGGCTGCGTTGCCGAGACACGCGTCCGAGCCGTTGCGAGGCGGCGAAGGGAGGTGAGGAAGTGGAGAGGAGGTGGAGGTTAGTGAGGTCCACCCGCTCCGACTCCTCCAGCCCCCGCGCAATTGTCTTCGCGCCTCTGACCGCCTTGCCATGGGTAAGGCTCTCGCCAGCAGGAGTTCGCGCGCGAGGATGAGCCAGGCCCGCCGCCGGCGCTGTCCGTCGCTGTCGCCAGGGAACTCGCGTTTATTAAATAAGGCTCTCGCCAGCGGATGTACACGCGCGAGGAAGGGCCGGGCTCGCCGCCAGAGAGCGTTGTCCGCCGCTGTCGCCAGGGAGCTCGCCTTGTCGATGTGCTGGAGCAAGTGGCGTGCAAGTTCATCCTTCTCCTCCTCGCCCTCTCCTCAGATAAGTCTCCAGCTCCTCCGCCCCGAGGACCAGGGGGAAGAAGTAGGGAGAGGGGGGAGAAGAGTTTTGCGGCGGCGGCCAGGTAGGCACTAAAGGCCACGAAACTCCGAAGGGCGGGTGGTCGACCAGAAGCAGGTCAGGCCACGGGACGCCATCTGGCACTGGCACAGAAACCAGGCACACCAGTGGACACATAATGGCAGCCGGCAAACACACCTTACGCCAGCGGGGGGCGGCATCCCGAGCAGGGAGGGCGAGCGGATCGACACGCAGCCGAGGCGAAGGCAGCCAAGGCGGTGAGGGCACACGGGCCCCAGGACGCACGTCCAGACTGGCCGCGCGGCCAGGGGGCGGGAGCCGACGGACCAGCTCGCGCCGCGTGACGGTCCTGAACACCCCGCGGGTGCTCAGCCGCCACGAGCGGGGGGGGCACCTGAAGCGCCCCTGTCCTGCCCGGCAGGTGCAGCGCACGCACCCGCACAAGCAGCAGGCCACGGCAGTCGTCAACAGGAAGACGACCCCCGTGCTGAGCAACGAAAGCGAGAGTCCGCTGCTCAAGGCCACCGCCAGCCCGAGGCAGACGGCGGGCCCCCCCAAGGGAGTCGGGGCGGCGAAGCAAGTGCGCTCTCCGCCAACCCCGATATCCCGCAGAGGGGAGGACGCGGCAGCGTCCTTGAAGGGAAAGAAACCCCCGCCCCCCACGCGCGCGCGCGCGCGTCCCGAGAGAGGGGGGGCGGGGGGGAAGCCGCGGCCCACGGACGCGAAATTCTTGGGCCGAGAAGCTGCAGACCGACTGCGCATTGCGGGCGCGGCGGGGATATGAGAGAGCACCCCTATATTTTCAAATATTTTCTGGGTGTCTGTCTTCCCCCCCACTTCCCATATTTTCGCATATTTTCCGGGGAATCGACGATTAATTGTGTCTGTGTGTTTCTTTCCCTCCTGAACTGTTGGAGGCCCGCGCGGATTTCTTGGATCTGCGCTGCGCCCCCCGCCCTGCCGCGCGGAATCCGCGAGGGGCGCCCAGAGTTTCTGTTCGTGCTTCTGGTCCTTCCTCCGATCCTCGGCCCCCCAGGCCTCCGCGGGTGGAGGCAGGCCTCCCTGGAGGCCCTCGGGGATCGGTGCGCGTGCGCTGCGAGGCCGAGCCCAGCCAGGATCGGCCTCTGGCCGGGATCGCTGCGGGTGTCTGGCCGACGCCCTCCCAGACCCCCGACGTCATGATTTCTGCATGACGTCGACCCCCCGAGGTCTCGACCCATTCCCCGGGACCGGTTTTTCGTCCTGACTCGTTGTTTGACGGTCCCGAGGGTCGGTAAGGGCCCCCAAAAGCCAAAAATAATGAAAAACCTCCCGTCGTGATTTTTTGGTAACTCGAGGGGGTCTGGGCTCCGAGGTGCGGGTGCAGGCAGTCCGCCCGGCCGATCGAACAAAAAAAAACGCGGCCTCGAGGCTGAGATGGGCGGCCTCTGCGGCCCCTCCGTGGAGGCCCTGGCGGGCAGGGCCCCTGGTGGTGGAGGGGGCCTCGGGCGGGTGGTGGCCAGGGGATGGTCTTCGCGGGGGGGGGGGAGAATCGGGGAGACGTAAGACTCGAATACGGGGGACGCGGGTTGGCCTGACGGGGTCCATCATAAAAATGACGAGACGCAATCTGAAATTTGACGCGAGCTCCCACTGCAAACATCCCACGAAAACTGGACCGTCAAAATACAGGACGCGCTCGTCAAAAAACGTCGGCAAACCCGAGTTCCGGCTTACCCGAGTCTTACGTTCCCCCGAGAGAAGAGGGGCTCCTTATTGAAGGGGCTCTGGCAGGGCCCGTCTTGGGACCCCTCACGTTTGGCTCCAACAGGCCTTACAGGGGCCCCGTTTGTCGCTCCCCATGCAGGCCACCCCCCCCTTACCACCCGCCCGCATCTGGTGGAGTGGAGCGAGCCTCCGGTGCAGGGGGCCTCCCGTTGAGGCCCCTGCCCTGGGGAGGGCCAGACGTCTCCCCAGGGCGGCGTGCTCCCCGTGAGGTACTCGCCACCGGTGGCGTGCACACGTTGGGTCCAAGGCGAAACGCTCAGATGGCCGCTCCTCGCCATTGCCGCCGTGCTGAGAGGCGGGGTGCCCTCGAGGCCAGGCCACCTCCCTCGTCCTGCCCCAGTTTGCGCGCCGCCGATCGCCTCTCGACGGCAGTTTCCGCCGTCACGGTGATGTTGGCAATGCACTGCCGCAGGAGGGTGCGGACCTGGTAGCGGTGCGCCAGTTGCAGCAGGTGGCACAGAGCATCCTCGCTGTGGAGGGTGTCCGGATCCAGCTTGTTTATGTACAGGAAGCGCACGAAGCGGTGCGCGATGTTGGCATCCGCGCCCTCCAGATTGAGCTTCGAGTGGATCTGCGACTCGAGCATGCTCGACGACAACAGCATGCACCGGAACACCGGAGACCGCGCCGCCAGCACCAGCCGGTGGGCGCGCACGGGGGGGTCCTCTGGAGCCAGGCTGCCGTGCACTTCCACGTCCGTGCCCTCAGCACCGGCCCACCGAGCCCCCCCTCCTGGGAGCAGCCGGGCGTCGCGGGTCAGCTCGCAACCTAGCTGTGTCGGGTCGGGCGAAAGGGGGGATAGCAAAGGGGGGGGTGAGAATCAGCTCGCGTGGGTGATTTTCCCGCCTCCCGGCGCCGGAGGCGGCTACGTATCGAGGGATGGGCCCGGCGGCGGGGCCGAAACCAGCTGCATGCAGCAAATTTCGCACCCTAAAACGACCCGAAGATCGGGACAAAATCGGATCGGGATAACTCGAAATCTCTGAGAATCGGCGGGTTTGGAGGATGTTTTGGGCGCCGCGGCCGCTCCAGAGCGTTCCGGAACGCTCTGAGAGCGCTCCGGAACGCTCTGGAGCAATTTATCCCGATCCTAGCCCTGTTTTACCGTACCCCCCCGTTTTCCAATCCCCCCCTTTCGTCCGGCCCGACTGTGCTTCGGCGGCCGCGCCGCAGCTCGTCCTGAGATCACGGGCCAGCTGGAACCTGGTGCTCGGAGGTCTCCAGCCGGCCGCAGATAGGAAGGCACCAACTATACACCAACACCAATCCTTGCCAGGACCACCCTGGGCCCAGGATCGGTGTATACGCCCTCCTGCCTTGGGCAGAATGCGTATACACCGAGCCTGGGCCTAGGATCGGCCTGGTCTGGATCGGTGTAGGTGTATAGTCGGTGCCCTCCGAGCAGAGGTCACGGGGGGCGCCTCGAGGGGCCGCGGGGCCTCGAGGGGGCCGCGGGGCCTCGAGGGTCGAGGGGCGCGGCCTGGTCGCCGGACCTCTCGCAGCGGTCGGGGACAGCTCGGCGACCTCGCCGCGTTTGGCAGGGCGAGGAGAGGCGACGCCAACACCACCAGGGCGAGTTCGGGGATGGACAGACCTCCCTTTAGTGAAACGTGGTCTAGTGAAAACGACCTGAGGCCCAAACCTGGCGGGCGCAAGCCTGTAAGATAACGGCCGCGGCGCCATCTCGAGAACCGAAAACGGACAATTCACTAATCGACGTGTCACTGTTGGGGGTTCTGTCCGCCCCCGACGAGTAGGTGCGAGGAGGCAAAAGGGGGTCTCCCTGGTGGCGTGATCCCCACCTCTCGCTCGAGACATCCCCAGCCTCCGGCTGGCGGAGGCATCGCGGAGCTCGTGGACCTCATTGCTGGAGGTGGGTTCCCTGGCGGTGTTGGTGTCGCTGCTCCTCCCTCCGAGCATGGGTGAACAGTCCGCTGAACCTGCACATGATGGGCCTGTTTCTACCACCACCACAAGTTGGAGGGGAAGGGAGTCCTCCTCCTCCACCTCCCCCGCCTCCTCCTCCTCCTCCTCCTCCTCCTCTTCCTCCTCGTCCTCATCCTCCTCCTCCTCCTCCTCCTCCTCCTTCCCGCCTCCAACTCATGGCAGTGGTGGTGGCAGACAGGCCCATCCGCGCAGACCTCAGAGCAAGCCCCCCGCCCCCCCCAACACGCCTCGGGAGCGGCCAAGAGGGAGTCCAAGAGGGGGGGGGGTGCAAATCATGACCGGCGGCATGTGCGCGGCCCAGCGGAGGGGGGCCAGGGACGCAATGAAATGAGAAGAGGCGCCATGCAATCTGGGGAAACATCATGGCTCACGCCATGATATCCCCCCACTAGTCATCACCCTCCTCTCTGCCGCCCCCCCCACACACCCCGCCAAGCGCGCGTCGGGGCAGGCCCTCACGGTGCAGGGGTGGGGCGGGCCTTCTGCACGGGGCGTGCCTGCTGCCGTCCCCCCCCCCCACGGCCGCCACTCTGCCCCCCCCCCCCCCGGGACTCCCCGCCCACACTCCGGCGGTGCCGGGTCCTCGCTCTGCATCCGCAGCGCCGAGCTCCTCAACTCCTCCTCCTCCTCCTCCTCCTCCTCTTCTCCTTCTTCTTATTATTAGCATTCTTATTATTATTCATGA
>CAUYUJ010001031.1:42500-70000 GCA_963575745.1 Prorocentrum cordatum
AATATTAGGTTGCGGCTGGCAATCGCTAATTTGACAGTAGTGCAGTGGAGACAAGAGAAAGACATGTGATGCAACGCTCCCTCGACCTCCGAAACGCCTGCGTGCGTCGGGCCGCTGTACGTATGCGTCTTGCTCAGAACCTTTGGCCAGAGCCCCCGAGAGATACGAGACAGATATTCAAGCCTATAGGGGGAGGGGCGCTGACATGTACGACCAAGCCCATCCCGCAACTGTTACCCGTAGCACCCACACACCTTACAATACCAGAGCTCTACATCCCCATGGAACTGCATACAGGAGGAGCAGGAGGTGGAGGGTGAGGCTGGACGAAGTCTTCTTTTGGGCAACATACCATAGCGCCTCCGAAAGGCTGGCAGCAGCGGCTGAGCTGGGAGAGAACAAAGTAAGACGCCAACTCCGAGGTTCCGGAGACGAAGGAGGGAGGGAGGGGTGGTGGAGGGGAGACGCGAAGGGGCAACATGAGGGAGGGGGCGGAGGGAAGGCGAACGAGGATGGCGGTGTTGGATGGCGGTGGACGAGGGGCGGAGGTGGATGAGGAGGGGGGCTGGTGGTGCAAGATGGAGGAGGTGGTGGGGGAGCGGCAGGAACAGCCAACGTTGAGTCGGGAAATCGGCTCCGTTCGGAACGTGCATCGAAGCGGACCAACCCCGGCTTGGGATCGGGGTGGCGTCGAGTCGGCGGCGCCGGGATGCCGAACAGCGCCACGCAGGCACCGGGCCTCGCCACACCGCCCGAGAATCGGACTCCAATCGGATCGGGCCGGCGAGGGCCGACATCGAATCGGACCGATGGGATCGAAATGGACCCTCGGGGCGTGGGCAAATGATCCTCCATGCTCCACCTTGCGCCCACGTCGAGCCTCGGTCCTCCTTGCTCGAGGGAGGGGTGCAGCAAGGATGGGACAGGCCTTCGATCCTGGATGCTCGTGCTGCAGCTCCTCCTCCTCCTCCTCCTCCTCCTCCTCCTCCTCCTCCTCCTCCTCTCCTCCTCCTCCTCCTCCTCCGCCTCCTCCTCCTCCTCCTCCTCCTCCTCCTCCTCCTCCTCCTCCTCCTCCTCCTCCTCCTCCTCCTCCTCTCCTCCCCTCCTCCTCCTCCTCCTCCTCCTCCTCCTCCTCCTCCTCCTCCTCCTCCTCCTCCCCTCCTCCTCCTCCTCCTCCTCCTCCTCCTCCTCCTCTCCTCCTCTCCTCCTCCTCCCTCCTCCTCCTCCTCCTCCTCCTCCTCCTCCTCCTCCTCCTCCTCCTCCTCCTCCTCCTCCTCCTCCTCCTCCTCCTCCTCCTCCTCCTCCTCCTCCTCCTCCTCCTCCTCCTCCTCCTCCTCCTCCTCCTCCTCCTCCTCCTCCTCCTCCTCTCCACCTCCTCCTCTCTCTTGCAGCGCCGTCTCCTCCACCTGCAGCGCTTCCCCCTCCTTATCTACCACCTGCTGATGCTTCTCACTCTCCCCCTCCCCCATTCGCCCCCTCCTCCTCCTCCTCCTCCTCCTCCTGCTCCTGCTCCTGCTCCGTAGCCATTTTGGCTCAAGATGACAGGTTCCCTGCGGGACCACACGGATACCGCTAGTCCGCGGCCAGTCTCGTTGTGTTCGCCTGGTCCACCCCAGGCAGAGGCTGGAGTGGTCCGCCCCACTTCGGCCAGCCCATTTTCTTGCACCCTTTCCGCTCGCTCAGTGTCTCAGTCATGTCGGGCGGCACGCCGAGGCGCTGGGTCGCCTGCCAAAATTGTGGGCCTCGCAGCTGGGTGTATCTTGACAGTGGTCTTCGCAAGTGCAAGTATTGCGGGAGCAATTTCCAGCCGCCCACAGGATGGCTCCCAAAGAGAGGTCGAGGCAAAGGTCGTGACGCAGGCAATGCAGGAGGTGCAGTAGATCCCGCTCCGCCGCAGGTTGACCTCTTCAAGTACTGCCAGAACCGCTACGGCGCCAGCGGTGCCAGTTTGCCGCAGCCGCCACAAGCGGAAAATCAGCCGCCAGACGTGCTCACCCCACCCAAGACGGTCGATGAGGACAAGCTGCAGCAACAGATCTCCTCGCTCGAGAAGTACATTGCAATGGCTGACGCAGTCACTGATGAGCTTGTCCCAGGCCATGCACAGAACATTGCAGAGTCCAAGCAAAAGCTGGCACAGCTCAAGGCACAGGCTGCAGCACATCTTCCACATCGTGATCAGGTCCAACGGGCCACCATCAGAGTCCAGCGAGCAGCCGACAAACTGGAACAGATTCGCAAGCAGCTGGACGAGAACGCTAAGTTCATTGGCCAGATGGAGCATCTCCTCACTACCATGCGAGAGGATGGCGCAAACCTTCAACAACGATTTGAGGAGGCTCAGCAACAGTACAACGATGAGCGCGAGCAGCAGTCGAAGACACGGGCTTCGACGGCTCGCGGCCAATTGGGTGACATCCAGGCCTTCAAGCTGTCCCTCGACACGCTGGCAGCCAAAGCAGAGGCTAACAGTGAGGTGGCCCAGCTTTTGGCCATGGGCAAGCAGCTTGTCACCGCACTCGAGGCCAACAGCACCGAGGATGCCATGGACGCTGAGGCAGCACCGCCTGCGCAGCAGGACAGCATCGTGCAGCAGCAGCTCGCCGCGCTCGAATCCTGGATTCCTACAGAGAGAAAAGCCGACTGGGAGGCAGCAAAGGCGCAGATGGCCAGGGCGCAGCAGCCTGGCACACCGGTGCACGCAGCCTCGGCCGAGGCAGCCAGTGCGCCGCCAGCTACACGCCCTTCGGTCCCTGCTCAGGTGGCTAAGCGACCTGCAGTTCCTGCGCCACTTTCGCCGCCGCCTGCTCGTGCTAGAGAACAAGGGCCAGGTCGTGGCAAGGGCGCGCGCTCCGACGATGCCAAGGAGCGCACCGAGGGCCGCGGGTCGCGCTCCCCGCGGGAGATGCAGCGCGCCGGCGCTCCTGCTGAAGTGCCGCGCCCCGCTGAGCCCGCAGATGCAGCTGCAAGTGCGGCTGAAGTCAGGCCAAGGTCCTAACAAAACTTTTCCAGCCCCTGCAGGCACGCAGCGGACGCCATATATTACAAGGCAGAACGACTTCCACAGCTTTGGGCCCAAATTTTCTGGCAGCGATTTTGATTCCGACCATTCCGATGTTGAAGGTGATCTCGGAGGTGAGGGCGAAGCTATGCTGGTGGAAACATTCAATGGGTCGTCGTGGGGTACTATCAGGCAAAAATTGGGGGAACTTCAGAATACCTCGGTCGCGGTTTTGTTTGCGCAGGAAGTCAAACTCCTGGATGGGGTCCCTGGGAACTGCTTCAGCATGGGCGCTTGACCATGGGTGGAAGTCGTTCGGGGCTCCGAGTTTCATAGGCCCCTCTGGTACGGCTCGTTCCAGTCGCACTGACCTAGGGGACGAACTCGTTTCTTCAGGAGTAGCCATCTTTGTCCGCGCTACTCTAGGGGCCTACAATCTCCAGCCACCCTCATTCCCTTCCGAAGGAGTTCTCTTTCGAGGCAGGGCCCTGTCTTGTGTGGTAGAGTTCCCAGGCACCGCAGGAGTCTTGTGTGTCTCAGTTTATGGGAAAGTCTCGGAGGGCCTGTCTGTTACCAACTTGGAACTTTTGGAGAGGGTGGCTACACGCTGTAAGGCATCCAACATGCAATTCATCATTGGTGGTGATTTCAACACCCCTTATGAATCCTTGGCGTCGTCTGGGTTCTCGGAGGCTCTTGGGGCACAAGTCTTGGTGGCCGATCCTCCCCTCTCGGACAAAGGTAAGACGCAAGTCATTGATTATTTCGTAGTAGAAACAGAGTTGGCCAGGCTGGTGACTTCAGTTTCTACGGACTTCGAATGGCACGCAAGGCCGCATTTTCCAATCAGAATAGGTCTGCCTGCCAGGATGCAGCACGCACGCATATTGCAGTTCGACACCGCGCCCGCGCTCGCCTGCCAGCTGCCAGAAGAGCCCGAAGAGATCGGCAATTCCACGGTCGACTGGGCCGACCTTTTGCAGCGATGCGAGCAGCTCTTTTTCCAGCTTCAGGGGCAGGCGGGGAAGGAGAAGCCAGAGGGCATGGAGAGATTGCATGGGGTTCTCTATCGTTATTGGGCGGCCAAGGCGGAGAGGGAGATTGCGGACAGGACGGGTAAGAAACTCACTAAGCCTGGAGGTCGCGGTCTGTTGCCGAAGCCTCGCCTCGCTCCACTAGTTCAGAAGACGCCAGTGCATACGCATTTTGCAGCAGTTGCACAAGGGCCAGCGTGGCTAGTTTCGCGCATGCGGCGCATGCTTCAGCTGCTCACATGTATTCGTTTCGACATGAGTCGCTCGTGTTGTGTTCGTGTGGAGCATGCGCATGATCTCAACAATTTGTGTGTCAAGATTATGAACGGTAATCCTCATCATGTTCTAGCGCACGCTAGCACGAGCAAGTCTTTTGTGGCGGTCAAGGGGCTGGCCAAACAGATACACACATACCTGCATAGCAAGGTGGGATTGGATGAGGACAATAGGAACGATATAGCAATCGAACTCGAGCATGAGATTAGTCTTGTGGTAGGCTTTGCTCGTGCGGTTATTGCTGACGCGCATAGGCAACGCCAGAAGAGTTGGCAGGATTGAGTGGCACAAGCTTTGAATAAGGGGGCAGGGCAAGCACGCAGGTTTTGCAAGGAGAAGGTAAAGTGGGAGCCAGAAGTCTTCGTGGTAGACGGCATTCAGTCGTCCAGTGTGCAAGCTCTTCTTGACGAGTACAATCGCAAGTACTCCAGCGTGTGGGAGGCAACATGTTCGCCTCATCATCGCACTGCTCGTGGACAGGCAGCTATTCCCCTTCCATCAGTTGAAGCAGTGCAGGCTATAAACAAATCATATTCTACCAAGTCTGCGGTCAGTTTGGATGGATTTCACTGTCGTCATCTGTCGTGTCTGACTGGAGAGGGAGTGCAGGCTTTCATCTATCTCTTGGGTATCCCGGAGTGTCTGGGGCAATTACCACCTCAGCTTCAATGGGTTCTTATGGCGCTTCTCCCCAAGGCCTCCAAAGGGTACCGTACTATTGGGATATTCAGTATGTTTTATCGGGTCTCTGGGCGCATCAGGCTCCCGTATGCCAAGTCTTGGATAGACAAGTTTGACCACCCATGGTTCAGCTGCGGCCCTGGGAGATCTCCCATAGACGTTGTCTGGAGGCAAAGTCTGAGGAGTGAAGCAACCAAGGCTTCAGGAGAAGCCGCAGTAGGCCTCTTTTGGGACCTGACTTCTTTCTATGAGAGGTTCGTGAGAGCCAGGTTGCATGATAGAGGCCTAGAATTAGGATTCAGTCCTACTCTTATGCAGTTCCACCTTGCCGCGTATGGTCCTGCTAGGTTCGTAGGATACAAACGAGCAGTCAGCAAGCCTCTCTATGCTTTCCGTGGCATTGTGGCAGGCTGCTCTTTTGCCATAGTCTATGTTCGCATCTATTGCTTTCAAGGGTTTCTCAGAATCACCTCATTGAATGCGGCAGTCTACTTCGACTTTTACTTAGACGGTTTCTCGCTCACGGCGTTTGGCTTGAGCAAGGACGTCCTCAGGTGGCTCGTCACAGCCGCCAAGCAGCTTGCGAGGATGATCAAAGAGGATCTAGACGCTACGCTCTCTGTCGACAAGTGCTCGCTCGTTTCCTCCTCGGTGGCGTTGGGCAGGAACATCTTGAATGCTTTAGGCTCTTGGGCAGGGAAGTACTATCTGTCTACTACCAATCTTGGGTCAGACTTCCGAGCAGGCAAATCGGTTTCCCTCGCCAATGAATCCAAAAGAGCCAGAAGGATGCGTAAGGTCAGAGCTCGCGCCGCTAGATTGCGACAGCTTGTCAGAGTTGCTGGACAGGGAGCTCGGAAAATTGTCACCTGTGGTCTTCTGCCTGCGGGGGCTTACGCGTCCGAAATAGAAGGGCTCTCTAACAATTATTCAGAGCAACTATGCAGCATTGAGTTGTCAGCCCCGGGGCCCAAATGCAAAGGTAAAAGCAGAGCTGTGACGTTTGCGTTGTATGGGTGTAAGTCTGACAAGCGGGCTCTTGGGCCAGTTATCAGGTGGGCTAAAGAAGTTTGGGCTGCCAGCATTGGGAAGGCCGCTCCGATGGGTACGATTGGGCTTCTGCAGTTGAAAGCTTATTGGGATCAAGTTGGTCCACAGTCGGGCCTTAAGTACAGTCAGGTTCGAGGGCCCATCACGGCAGCAGTTCATGCACTCGATAGGACCGGCTGGAAGTTTCAAGGACCCTTCGTGCTAGTCACGCACGAGGACAAGGCGTTCTCGCTCGCGGATCTCTCGCCAAAGCTGGTAGAGCACTGGCTGCTGGACGCCTGCGCCAGGAGCTGGGAAATTAAAGCTGTTCGCAGTCTCAGCCACATCGAGTCCACACCCAGAGTTTGTTTCGACATGGTCAGGAGGGTTCTCGGTGGAGGAGGAGGAATCATGGGCAGAAAACCAGCCAGGGATCCAGATGAAGACAAAGCTTCTCAAATCAAAATATCCTCGGGACAGAAAGCCCTACTCAGGGCCGTCATATGTCAAGGTTATTGGACAACCAGTAGGGCAGCTGCTGCAGGATACTCCACAGAGGACCAGTGTGCACTCTGCGGAGATTCAGGTGACACGCTCGTTCACCGCCTGTACTTCTGCCAGGCTGAGGAGGCTGTCGAACTGAGAAAGAAACTGATTCACCCCGACCTGCTAGCTAAGTGCGTAGAATCAGCTGACAGGTCTTTGGTTTACCAGTTAGGCATCCTCTCTCACCCCTCCTCAGACCCTGATGGGTTTCCCGCTCCTGCCAGCGATTTTTGTTTATGGAAATCCGTCAAGTAGGCCGTGAAGCGTATTTCGGCACGCATTGCACCTGTAAGGTGGGCCCGCTCACGGGGTCTGATGGCACGTGCACGCGGTCAGGCATTAAGAGTCTCGACAAAGCCGCCTGGGCGGTTGGAGGATTTTCGGCCGACGGGGGGCTCGAAGTGGTTGTCTCGGGGCCAGTTGTTTTCCCCCTCCCTCAAACACCGCAGGCGGCTGAACATTTAGGATTCATAGTTTTGCAGCAGATCTTAACAGAACAGGCGCAGGCTTTCGTTGATTGTAAGTCAGTCCTCGACAGTTATCACAAGCCTCTCGCCGCGAGATTGTCGTATAGGAGCATGTATGCAGGCACTTTTCGCACGGCTCTTGGCAGCGACAGTAGCAAGCTCCTTTCTTCTGCGGTGAAAGTCAAGGCGCACCAGAGCGAAGACTCGGTGGCGACAGAGGACTTAGTGCCATTTCGCCTCAACCAGCAGTGCGATTTGTCAGCGAAGGCGGCCCTCCAATTACATCCGTCGTTTGACCCGTCGTCTGGGTCGTCGTTGCGAGTCAAGATGGAGGGTGCCGCCAATATTCTTCTTTTCATTCCTCGCATGTTGCAGGCTTGGCCGAAGCACTTGCGAGGAGAGCGAACCCCAGGCAAGCAGGATCGTCGAATTCAGCTCTCGCTGGTACATGACTGGCAACGAGCCCAGCATGTCCCTTGGCGCTGCGCAGGATGTTTTACGTTCTCGCACTCGGATGAAGCGGTATCTAAGCGACAAACCGAGCTGTGCACACCTTTCTCAGGAGAGTTTAGGTCACGCTTACAGCTGGTGCACCCCTCGCATGCCCTCTCGGCAGCGACATGCCCAGACGGCCTCATCGTGTGTTGCGTCGTTTGTGGGATGCACACGACTTTTGTTTTCAAGGGCTTGCTGGCACAGTGCCTTGGTCCACCGAAGAGTGGCAAGAGATTCACAGTGCGCAAGCGACTTCTGTCTGGCCTTTATCCAGAGGATGGCAGGCCTTTGAATGAGATTGAGCAGTTCAAGGCACTACAGAGGAGTCAGCAGCCCAGGAAGGCCCCAGATACATAGGCTGGGGTCACTGGCGCTAGCCACGTCAGAAGGCTATCGCTTCTGCCCTCGAGCAAAACTCCTGCTCCTGCTCCTGCTCCTGCTCCTGCTCCTGCTCCTCCTCCTCCTCCTCCTCCTCCTCCTCCTCCTCCTCCTCCTCCTCCTCCTCCTCCTCCTCCTCCCTCCTCCTCCTCCTCCTCCTCCTCCTCCTCCTCCTCCTCCCCTCCTCCTCCTCCTCCTCCTCTCCTCCTCCTCCTCTCCTCCTGCTGCTTTCCCAGTTGCTGGCAGCCCGACTTCGACGATCCGCGGCCCTAGCGTCAGCCCTGTTGTTGCTGCTGTTGCTGCCTCTCCCCTTTCTCCTCGTCCTCGAGAGGGGCGGGGCCGTGGAGAAAGGGGAGAGGTGGAAGAGTAAGGGGGTGGGAAGGAGGGAGAGAGTGGGGCGAGGGTCAAGTCGGGCCTGTCCCCCTTCAGGGTGATTTTGGACGAAAAATAATACAGATCCAAAAAATACTCGAAAGATGCCCCAAACATAACAAAAATAATGGTCCCCAGACTATGGTTTGAAAAATTTGGATATTCCCCCTGTAGAGGGACAGGCCCGACTTAAGGCGAGAGGGGCGAAGAAGGGGCGAGGAGGTATGGGACGCAGAGGGGCACACGGAGACATTGGCAGCGCCCCCCCCCGAAACGAACACGCAGCACAGGCACATTCTAATGCATCGCTACCCCGGCGCTCTGGCCAGAAAGCGCCTGCCGCCGAGCATCCACCAAGAGATGCCTGAGAGCGTGCGTCGAACATGGGGGGGGGGGGGGGGACGACGCACACACAGTGTCAGCATGTGTTGGTGACACCGAGAGGAGGAGGGGGTCCTCCACGCGTTGATGTGGAGCTCTACGACGACGGTGTCGTCCTCGGGAACAGAGCATCTGGGTCGGCATCGGCAGTAAGAGAACACTCAGATCTTGGCAAGAGTCGGCGGCGAGCGAGGTGGGAAAGTGAGAAGGAGAAGGCCTTCTCAGAAAGCGGCGGGGCTCTTCGGAAGCCCTCCAGCCTCCTGAGAAGCCTTCCGTGTCTCCGGGGAAGGCTTAGAAGACTTCTCAGAAAGCAGGGAGACTTCCGAGCCTTCTGAGAAGGCCTTCTCCTTCTTACTTCGCCCCCCCTCGCTCGCCGCCGAGAGAGGCGCAACCCAGGACCCTGAGGAGTCGCAGCATCGGAGCGGGCAGTCGACAAGACGGCGCCTCAGAGAGGTTGAGCGGCGAACACGCCAGGCTCTGGCGTTAGGTCGGGCATGTCCTCCTACAGGCGGATTTTGGAAGAACAATAAAACGTACTTAAAAACAATACTCCCACATAGTCAAACATAGTAGGACAACAAACACATCGTCCCCATATGAGTGTTTGACTATATTTGAACTTTTCCCTGTAGAGGGACATGCCCGACTTAACCCTGGCGGGGAGAACAGAAGCATGCCAGAAAACTTCTGGCCCGCCTCCCCTTCACTCTTCGGGGGAGGGCCGCCACCCTCTAGTTACTCATGCCGTGGGGCTGTTTGGGCCGTCTGGCAAAGCTTGGGGGGCCGACGACAAACCTTCGACCTGTCGGCTACACGCAAGAGTGACCCTGGGTAAGAGCGACCTTTGGTGCGCGGCTTTTGGGGGGCCGCGGGGAGACCAAACCTGGACGCGCAAGCCGCTGCTTTGGGCGCCCGAGTTATCCGGGGTAACTCGGGTTTGGATTCCCGAAAAGGGAACCAGAGTTAGCCCTGACCCGAGTTACCCCTGATGATGTGGGGCTCTGGACGCCCGAATTATCCGGGGTAAATCAGGTCCGGGGTAAGTCGGGCTCGGAATCCCGAAAAACGAACCCGAGTTGGCCCTGACCAGAGTTACCCCTGATGATGTGGGGCTCTGGACGCCCGAATTATCTGGGGGAAGTCGGGTCCGGGACAAGTCGGGCTCGGAATCCCGACAAGCGAACCCGAGTTGGCCCTGACCCGAGTTACCCCGGATGATGTGGGGCTCTGGACGCCCGAATTATCTGGGGGAAGTCGGGTCCGGGGCAAGTCGGGCTCGGAATCCCGACAAGCGAACCCGAGTCGGCCCTGACCCGAGTGACCCCCGATGATTCGGGGCTCCGACTGCTGCTGCTTCGCTTTCAGCCAGAGGAGGGCCCACCCGTGCCAGGCACCAGAGGTCCCTCCGGCGAGAGGTCCCTCCGGGGTCTCGTCGAGACCCTGCCGGGGGGCCTGCGCTCGTGACGGGGAGGGGAGGGGTGAGGAGAAGGAGCGGGGACGAGGGAAGAGTACAGTCGGGGCCTTGACCTAAGGAGCCCAAAATGAGGAACGAGGCCCAATGTTTCCATAAGTTAGACTTCGATGTCCGATCGAAAACATAAGGAAAACCTGAGGCAAGCTGCGAAACACTTAAGGGAGGGGCGAGGGAAGAGTAGATAGGGGGCAAACAAACCTACCTCGCTTTTGACCACCCTCGCTTCCAAGCGATACCAAGCGATGCCAAACTACGGCCTGTACTGATCAGGCCGCTTGACGAGGAGGCGCGTGGTATGACTTGGTTTTGCCTGGAAGCGAAAGCGGGGTAGGTAATTCACGCTCTGAGTAGAGGCCTCCAAGATGGGGCCAGAGTAGGTTTAGGTCGGGCCTGTCCCACCACAGGGGGAGATTCCAAAATAGTCCAACACTGGGGCTATTTGGGGGGCATTCTATTTACCATTTTGGCGTCGGAGCAGGTGGGGTCGGAGCGTCGCGCCGACTCGTCGGTGCGTCGTCGATGCCTCGGCGAAGCATCGGTGACGTCGGCGATGCATCTGCGACGTCGGCGCGGAGAACATCGGGCTCCACACCGAGCCGCATCGCCGATGCATCGGCGATGTGGCGTGATCCTCCGACCCCATCTGCGCCGGCCCCATCATGGAGGCCTGGCGCGTGGACAAAGAGAGAGCGGGCGAAGAGTACCCGGACTGGGGGAACCAATAACGACACAACCATAACAACTCTGAGGTCCGCGGAGATTCCTCGGATCGGCGCTGGGGCGGCCTGGCGGCGCCTCCGGCGCCGATCCGAGGAATCCGCGCGGACCTGGGAGGTTTCTGTTTATGCCATTGTCTGCTCCCCTCGGAAAGAAAAATGCACAGACACCTGCGCCATGAAGCAAGAACGCGGCGGCCTGAAAAATCACGTCCGAAAGCCTCGATGCCCCCCATGTCCCCCTACGGGGATCTACAGACCCCGGGTCAATCCGTACCCAGGTCCAATCAGGCCCTGCAGGACCCTGCGAGATCCTGCAGGACCGTGCACCCACGCCCGGGTCAGTGCAGTCCTGGCTCTGCAGCATTCTGCAGGATCCGGCACTCCGGCTGACCCTCGTCTGTAACCAGCCTCGAACTTATCCCTATCCCTAAGATGGGCGAGCAAAAAGCGAGGATAATCTTAGGGATGTGCTCGCAGAAACCGAGGGAATCCTTGGGATCGGCATCGAGGTGAGGTGATGCCAAACGCAGGGATAGGGATATGCTTCAAACTGGCAAGTCTGCGCCGACCCCCGCCTCTTGGGCCCCGACCCCCCTTGCATTCCTCGGGCCCAGGCCGATCCGCGGCGGCCCCCCATTGGGGCCTCGGGGCGGAGCGACGCGGAGACCCCCTGTCGAGACCGAGTGACAAGGGGCCGACCGGTCTCACGCACATCCCGCGACCCACCCGCGACCCACCCCGCGACCCACCCAATACCCAACCCGCGACCCACCCGCGACCCACCCCGCGACCCACCCCGCGATCCACCCGCGACCCACCTCGAAACCCACCCCGCGACGCAGCCGCCACCCACCCTTCACCCAACCCTCGACCCACCCTCGACCCACCCCGCAACCAACCCCGCGACGCAGCCGCGACCCGCCCGTGGCCCACCCGCGAACCACCCGCGACCCACCCGCGACCCACCCCGAGCCTGACCTCACTCTTGTCCCCAACTGCGGGGTGCTACGTA
The DNA here is from genome assembly GCA_963575745.1 of Prorocentrum cordatum. NCBI lineage: Eukaryota > Dinophyceae > Prorocentrales > Prorocentraceae > Prorocentrum > Prorocentrum cordatum. The sequence goes on from CAUYUJ010001031.1 coordinate 54,366, forward strand.
TTCTTTTTACGGCGCAGGGATCTGAGGGAGGTGCAAGGAGGACGCAGGACCCAGCACAGAGAGTGGAGCCATTGAGAGAGGACCACAAACAACGGCAAAAGCATGATGTCTGGTAGTTCCGCGCTGATTCTTGGATTGGCGCTGGGGGCGCCGCCAAGGGGGCCCAACGCCAATCCAAAAAATCCGAGCGGAGCTCAGATAAATTATGTTTATGCCGTCTCATTCCTTTTCAATTAGAGGCAAAGAACCCACCTGGCTTTTGGAACTTTTGACCACCCTCGCTTCCAGACGGGAATCAGACAATGCCGAGCTATCCGTGGTGTGGCAACGCAACGGTCAGGCTGCTTGATGAGGAGGTGCGTGGCATGACTTGGTTTTGCCTGGAAGCAACAGCGGGGGTAGGTAACTCGCACTCAGAGGCATGCAAGCACGAGGCCAGACCCACACAATATGTCGCACCCCGCAATTGCGGATAAGAGTGAGCGGGCGGCGGGGACGTCGGCAGCCTGCGAGGCTCTGAAGAAGCCCGCCGCAAGCGCCGAATTGTTACAAAATGCACAGCAAGCTCGCCGCGAGCGCCGATTTTTTTCGTTAAAGCAATGAGGGTGGGTCACGGGGTGGGTCGCGGGTGGGTCGCGGGGTGGGTCGCGGGGTGGGTCGCGGGTGGGGGTCGCGGGTGGGCCGCGGGTGGGTCGCGGGTGGGTCGCGGATGGGCGGCGGCTGCGTCGCGGGGTGGGTCGTGGGTGGGCTGCGGGTGGGTCGCGGGTGGTTCGCGGGTGGGTCGCGGGGGGGTCGCGGGGGGGTCGCGGGCCGGGTCGCGGATGGGTCGCGGGTTGGGTCGCGGGTGGGTCGCGGGGGGGTCGCGGGTGGGTCGCGGGCCGGGTCGCGGATGGGTCGCGGGTTGGGTCGCGGGTGGGTCGCAGGGGGGTCGCGGGTGGGTCGCGGGGTCCGGTCGCGGGGGGGAACACAACATCAGACATCTACAACAACCACTACAACCACAACAACAGAGACAACAACAAGGTCGACACGTGCACTGCCCACCCGTCCACGGCCCGACAGTCCACGCCTTCACCCACTGGGCGAACACGTGGACTGACGACGGGACGTAATGAAACAAGAGAAGGCGCCATGAAATCTGGTGAACTATCATGGCCCCCGCCATGATATCCCCCCCCCTGGTCATCACCCCCTCTTTGCCGCCCCCGAGCATCGGAAGCGTCGGAGTCCGATCGGACTGGGCCAGCCGCAGCCGCCGTCGAATCGGAACGATCGGATGGCACCGGATCCAAGCGGTGGGCGGCGGCGGCGGTGACGGCGGCGCGCGCGGACGCGTCCACGAGGAAGCCGCCGGCGGGGTCGAGCAGGCTCTCGAGCTCTATGATGTTGCTCCAGCCCCTCTTGTGGTGACCCGCCGCCTGTCCGAGAGGCCGCAGGCTGCCGATCCTGCCGGCTCCTCCTCCCCCTCCTCCCCCCCCTCGTCCTGCAATTGCTCCACCTCCCTCTGCCGGGGAAATCAAGAATTCCCGACGCCGCTACTCCCTTGACCTCACCACGGGGTGCGCTCTAGCCGGACGGTCGGGGGAAATCCAGCGGTGGCGACAAGGGCCTCCCAGGAGGCCCAAGAAGGGGAAAACGGGCGCAGGGTGGATGTATGGGTACCTTTTCTTCCTCTGATGTTCCTCACTCCTCTTCAGCTTGCCATTGATACTTCGAGCTTTTGTGTACAGTGGGGGCTCGGCCACAAGAAACCTCCGAAAGAAACCCAACCCTGAAATCCGCGATGCGTTCAGTGAAAATCCACGTGTGTCGATCGAAAATCGTCAAGATTTGATTGGGAGCCCATCGAAATCCAAGAAACCCAGGGCACCCTGGCAAAATCCGACTGGTTTCTTGGCACGCGCCCCCACTGTAAGCATGGATTGGCGGGCGTGTGGCTTGCGCTCGTCCCCGCGAGGCTTTTCGCGGCCCCAGATGGCGTCTTCGCCGGCCCCCCCTTCGCTGGCCGCGTCGTTGGGCCCTTGCTTTTCGCTCGCTTTTGGAGCCCCGTTCCTGGGCGTGGCATTCGGCGATTGGGTACACTAGAAGCTCGACCCCAAGAAGACTTCCACACGAAACCCAGCCCTGATACCCCAGGATGTCCATCGATTTCTGGCGTGGGGAAATCAAGCTTCCCATAGCAAAACCATCGAAACCATCGAAACCCACGGCACCCTGGAGGCAAGCAGGGTGTTTCTTGGCATGGGTTTCCACGATCGAAGACGAACAACCTGCGCAATACATGTTCCGCGCGGAGGTCGACGAGAACTCCAAAGAACGAGGAGATGTCGGCGGGCGAGCGATGAAACTCATCTTGCCGAGCGAAGGGAAGTCGAGAGGGCGAGCGAGGACGTCCTCTCGCACAAACGAAGACATGTCTCTGGCGAGCGAAGAAATTGTTCTCGGGCGAACGGGAATATTTCAGGACGATCAGCCTGAGGCGTCGGGAAGCTGTAAACCATACATGGGAACCTGATCTCGTCGCTGCCACCGTAAGCTCAACGCCCATCAAGAACACCGGGCCTTGTGATCCAAATTAGTTCTCCAGCCCGTCTCCCCCTGAAACCCTCTTGTTCCAATGCGCAACGGACTTACAAATTCGCTGGCCCAAGGGGCCAGAGGCGTGCTAAAATCTCCGGTGACTGCTTAACAATATTTGTAGATCGCGCGCGCGGGGCGGCCCCTGGGGGTCCCGGCAAGGTCCCGGGCGGTCCGACTCAGAGATGATTTTCCTTCTGTGCGCGGCCTCTCAAGCCCCCAGAGCGCGCCAAGACGGCCCCAAGAGGCCCCCAAGACTGCCCAAGAGGCCCCCGAGACGCCCAAAGAGCGCTCCAAGACGCCGAAGATGACCCCAAGACGGCCCAAGAGGCCTCCAAGTGGCCTCCAAGAGGCCTCACAAGAGGGCCCTGAGAGGCCAAAATCATACATTTTCGTATGGTTTTGGAAGGATTTTGGCCGTGTCGCTTTTTCGGCGTTCCGATGCTCCAAGACGGCCCAACAGGCCCCCAAGAGCGCCCCAAAACGGGCCAAGAGGCTTCCAAGAGGGCCCCAACAGGGCCCCGAGACGGCCCAAGAGGCGCCCAAGACGGCCCAAGAGAGCCCCAAGACGGCCCCGAGACCGCCCAAGAGGCGCCCGAGACTGCCCGAAGAGGGGCCCAAGAGGGAGGCCACGAACCGAAAACTCAAGCCTTCCGCCCCAAGAGGGCCCCAGGAGGCCCTGAGAGGCCCCAAAGAGGCCCCAAGACGCCGCCAAGAGGCCCCCAAGAGGCCCCAGGAGGTCCCCAGGAGGCCCAAAAGAAGCCCCAAGAGGCCCCAGAAGCCTTCAAAAATGCCTCCCAGGCGCCCCCGAACGGAAAAGACCCCAAAAGGTCCCCCAAAGAAGCATCTTGACGACGACCCTGTTTAACCCCAAGAACAGCACAAGATGCCAACGAGAGGCTTCCTCCTCCGCCCCCTCCTCTTCCGCCTCTTCCTCCTCCTTCTCCTCCTCCTCCTCTCCTTCTCATCCTCTCCTCCTCCTCCCCTCCTCTTCCCCATCCTCATCTTCCTCCTCCTCGGCGGCACTACAGTGGCCCCGAGCCCACGGCGAACCAGTAGCGATCATGCAATATGGGCCGGCGGAGTGAGCGAAGCGATTGAATAAACGCAGTGAGTGGTTCACTCCGAGCTTACCCTGTGAACCACAACGAGACAACTGAGTACAACGCGCCTGCCCAAATTTCGGAAACTCGCCCCTACTGGCTCCATGAGCATCCTAATGCGAAATACTCTACACTTTGCGAAAGAATCTCGGTCACCACCCCGAATTTTCAGTTTTTCGGTGAACGCCGTCGACATCGGCAGTGGAATTCGCAGGCATCCAGGTACTTCGCGAAAAGAGAACATGATAATGACTAACCAGAGCGGCGACGCGATGATGACGACGGCGCCACAAAATAACCGCGACCTGTTCTGGAAAATACTGATATCCAAGAATTGGGGTCTGCATGCTCGGACTGAGCTTTCTGGTGTCAGCGGGACTCAGAAATGCGAAGACGACCAAGGCAAAAGGGGCCCTGCGAACCCCCAAGTATCAGGCCAACCTTCCCTGCCCATCTCCTCCAGCCAACCCTGTTTACACGAATCTCGCCCATTAGAACATCGTGGCACAAGTATTCACTGAAGCTACGCCATGGGACCACAGCTGTACTTACCAACCCGTGAGCGCATAAAAGACACAAGCACGCACGCTCGCCAGCTGGCCCGCCCACCCGCTCGCCTGCCCGCCTGTTTTCCATCAGGTGGCAGCGGAGGGAGGCGAAAACGGATCGAGTGTTGTCCTAAAGGGGCGGACGATACATTGGATTATATAATTTTCGCCACGTAGCAACGCAGGGGACGGACACACATCGTTCGTTTCGTCACGTGGCAACGTCCCCAGAAGCGAACCCAAAAAACTCGTTTGTGTTCCGCGTGGGCGACAACGAGGAAATTGTTCGGCGCCGTCGACGGCAACGACGTGCAAAGCAACGACGACGACGAGAACGACGACGACGAGAACGACGACGCCGACGCCGACGCCGACGCCGACGCCGACGCTGCCACCGCCGCCGCTGCCACCGCCGCCGCTGCCGCCGACGATAGCGACGACAACGACGACGACGACGACGACGACGACGACGACGACGACGACGGCGACTGCAATGGCCACGCCCGCACTGCACCCTACCTGGCGCGGCCGCCCGCCCGCTCGCTCACCCGCACCTCCGCGCGTTCAACCGTTCGCCCGCCCACTTGCCCGCCCTGTCTCGCCCGTTCGCCCCAGCGCGCGAAGAGGTGATGGGCACGTTCGCAGAGCGCGCGCGCACGAGCAGCTGCCGCGGCGACCGCACGAAACGCCGCGACCGCGTCCAGAACCAGGCCTGGCACGAGTCGCTGTCCGCCTCTTCGCCCGCCGGCACGCCCGCGCGCCTGCCGCACCACCCGCCCGCCTGCCAATCCGCCCGCGTGCCCGCCCGCGTGCCCGCGCGCCCGCCCGCGCGCCTGCCCGCCCGCTCGACCGTCCGCCCGCCCGCCCGCGAGCCCATTCGCCCATGCTCGCTCGCGCCCGCGCGCCCGCCCGCTCGCGCGCCCGCCCGCCTGCGCGCTGCACGACCCGCCCGCCCGCCCGCCCGCCCGCCCCGCCCGCGCGCCAGCCCGCCCGCCCATCGAATAATCAGGGGTCCGTCGGGACATTCGTAAACAAAAAAAAACTCCAGATGCCCCCGATCGACGACTGCGCTCGCGCTCGCCGCGCGGCACCGCAGAGGTCCAGAGGTCGCGTGGTAACCCTGGAAGGGCGAACAAGTCATAATAAACTCTAGTCGCCAATCAGGGGAGACGCTGCGCCGCTTGGCAGGTCGCCGTCGGGCAGATGCTGCGCCCCTCGGTCGGTCCGCGGCCAGTCGGCGTCGGGGAGACGCTGCGCTGCTTGGTGGGCCGATCCCTTTGCAGCGAAGTCTCGGATGGAGCACGCGCGCCTGGCGCCGCTGCAGCTCGGGGCGGCGGCGCCAGCAGGCGCGGCGGTCGCGGCCCACGTCGCGCCACAGCGGTGGGGCCGAAAGCAGGGCGACCGCCAGAAAGTGTTCGCGGAGATAGACCTGTCGAGCGCTTTCAACACGCTGGACCGGCAGGCGGTCTTGCGAGCCGTTCGCGAGTATTTCCCTGACCTGGCTTGATCATTTCGCGGACTGGTGCCGCGGCGCCCCGGCGCTGCTCTTCTTGGGGAAGAAACACCTGCGCTCCGAACTCGGCGTCCAACACGGGGGCCCGCTCGGCCCGCTGCTTTCCGCGCTCGCCCTACAACGCTGCGCGGAGCAGGCGCGCGCCGAACCGACCGACCCAGCCGACGGCTCCCTGGGCCTGGCTATGACGCGCCCGCAGTCGCCCGCCCTTTGCGCCGCCTGGCGGGGCGCTCGGCCGCGGCGGGCCTGGGCAACGGCGCCGACAACGACGTGGAAATGGCATCGTTTCCGCGGGGTTCCCGTCTTCGGGAAGAAAACCTTTCCGAACTCTCGGGGGCCCCTGTGGGGGGCGATCGTTTCTGTTGGAATCGCGCCCTGAACATGATGGCCAAGGGCGCCAATTTGCAGTCAACTCTCGAGGGCCTGGATCACTCTCAAAGGGCTGCGCGCCTGCTCCGTCGACGCGTGTTTTTTTTTCGGCGGGCTGGGCTACCCTGCGCGCGGGCCCCGCCCCGACGGCGCGCGCCGGCGGCCCAAGTCGCGCGACAGCGGTGGGGCCGAAACCAGGGCAACCACCAGAAGGTCTTCGCGAGGCTAGACCTGTCGGGCGCTCTCAACGCGCTGGACAGGCAGGCGATCTCGCGAGCCGTTCGCGAGGATTTCCCTGGCCTGTCTCCTTCCGTGGACTGGCGTCGCGGCGCCCCGACGCCGCTCTTCTTGGAAGAGGAGCGCCCGCGCTCCGAACTCGGCGCCCATCAAGGGGGCCCGCTCGGCCCGCTGCTTTCCGCGCTCGCCCTGCAGCGCGGCGCGGAACAAGCGCGCTCCGAACCGACCGACCCAGCCGACGGCCCCCTGGACATTGCATTGACGCTCCGACAGTGGCCCGCCACTTGCACCGTCGCGGGGCGCTTGGCCGCGGCGGGCATGGACCTCGGCGCTGGACGAGGTGGTTCCCGCCGGCGGTGCCGACAACGACGTGGAATTGGCCGCGTTTCCGCGGGGTTCCCGTCTTCGGAAACACAAGCGTTTCGCACTCTCGGGGGCCCTTGTGGGGGGCGACTGTTTCTGCTAAAGTCGCACCCTGGACTGATGGGCCAAGCCTGCTAATTTGCTGGATAACTCTCGACGGGCCGTGCATCTGCTCCGTCGGCGCCTCCTTTCGCAAGCAGGGCGACTCTGCGCGCGCGGCCCCGCCGACGGCGCGCGCCGGCGGCCTGCAGGCCGTGGATTCCGCCGCCCGCGCCTGCCTGGAGCAACTCAGCGGGTCTCCCGGCTCAGGGGGCTCTCGGAAACAAGCGCAGCTCAAACTCAACCGAGGCGGGCTCGGGCCCCGCTCCTCCGAGAAGCGCGCCGCGGCCGCTCACCTTGCCTCGCGCGCCCGCGGCGCCGAACTCTGCCGACAACTCTGCGCCGCCTGCGACGACGCCGACGGCAGGGGCGGGGGCAGCCGGGCGGTGGCGACGCAAGCATTCAACGACGCACTCCTGCCGGCGGACCGCGTCGAGTTCGACCCCGCCCAGCGCTGGGGCCAGCCGCTCCTCTCCGAGAAGGTGGACGACGCCGTTCGCGACAAGCTCTGGCAGCGCGCTTCGCCAGCCACGAGAGCCCACCTCAACGTGGTGGTGGCGGCCCCAGGCGCCGGCGCCTTCCTGCAGGCGCCCCTGTGCTGGGCCCTTGGCACCGACTTCCAGCGCAGCCCGATGCAGATGGCGCAGCAACGCCGCCTTCGACACCAGCTGCTCGACGAGGAGGCCTTCTGCCCAGCGCGCGGAGAAGTGATGGACGCGTTGGCGAACCACGCGCTCACCTGCAGCTGCCGCGGCGACCGCACGAAACGTCACAACTGCCTCCCGTACCAGGCCTGCCGCGAGGCTGTGGCCGCCAGCCGCGCCGGGCAGAACTCGAGCGCTTGGATATGCCGCCGCCGCGCGCGCGCCTGGCGAGGGCTCCCCAGCTGGGGAAGCCGGCGGGGACCTGGGCGGCAACGGGGAGCGCCCCGCGGACGTTTCGTTCCGCGGTGGCGAAGCGGCACGCAGGCGGCGTGGGACCTCGCCGTGACCTCGGGCCTCCGCGCGGACATGCACGCGAGTTCGGCCGCGGAAAGCGGCGGCGACGCGGCGGCGACCCGCTACGAGGAGCAAAACCGCCTGCACCTGGACACAACGCGCAAATGCTCAGAGGCCCGCTTGACGTTCATACCAATGGCATGCGATGCCCACGGCGGCGGCTGGGGCCGCGAGACGCGACGCGCCTTCGCGGCTGACCAGCGCAGTTTGCCCAGCGATCTTCAATGTCCCTGCGCAGGGAAAAGGGCGCGGGCGGTGCTGCGACGCCTCGAGCCGTGCGCGGGCGCGACGGCCGCGCGCCTGGCCGCGGCCACGGCAGCCACTACGCCGGATGCCGTGCACACTGCAGCCACCGGGGGCCACCTGCCCGCCTCCGCCTCCGCCGACGACCCCGCCCGCCCCGCGTGCCTCTCGGCGGGCCCTGCTGCGGCGGCCCCCAGAGTCCCAGACCCACGACGACCCCAACGACCACCGACCCACGACGACCCCCCGACTGCTGCCGACTACCCCCGCCCCCCACCCCGCCCGCCCTCAGCGTGCGCGCTTGCCTGCTGTTGCCTTTGCCTCCCTCCTCTCCTCCTGCATGGTGGCGTCTGCTCGCCGTGTCGTTTCTCTTCTCCCCCCCTTTGTCCTTCTCCTCCCCTCTCCTCCTCCGCCTCCTCCTCCTCCTCCTCCTGGCCTCTCTCCGTGTAAAGCGTGGGCGCGCGCGCAGAAGGGCGGGGTCTGGTGGCTCACACCCCGCGGCCGCGTCCTCGCCCCGTGTGTTTTCGCCGCGCGGTGTGCGCAACGGTCGTTTCCCCCGTTGTCCTCGTCCTCCTCCTCCTCCTCCTCCTCCTCCTCTTCCCCCTCCTGTCTTCTCTCTGCGTTGCAACGTCGTCGCCTTGCACGCGCCCAACCGCGAAGGCGGCCGGGCGCGGCCATCAGAGGCTTGATTTCCCTTTGGCTTGGGTCAGGGGCTGCGGCTCGCAGGCCGGCGGGAGTCCAGACATCCTTAATCGGGATCCACTCCGAGTTTTGATACTGGATGGAGGCCTCATCCAGAGGATCACAGCCAAGGAGCAGGCCACGCAGGCTCAGCGATCCTCGTTTGCTGTAGTCAGGTGACTTTGCTTCGCACGCGATACTTTCACCCTATCCCCAGGTCCCGTCTAGTCGCCACGTGGCCACGTAGGGGGGCGGTAGCCATACCACTACATGCTACTCACAAAGCGCCCGAAGCCCACCATCTTGCCCCCCACTCCACCCTTTCATTCGGTAATACGGATCCCCCCAAACCCCAGAATTCTCGGGGGCCCGTCGGGGCATTCATGAAATCGTTCGGATGTCCGCGATCGAGGACTGGACTCGTCCTCGCCGCGCGACGCCAGAAGAGGGCGGCAACAAACCAAAGGCCATTTGGCGAATCACATGGAAGCCCCGGAAAAGGCGAGCAGCCCGTGGGAAGCTCCCCTCACCGCGTGGCAACGCATGGGGGAGCGGCAACCGTACCGTCCCGTGTCCCGGGTGAAGTGGCAGCGCAGAGAGCGGAGAACACACAAACAACACTACTCTTAGGTCGGGCGAGTCCCCCTACGGGGGGATCTGGGGCGAAACATGAAACATACCCCCAAAAAATACCCCCAAAGGGTCAAACAAAAATAATCGAAACATCGCCCTCAGACTATTTTGTTGGCTAGCTTTGACTGCTCCCCCCTGTAGAGGGACAGGCCCGACTTAACACTGCTCCCGATTCTGCTCCGCCGGCGGAGGCGGCACGCGACGACGGCGACGCCGACGACGAGGACGACACGGCGGAGACGACGAGGTCGACGGCGGCGACGAAAAGCACGGCGACGAAGGCGACAAGGGGTGCGAGGACGACCGCTGTCACGACGACGACGACGACGACGAATACAACGAGGACGACGACGACGACGACGACGAGAACGACGACGACGACAACGACGACGACGACGCATACGCGTGCGAATGCGACGACGACCCGCCCGCCGCTGCCCCATCCCCCTCCCTCCCCTTCCTCCCTCCCTCCATCCCTCCTCATCCCTCCCTCCCCCCCTCCCTCCTCATCCGCGTCGTCCTCCTTCCTACGCAGCAGAGCCAGCCCCCATTCCCCCCTTCTCCCCTTCTTTTTCCCCCCCGCAAGGAGGGAAAGGGCGCAGGACCAAGACGGTCAGCCAACGGAACACCGATTACAGTCAACCCGTATAGTAAGGATGCGCGATAAGGATGCAAGGGCCTTGGACGCCTATTTCGAAACTTCTCGAGCGGGCCGCGGCCAATGAACGCGGCCAAGGATGGGCCGAGAAGGCAAGGATGCAAGGGGTACCCTTGCGGGCTGACTGCATACCAGCCGGAAGATCCAGGCACCTCACCCGCCTTTTATGCGCTGACGGCCTGCGCGCAAGACGGCCAGGCGGCGGCACCCCCGAACGGACGTTCCGAGGCAGAGCAGCGCGGGCCGCCCGCCCAAGCTTGGGGAACTCGAGTCCGCGGGCCTTCCCCCTCTCCACAAGCTCCCCCCCCCCCTCCCAGGCGGGCGGCCGCACGGGAGAAGATAGGAGGGGAGCGGGGAGACAAGGGGGCAGGGGCAGCAGGAGGGAGCGTGGAAGGAGCGGGGAGGAGAGAGGGGAGGCTGGACGGGGGGGGGTGAGGAATGGCATCCTCCTGCTCCTCCTCCTCATCTTGCTCCTCTCTTCCTCTTCTTCCTTGACCCGCTCGTCCTCCAGGAGGACGATTGGAAGACTTAATGTCTCCCAGGCCTTGAACTCCCCGGCGGATCTGGACTGCCGGGTGATGTTGGTCCTGGAGCCCACGAGGGTGATGGCGACAAGCGCCTTCGAAGGGGACCAGAAGGGGACCAGCCAAATACTTGCAATGACATGCGCCTCACCGTCCTCATCCCCCTCCTCCTCCTCCTCCTCCTCCTCCTCCTCCTCCTCCTCCTCCTCCTCTTCCTCCATCCACGGCAATGCCAACCGCGGCAAGAATGATGGCGGAGAAAGGCACGATCGGCCGGCCTCCCGCTTCTCCTCCTCTTCCCCCTCCTCCTCATCGTCCTCCTTCTCTCGGGCGTCATCTTTAGCAAAGGCTCGGCCATGTGGCGCAGCATAGCAAGAATCTCCCAAGCTGAGTGGGCCTTGGTGAAAGTAGAAAGGTCCTGAAATGTGTTCTGCATGCGGTATAAATGTCCGGTGCCGCTCTGTGTTGGTCATCTCCTAGCTTCGAGGGATGGTGAGGATTTCGCGATCCACATGCTTACTTTTTCAAGGATGGGGCCTTTCGAGCTCTACTACCGAGGGCTGTTCTTCTCCGGGGAGAAAGAGGAAGAGGAAGAGGGCCTGGATCTGGGGTCTCTGGTGGGTCTCCGAGGGCCCCCATGTGGGGCCCGTGCTTGGACTCGTCTGAAAATGCGGAGATCCAGGCTTTCGAGACTCTTGCTCATGCCACGGCGACCGACATCGACGCAGGCCGCTCAACGTGGTGGGAGCGCAGGGCAAATCAGTCCTATGACACTTGTGCACTACTTCTGCGAAGGCTGGCGCCATGATGCACTGCATTTCGGCTGAGCATGCAGAGCTGCTTCGAGGCTGCAAGGCGCTCGCCGATGTATGGTTCCGCTGGCGCTGCCGATGGTGCCGCGAACCCAAGCGAGTTGCGGGAGGCTGAGCTGGCGGCTCAGGAGCCCGCCCCGCCAGTGGAGGAGGTGGGTCATGAGCCGTCGTCGTCGGGAGTCTTGGCGGCGCAGGTGCACACCGATGAAGCTTGGAAGGACCAAAACACTGGGCTTTTCATGCCCGCGGAAACGGCACTGTCAGATAGGCCACCGGGACTCCCTCGCGCGATGGGGTCCTCCACGGCTCCCTGCATCGGCTGCGGGGCCCGCGGCTCGAACTGCCATCCGGGCCCCCCTGGTGAGCGAGCGGTGCAGTGGCCAGCCTGCGACGGCAGGCATCGAGTCCCAGCTAAGTCGAACTCGGAGAGAAACAAAAATACCCTCATGATTGGGCTTCGACCCTCCTCCTCCTCCTCCTCCTCCTCCTCCTCCTCCTCCTCGCTCCTTCTCGCTCCTCCTCCTCCTCCTCCTCGCTCCTCCTCGCTCCTCCTTGCTCCTTCTCGCTCCTCCTCGCTCCTCCTCCTCCTCGCTTCTCCTCCTCCTCCTCCTCCTCCTCGGAGAGAAAAAACACCCTCATGATTGGGCTTCGGCCACGTCGCCGGCGCGCGCGCAGTCCTCCTGGCCCGTGGAGTCTGCGCAGGGCCGAGCTCGAGAGGCCGATCGTGCCCAGGCCTGCCGTTCCAGCGGGCCAACCGCCGTCGCAGAGGCCGGCCAGGACAACAATGGGCAGACGAAGTATTCGCAAGTTTGTGACTCGCGTGTGTGTGTGTGTGTTTGGCGCACCACCCTAACTTTTCATGTGCTCTTTTGCCTACGTGTCCTCAGGATGCACGGCCCACTGACTGACTGACCTCTGTCTCCTCGTGCTACCGGCTGGGTCCCAGGCTTTGCCCCCCCCCTCAGGCGTCGGTGCTTGCCTCCCTTTGGCGTCGGCGTGGGACAGCGCACTGCTCTGGAGGGCAGGGACAATGAGTCGCAGCCCTCCGATGATGAGCTATTCTCGCGCCGCTGGCCCGCCTTTCCAGCCAACCACCACCGCTTCGTCGTCCTCCTGCTCCCCTTGATCCCTCCTTCCACCTGTATCAATCCTGGTTCCTCCTCCTTCTTCCTCTTCCTGCTCCTCCTCCTCCTTCTTCCTCTTCCTCCTCCTCCTCCTCCTCGTCATCATCAACAGCAGCTTCAGCATCAGCATCAGCATCAGCATCAGCATCAGCATCAGCATCAGCATCAGCATCAGCATCAGCATCAGCATCAGCAGCAGCAGCATCATCATCATCATCATCATCATCATCATCATCATCATCATCAGTTCACCACACCATCATATCACCACATCATCAGCATCAGCATCAGCATCATCATCATCATCGTCATCATCATCAGCAACATCAGCATCAGCATCAACATCATCATTCCTCATCTCCCTCCCCCGCGCGCTCCCGCGCAGTGGCCTCCTCCTCCTCCTCCTCCTCCTCCTCCTCCTCCTCCTCCCTCCTCCTCCTCCTCCTTCCTCCGTTCCTTCTTCGGGCCTCATCGGGGCTCAATCAGGAGGGTTCCAGCGACTGCTTTTCTTAACGATGCGCAGCTCTAAGGCGGCTCAGGAAGATCCAAGAACCATTTCGATCACCATCTCCCAAGAAGGGATGAGGGATCGGAGCTGGATGAGGTGGACGAGGAGAAGAGAGGAGAGGAGATAGTGAGGATGATGGGGTGACGGGGATGTGTACTCGGCAAGTGTACGCCATGGGCTCGGCTATGAGATCGCGCTGAACAGAAGGGAGGACAAAAAGACGAGGTCAAACAACAGAGAAGAAGAGGACAAACAGAAAGGAGAGGGATGTGGACGAGGAGAAGGAGAGATGACAGATCATGCAGAATGGAAGGGATGACAGGACAGGACAAGGCCGCGCCTAGACGGCGCATCGGCAGATGATTCGGCAGCTCGTAGTGTACATTTCGTGGTGGCGTACAAAGAGTATGCGTGTGAACAACCGTGCAGTGCCTCGGTTTGGTCGTTGTATTCTTTGTGCCAGCGAAGCGCGAGGGAAACCTGCGCGGCTTTCTGGGGAGGCGGAGGGAGGGAGGGAGGGAAGGAGGGAGGGAGGAGGGGAGGGAGGGAGGCCCCGGAAATGATACAAACATAGGGTGAGCATGTATCATCGAAGCCACCTCAAACGACCAACAGGAAGCGCAGAAGGCGAAAGCTGCTACACGTTACAATTTCTGTATGTACTGATCGACTGCGACTTCCCATTGTGGGGAGCGCAACAAGCGCTGCAAGCGTTCCGGATTGTCCCCCGCCGCGCTCAGAGCCCGGGCGTGCACGTACGCTGTCCAGTGTACTCGTGGTCGACCTCTTCTGCGTGGCGACGAGGGAGATGTCGCAAGCTTGCCGTAATACTTGACTTGATGCTGCGAAAAAAAAAAGAGCGGGCTGATAGTAATGAGGAACAACAGAGCACGGAAGGAGAAAGCACGGGCGCGTCACGCGCAGACTGGTGGCAGCCCGTGAGCATGCGTCCTCTGAAGCCGAGGGGCTGTATGTCCTGTGGAATCGCGCCGCCGATCAGAGGGCCCGCGAAGGGGCCCTGGCCAACGACTGGCCCGAGAAGGGCCCGAGTCGCGTGCTGCCTTGCTGTCCAGTCTTGAGCCGTGGCCTCCCACCCGCGAGATCCGCGGACCCTCCAGCGTGCTCCCCGAGTTCCCTTAGGGTGGGGGGGGGAGCATTGCTGTGATGCGGAGAGCTGGAGGCGCGCGGCGTGCCATACGTTTTTTTTAATTCGCGGGTCGAGAGCGCACCTCTTCCGGTCGAAGCTAGGCGGGCCGCGGCGAAACCTGAATTAACAAAGAGGGGGGGAGAACCCGGCGTGCCATACAGTCGGGGCGTTGACCTAAGGAACCCTAAATAAGGAACGAGGCCCCTTCTTCCCATGAGATAAGTTTTGATTCCCCATGGAAGCCCTGAGGAAAACCCGAGGCAAACTGCGAAACAATCAAGGAGCACCGAGCCCCTCCCCAACGAAAAGCGTTCCTTCCTCAGGGCCCCGACTGTGCAGCCCTCGCGCTGCCGAGAAGAGCGCACAATAGGGAACGATAGGGGGGCCGTTCTGGCCACGGCGGGCCTGCACCACGGGCAGGCTCCGCGGCATGCGCGACGAGACAGCGCGCGAAGCCCCGAGGCCCTCCCGAGCCCAGCAGCGGCAGGCCTGGGGCCCGACCCCCGGCCGCGGCACGACTCGGGAGCCGGGCAAGGGCTGCCGAATCCGCGGCTGCTGAAATCGACCTCCGGGAAGTCGTCGTCCTTCCAGTAAAGAAGCCCGTGGACTGTTTCGCGCGCCGCGCCTCGTTCTGGGAAGCTTTTTTTTGTTGTTCCTTCCGGGGGGGGCGCTTTAGCAGCCACGGCTTTCGCAGCCCTCGCCGAGCTTTCGAACGACGCTCCTCGCTGTTGGCGCCCTTCCAAGAGGTGCTGGTTGCCGCGAGAAGGCCATGCTACATGCATGCCGTCTTGGTTGCGGCAGCGTCGGCGACAAGCGCGCCTGCTCTCCTATGAGGCGTGCGGTGCCATCGTGGCGAGCCGTGCAGTGCGCCTCCGTGCAGGTCTATCGTCAATCCTGACGTACGTTGGTGGCGACATCCGAACCCTGCACCACCAATCAACGATTCTCCTGAATCGATGGGAGACACGGGGTAGGGCTCGGAGTCCGCCACGTGTTCGACGAATTCCGAACCCTGTCCCCGCCGCCCGTCGAGATGCCTGGATCGTTAATCGGCGAAGGTATGTAGGGTTCGGACTTTGCCGCCGACTGCGGGGACTGCGGAGAGGGGCTCCTGCCAGGGACGACGGGTAACGTGGAGCTCGGCGCACCCTGGCACCTCTGGACCTCCCGCCGACAGGTCATTTTCTACATTTCTCCTCCTCCTCCTCCTCCTCCTCCTCCTCCTCCTCCTCCTCCTCCTCCTCCTCCCCCTCCTCCCCCTCCTCCCCCTCCTCCTCCTCCTCCTCCTCCTCCTCCTCCTCCTCCTCCTCCTCCTCCTCCTCCTCCTCCTCCTCCTCCTCCTCCTCCTCCTCCTCCTCCTCCTCCTCCTCCTCCTCCTCCTCCTCCTCCTCCTCCTCCTCCTCCTCCTCCTCCTCCTCCTCCTCCTCCTCCTCCTCCTCCTCCTCCTTCCTCCTCCCTCCTCCTCCTCCTCCTCCCCTCCTCCTCCTCCTCCTCCTCC
>CAUYUJ010001031.1:75000-100000 GCA_963575745.1 Prorocentrum cordatum
GCAAGGGCAGCAGTATGGGTACTTTTTCCTCCCCCGGCTCCTCGGGCACGATCTCGCTGATGACCGCCACGGCGGACGGCAGCGTCCGGGCCGACGCCGGCGGAGGCCGCCTCTTCGGCGCCATCCGCGCGGAGGCGCGCGCGCGCGCGGGGGCCCTGCGCGGAGGGGGGGGCGCCTGCGCACAGACGTCCGCGCGGGCGGCGCCGGCGCCAGCGCCGCGGCCGCCGCCGCCGCCGCCGCCGCCGCCGACGACGACGACGACGACGACAAGGACGAGGACGAGGACGAGGACGAGGACGAGGATGAGGACGAGGACGAGGACGAGGACGACGACGACGACGTCCGCACGCCCCGCCGCGCAACGCGCGGGTCACTGCGGTCGCGCGGCGGTCCCGCCTGGCGCGACCTGGGCCGGAGGAAGGGCAGCTCCTCTCCGGCCCAGGCCGCGGCGCTCGCGAGGCGCGCGCTGTGCCTTCATAGGGAGCCGAAGTATATGCGGCGACGCTGTTTCTGGCCCTGCAGAGAAATTTGCACTGGAGAGCGGATCCTGGCGTACATTGCGGGCACGGCCACAAGAAACCCTCGCAAGAAACCCAACCCTGAGAACCCGTGCGCGAGGTGCACCTGAAGGGAAACCTGGAGCACCCTAAATGCAGTAACTCCTTCAACGGCTGCGGGAAGTCGCCGCGCAGCACGAGGAGCGAAGAAACCCAGGATACCCTGGCGAAAAGCATATGGTTTCTTGATGCGCGCCCCCACCGTAGACGGTAGCCTGGTGTATACATTGTTCATTATTTCCCTGGGAGGG
Source organism: Prorocentrum cordatum (assembly GCA_963575745.1). Taxonomy (NCBI): domain Eukaryota; class Dinophyceae; order Prorocentrales; family Prorocentraceae; genus Prorocentrum; species Prorocentrum cordatum. Next base: position 75,809 of record CAUYUJ010001031.1, read on the forward strand.
GGATCAAAAGTAAACACCACACCACCCCGACGTCTTCCCCGTCCCTCAAAAAGTCCTGGGATTGAAAGGCAGCCCGCCACTGGTCATGTATATGTGTATACGTTCCAGTTTCTGGCTTCTCGCCCTGCGAGCGATCTGGATGAGCTGATGGCAAGCGGCAGCGTGCCTCGAGCGAGAATGACGCTGAAGTTGAGAGATCACTCGGGGCAATGCCCAGCCGCCGAACGTCACGCGGCGATGGTGCAGTGGCGGAGGGGTTGCGCCTCTGAACCAGTCTTGGGGATCCTGATCGGCTGCCTGACCAGGGTGCGCTGATGAGCAAGTGGAACTTTCGAGGCGTTTTTTTTTAATCGCGGTGGTCTGAAATAGTCTCTTGCGCTCACAAAGGTGTCTGAATGAATTTGATCAACGAGCCAAGCCATACACATGTGAACCATTGTGAACCTGCGAAGACAACAACATTCCGCTGGCAACCCGTATTGAACGCGAAGTTACGAGCTGCCCAGCGCAAAGATCGCGACTTGACATCATGGATCCGAACAAACACCGAAGCAACACGCAGGGATGGAAAAAATGAAGGTCTCAAATTTATAGCTTGATCGCCTGGTAATGCAACTTGTCTGGAACTCTCTGTGAACACCCGTGCTGACATATCCTCTTAACAATGCTCTATGAATCGGGAACGCGCACCGGCTAAGGCCCAGCAAAAAACGCCAAGCATCGCGATGCGTGCGATGCGGAATCGAAGGTTGGGGCTTGACGCAAAACTGTCGAAGCATCCTCGTCTGCAAAACATATCAAGAAGAGCATCCGCCTGTAACCTCGTCTGCAAAACTCTGATTGGAACGATCACGTACATCAGTCACTTCTTTCCAGATCAGCGAGGACCTTCTAAGGTCGCGGAGTTATCATCATCGTTTTGGCAAGAGACGTCGGCATCTTCGGCGCACATATATTCACAGAGAAATGTGGCATGATCGTGACATAGCATTCCCCTGATTCCCATGCAAGACAACTAGGAATCAAACGACACCACCCTCGCCTGCAAAACTCAGATTGGAACGATCACGTAAATCGGTCACCTCTGTCCAGATCAGCAGACCTTGGAGGTCGCAGAGCTTTCATCATCGTTTCGGCAAGAGAAAGATCTGGAGAAACCAAAAGGTACCGATACAGCTACTCCCCGGACCTCTCCAGGGGCGAGTTGTGACTCCGATTTCGAGGCGAATCCAGCGGTGGCAACGAAGGCCTCCATGGAGGCCAAAAAAAGGGACGCGGACGAAGGGTAGCGGCATCCGTACCTCTTCCTCCTCTGAAGATCGCCATCCTCGGCACGTCTGCTCACACACTCGAAATGGATTCGCCGCCGCGCCGAAGCGGCGCGGACCCAGCCGAGGCTTCCGGGAGTCTCCAGAAACTCCCCGAACCAGCAGCTGCCAAAAACCCGACGCTGAGCTGCAATTACCTATGCCGTAAGTCGTATGCGTGCAAATAAACATATAAACGATGCCTGTATGTACAACATCAAACCTCGGCACTGGGCCCGCCATTCAGCTCCGGTGCTGCTTCCGGGCTGCGTACATGTGTCTTGAACGGAGTGTGCGCGCGCGTGTGTACACATAGACGTACATGTGCATGTAGGTGTGTATGTGTATGTGTATATCTATATATATATATATGTATATATGTATATATATACATATATATATATATATATATGCGAGAAACCGCGCGCGCGCGCTTAGGTTCTAGCGCAGGCCAGGGAAGCGTTACAGCACACTGGCCCTGGGGTCCCGCGAAGGGGCCCCAGGGTCCCACGGGAGGCCCCGCCTGAAGGGTCGGCACCACCGGCCGCTAAAGCCCTCACAGGCACCTCGTTGCGACTCGCTGCCCCGCCTCCCCCTGCCTCCCTCCGCATATGCCCCGCCATCCCGCATCCCACCGCCTCTCCGCGCCACCCCGCCTCCCACCGTCTCCTTGCCGCCGTCGTCGTCGTCGTCGTCGTCGTCGTCGTCGTGCCCCTTCAGGGTCGGCGGCGCCGGCCGCAAGATTCTAGCCGTACCTGAGGAACGGGTATCGCAAAGTGTCAGTGATAAATCAAGAACGATTCTATAGTGGGGCACGAGGGATCCTGGCAACGTTAATCGGGGAACCGATGTCTGCGTGCGTTCCAGGCTGTGTCACGGGAGCGCTTCTCCATCGAATTCATGTGACAGGCCACTTGAAATAGCAGCATACATGTATTTTATACATGTATATATATATAGAGAGAGAGAGAGAGAGAGAGAGAAAAAAAAAAAAACAAACAAACAAACTAGATAACCACAATCCATAAACAGAAAGAGTGAGACACATACATACACACGCCCGCGACCCCGCCGCACGCACTGGATGGAGCGTGCTCAGGTTCCCTCGAGATCTCTGCGCTGTGGATCCTCCTCCTCCGTCCTCCTCCTCCTCCTCCTCCTCCGTCCTCCTCCTCCGTCCTCCTCCTCCGTCCTCCTCCTCCGTCCTCCTCCTCCTCCTCCTCCTCCTCCTCCTCCTCCTCTCCTCCTCCGGGTCCCAGCCCTGGACCCCCTCCTCCTCCTCCTCCGTCCTCCTCATCCGTCCTCCTCCTCCGTCCTCCTCCTCCGTCCTCCTCCTCCCGTCCTCCTCCGTCCTCCGTCTCCGTCCTCCTTCTCCTTCTCCTCCTCCTCCGTCCTCCTCCTCCTCCTCCTCCTCCTCTTCCCTCCTCCCCTCCTCCTCCTCCTCCGTCCTCCTCCTCCGTCCTCCTCCTCCGTCCTCCTCCTCCGTCCTCCTCCGTCTCCTCCGTCCTCCTCCCTCCTCCTCCTCCTCCCTCCTCCTCCTCCTCCTCCTCCTCCTCCTCCTCCTTTTCCTCCTCCTTTTCCTTTTCCTCCTCCTCCTCCTCCTCCTCCTCTTCCTCCTCCTCCTCCTCCTCCTCCTCCTCCTCCTCATCCTCGGGGCCCCAGGCCCTGGACTCACTGGGTTCTCCCGCGCTCTCGGGCGTTCCCGGGGAGCCCCCCGCGCGACGGGCGCGTGGCCAGAAGGCCTGAGGTTCGGAGGAGGACGAGGCTCCCCATCCCTCTGCCCCTCCCTCGTTCTCCCCCTCCTGGCCCTCCTGGGAAGGCACGTTCTCGGAGGAGGAAACGGTGCCCACGCTGCGACCCTTCCCTCCTTTTCCCCGTTTTGGCCTTCCCGCGAGGGCCCCGTCGCCACCGCTGGGTTCGCTTCGAAGTCCTGGTCAGAACGGGCTCCGGGAGAGTCCTGGGGAGCAGAGGTATCGGTGCCTTCTCTGGCTTCCCCGAATCTGACCCCAAGGGATGACCCGAAAGTTATGTCGGGCCTGTCCCCCTACAAGGGGATTTTCGACGAAAAATTAAACATACACAAAAAGCACCCCAAAAAGGTCAAACCATAGTCAAACAATAGTCCCCAGACTATTTTTTAAAATAGGTAAAAAACTATGTTTTGGTATCTTTTATTGTTCGTCGAAAATCCCCTTGTATGGGGGACACGCCCGACTTGACCCGAACGCACCGTCCTGTGGCTCTCTTGAGCCGTCTTGGAAGCCCAACCCATGGAACCACCGGGCGGCTCGCCCGGTGGCCACGCGTCCAGCGCTCCGCTGGACGCAGGGCCCTCGGCTGGGCCCGCCACACGAGGCGTCGGTGCTGCATCACGCGGCGTCTGGTCGCCAGCGAAGTGTCCTCATCACGCTGGCTTAAAACGAGCAAGGGACCCTGGGACACACAAATAAATATACAAAAATGCAATGATTCCCATTTTGTCCCATTTGTTCCCAACCATCCTGTGGTGTTGGGTCCTCGTTTTGAAGAGACGGTGGCCCGCGTTTCCTCTCCTCCTCCTCTCCTCCTCCTCCTCCCTCCTCCCTGCGTTTCACCCACCCAGTGCATCGCTTCGTGGCCCCATAGGGAGCTCCCCCGAAGGCCCCAGTGGCAGGGTTCGCACGGCGGCCTCGGGCCACTTCGGCACACCCCATCACGAGGATCGTGGCCCCGTAGGGAGCTCCACCGAAGGCCCCCAGTGGCAGGGTTCGCATGGCGGCCTCGGGCCATTTCGGCGCGCCCCTCTCGAGGATCGTGGCCCCATAGGGAGCTCCACCGAAGGCGCCACTCGCAGGGTTCGCATGGCGGCCTCGGGCCATTTCGGCACACCCCTCACGAGGATCGTGGCCCCAATGGGAGCTCCACCGAAGGCGCCAGTGGCAAGGTTCGCATGGCGGCCTCGGGCAATTTCGGCACACCCTCAAAAGGATCGTGGCCCCATAGGGAGCTCCACCGAAGACCCCAGTGGCAAGGTTCGCATGGCGGCCTAGGGCCATTTCGGCACACCCCTTCACGAGGATCGTGGCCCCATAGGGAGCTCCACCGGAGGCCCCCAGTGGCACGGTTCGCATGGCGGCCTCGGGCCATTTCGGCACGCCCCTCTCGAGGATCGTGGCCCCATAGGGAGCTCCACCGAAGGCCCCCAGTGGCAGGGTTCGCATGGCCAGGTTTCGCATGGCGGCCTCGGGCCATTTCGGCACACCCCTCTCGAGGATCGTGGCCCCATCGGGGAGCTCCACCGAAGGCGCCAGTGGCAGGGTTCGCGTGGCGGCCTCGGGCCATTTCGGCACACCCCTCTCGAGGATCGTGGCCCCATAGGGAGCTCCACCGAAGGCGCCACTGGCAGGGTTCGCATGGCGGCCTCGGGCCATGTCGGCACACCCCTCACGAGGATCGTGGCCCCATGGGGAGCTCCACCGAAGGCGCCACTGGCAGGGTTCGCATGGCGGCCCCGGGCCATTGCGGCACATCCCTCATGAGGATCGTGGCCCCATACTTGTGCTGCTTCAACAACCGCGCCTGGGCGTCGTACTCCGCCTTGTCGACGTGCAACGCAACCTCCTCCCTCATGGCTCTCAAGGCCCTCTCCTGCTTGTGCTCCTCGGTGAGAGGGGCGCCGTCCTTGTCGTCGTCGACGCCCGCGAAGACGGCCACGAACGTGTACCTGAACATGTCGGGCTCCGGCGGGAAGCCGTGGCCACAAAGGGAGCGCGGGCGAAGATGGTATTCACAATTGCGGTATTCACAACTGCGTATGGTTGGGTCCTTCGCCAGGCTAATCTTTGATTTTTGTCTTCCCTCCCACTTCCCATATTTTCCCATATTTCCCACGGGAATCGACAATTAGTTGTGTCTGTGTTTTTTCCCCTCCTGAAGCGAACAGCAACATACCCTCAGACCTCGAAGCTGCCACCGAAGTCTCCAGACCCCCCTGGCAGGAGCTCGCCAGCGGAAGATCCTCAACCTCTGGCCGGACTGCCGCCTTCCTGTCCTCACCACCCTGGCCTGATGTTCGCACCCCCGTGGCCTGAACCTGCCAGAGAAATATCCTTACTCCCTGGTCCCTAACATGCCAACGACATATCCTAGCCCCAAACTGGCAGCAAAATATGCTGCCTCCCCTGGCCTCGCTGGTCCAAAACTGCAAACGAAGTATCCTTACCCCCTGGCCCCAGCAAATGACAGCGACATATGCTCAGCAGTCTGGTCGAAAAACGGCAGCGAAACATCTTCAGCCCATGACCCAAAACTGGCAGCGACATATCCTCGCCCCCCTGAAAGAACAGTGCGAACGAAACATCCATACCGCCACATCCTAAGACTGCCAGCGAAGCATCCTGACCCACAAATGCCAGCGAAGCATGCTCACACCCTGACCCACCACTGACAACGAAATATCCTCACCCCGCACTGCCCCCCCCTGGTCAACGACTGCCAGCGGAGAATCCTAACCCCCCTGGCCAACAAGTGCCAGCGAAATGTCCCGATCACCTTGGGATGAAGCTGCCAGCGACGTGTCCTCACCCCCCATGGCCCGAAGGCGTCATCGACAGATGCTTACCACCCTAGCCTAAGACTGCAAGCGAAACATTCTCACACCCTGGCCCACAACTGGCAGCCCCGTGTCCTCACCCCGCTGGCCTAGAACTGCCAGCGCATTAGCCTTACCCCCCGTTGCCCACAAGTGCCAGCGAAATATCCTGACCAACCTGCCTTAAAGGTGCCAGCGAAAGTTGTCAGCACCCCCTGGCCCCAAACAGGCAATGACATATCACCCCCCTCTGGTCCCACCGGCTTGAAACTGCCAGCGAAAGATCCCTGAACACGCTCCTGCATGATCTGGGAGTATGCTTAGCCAGACCTGAGAGCATCGGCAGGGAGATCCATTCGCACATGATTTGCTCACGTTGAAAATTCACTGTGGCTCAACTTGCAGACACATAACATCATCAGACACACGGGTTATTCGAAGAGGCTTGAGATAGGAACCTTGATCCTGACCTTGTGGCGGCAAACGACTGATGCTGAACGGTGCAAATAAATGAGAGAGCGTGATCCACCGCCATTTTACTATGGAAAATTCCCCCCCTCTTCCTCTGGAACCCAGAGGTCCCCCCCCCCTTCGAAAATCCCCCCCTGCTGGCCCCCCCCCCTTCCCCCCGGCAACACCCCCCCCCAACCATTCCCCCCCCTCTCCGGAAAACCGGGAGGGGGTCACTACAGGTTCGAACCCCCCCGGGCACCTCCAGAAAACGAAAACCGGAGGGTGTCACTACCAAATCGATCCCCCCCCCCTTGCCGCCGGCAAACAATTCCCGCTCAGTGGGACAGCGGAAGCCGGGGGGGGGGTTCGAAACCCCCACCCCTCCGGAAAACCGGGGGGGGGGATCACTACCGGTTCGAACACCCCCCTCCCTGGGGGGAGGTCACTACCCGTTCGAACCCCCCCCCACACCGCCGGCAAACGACTCCCGAATCCCCACCACAGGTCCGCACCACATCCCCCACCGCTGCCCCCAGCACCACTGTTCCCAGCACCACTGTCCCCACTTTTCCCACCACCGTCCTCACTGTCCCCACCAGTGCCCCCGCCACTGTCGCACTGTACCCACTGTCCCCACCATTGTTCCCACTACGGTCCCACCCTCCACACTTTCCCCCCGGTCCCCACCACTGTCCCACTGTCCTCACTGTCTCCACTGTCCGCACCGCTGTCCCACTGAGCTGTCACACTGTTCCCACCACTGTCCCCACCACTGTCCCCACTGTACCCCTGTCCCGTCCTCACGACCCACTGCCCCCACCACCACCGCCCCCGTCACTGTCCCACTGTCCCCACCACTGTCCCAGTCCCCACACCACTGTCTCCACCACCACCGTCCCCACCACTGTCCCAGTGTCCCCACCACTGTCCCAGTGTCCCCACTTTTCCCACCGTTGTCCCCACTGTCCCCACCAGCGCCCCCACCAGTGTCTCACTGTGCCCACTGTCCCCACCATTGTCCCACCACGGTCCCACTCTCCACATTGTCCCCACTGTCCCCACCTCTGTCCCACTGTCCACACTGTTCCCACCACTGTCCCAGTCCCCACACCACTGTCTCCACCACCACCGTCCCCACCACTGTCCCACTGTCCCCACCACCACCGTCCTCACCACTGTCCCACTGTCCCCACCACTGTCCGAGCGTCCCCACTGTTCATTGTCCCCGCTGTCCCCACCAGTGCCCCCACCAGTGTCTCACTGTGCCCACTGTCCCCACCATTGTCCCATTACGGTCCTGCTCTCCCCATTGTCCCCACCTCTGTCCCACTGTCCCCACTGCTCCCACCACTGTCCCACTGTCCCCACTGTCCCCGCCGCTGTCCCACTGTGCTATCCCACTGTCCCCACTGTCCCGACCACTGTCCCACTATCTCCACTGTCCCCAGCACTTTACCCACTGTACCACTGTCCCACCACCGTCCCCACTACCGCCTTCACCACTGTCCCCATCACTAACGTGTCCACCACTGTCCCACTGTCCCCACTGTCCCCACCACTGTCCCACTGTCCTCTCACCACTGTCCCAACCACTGCCCCACTGTCCCCGCCACTGTTCCACTGTCCCACCACTGTACCCCTGTCCCGAGGAGCGAGACTCGTTTGCCCGCGGCGAGGGGGGGGGTCGAACCGGTGGTGAACGCCACCCTTTTCATGATGGACTTGGGAGGGGGGAGGGGGGGGTTCGAACCAATAGTGATGACCCCCCCCGGGTTTTCGAGGGGGGGAGGGGGGACGGGTTGGGAACCCCCAGTGACCCCCCCCTCGTTTCCCGCCAGCACCAAAAGAACACACTCTTTCAAATAAGTAACAGCACGAATACGTGCGAGGCAGAATTGCCCGCTTTTGAACCAACCATCCCAGACAAATTACACACACGGCGCGAACTCTCCAAACACGCACCTAGGTCTTACGACAGCATGCTCTGGCAAACAAAAGAGCATCGACCCAGGTACGAACGCTTTGCTCCGATGCAGGTTCGCTGTGGCTCAGCTTGCAGACGAACGAACTCATCAGACACCAAGTGCATCTGAAGAGGTTTGAGATCGGAATCTTCATCCTGGCCTTCTAGAACCGAGAGGCGGCAACCGACCGATGCTGACTGATGCTGAGCAGTGCGACTCAGCATAGAGATGTAAAACAAAATCGCCAACTCTTAGGCCAACGATCCCCGATACGTCACGCACACACACACGGAGCTCTCCAAGCATGCGCAGAGGTCTTCCGACATCATGCCTTGGCAGAAAAAGGAGCATCGGCTCAGAGCTCAGTGTACACACGCTTTGCTCCGATGCCGGTTCACTGTGACTCAGCTTGCAGACGAACGAAACTCATCAGACGCACAGGGAATCGGAAGAGGTTTGAGATCGGATTCTTCGTCCACGCCTTCTAGAACCGAATGCGGCAGATAAATGTAAGGCAGAATCGCACACTCGTAGGCCAACCATTCCCGACAAATCACACACGCACACACACACACACACACACGGCTCGAACTCTCCAAGCCCGCACCCGGATCTTATGACAGCATGCTCTGGCAGCCCAATTGCCACGTGCTTGGCTCACGTTGCAGGTTCAATGTGGCTCAGCTTGCAGACTGATAAAATCATCAGACACACAGGGCATCTGAAGAGGTTTGAGATCTGGTTCATCCTGGCCTTCGAGAGCCCATGGGTGGCAATTGACTCATGATGAGCAGTTCGACTCAGTATATCGGCAAAACGATGTCAGGCAGAACCGCCGACTCGCAGTCCAACGCTCTACGGCAAACTCACACATACACGCACACACGCACACGGCTGGAACTCTCAAACCACACACACAGACACACCTGGACCTTGTGAAGACATGATCTGACAGACAACAGAGCATCGACAAAGAGCTCCATGAGCACACTGTTCGCGTCGTTGCAGGTTCAATGTGGCTCAGCTTGCAGACGAACAAACTCATCAGGCACACGGGGCATCTGAAGAGGTCTGAGATCGGAGTCACCATCCTGGCTTCCAAGAACCAAGCGGCGGCAATCGACTGATGCTTGGCAGTGCGACTGAGCATGGTTGCAGAGAGATGTATACGGCAGAGTCAACAAAACTAAAGCAAACCATCCCCGACAACCCAAACACACGGATCGAACTCTTCAACACGCACCTAGGTCTTACGACAGCGTGCTCTGGGAGACAAAAAGAACATCGAACAGGAGCTTAATTTGTACACACTCCATTGTAGATTCACTGTGGCTCAGCTTGCAGACGAACGAACTCAGCAGACACCAATTGCATCTGAAGAGGTTTGAGATCGGACTCTTCATCCTGGCCTTCTAGAACCGAGAGGTAGCAATCGATTGATGCTGAGCACTGCGACTGAGTAAAGTTGCAGATAGACGTAAGGCAGAATCGCCCACTCGTGGGCCAACCATCCCGACAATCACACACACACACTCACGCATACACAGACACACAAACACACACGCACGCACGCACGCACGCACGCACGCACACACACACACACACACACGGCTCGAACTCTCCAAACACGCACCTGGATCTTAGGACAGCATACTCTGGCAGGCTAAGGAGCATCGGCCAGGAGCCTAATTCGCACGTGCTTGGCTCACGTTGCAAATTCTCTGTGGCTCAGCTTGCAGACGAACGAACTCATCAGACACACGGGGCATCTGAAGAGGTTTGAGATCGGATTCTCCATCCTGGCCTTCCAGAACCGAGTGGTAGCAATCGGCTGGTGCTGAGCACTGTGACTCAGTGCAGCGGCAGAGAGATGTAAGGCAGAGCCACGGGCTCTGAGTCCAACGCTCTACACACACACACACACACACACGCGCACACACGCGCGCGGCTCGAACGCTGCCAACACACAAACGCACATTCACACGCATGCGCCGATGTCGTTTGAAAACATGCTCTGCCCGGGCAGGCAGGAGAGCATCGGCCCAGAACTCCATCTGCAAAATGTTCGCTCCACTGCAGGTCCACTGTGGCTCAGCTTGCAGACGAACGAACTCATCAGACCCACGGGGCATCTGAAGAGGTCTGAGATCGGATTCTTCATCCTGGCCTTCAAGGTCCAAGTGGCGGCAATCGACTGATGCTGAGCAATGCGGCCGATCACAATTGTAAGGGGAAGGCGGAACCGCCCAATGGAAAAAATTGCACACGACAGAAAGAACCGACCAAGTACGCTTGCAAAGAGACGTGCAAGAAGTAATGAACAACTCTTAGGCCAGACATCCCCGACAAGTTACGCACACGGCTCGGACTCTCCAAACACGCACACGCACGTCTCCATTGCAAGCATGGCTCAGGTTGCAGACGAACCAACTCATCAGACACACGGGGCATCTGCAGAGGTTTGAGATCGTATTCTTCATCCTGGCCTTCTAGAACCGAGTGGTATCAATCGACTGATGCTGAGCAGTGCGACCGAGTAAAGTGGCAAAAAGAAGTGAGGCAAACATTGCCAACTCTTAGGCCAACCACCCCCGACGAGTGATGCACACGACTCGAAATCTCCAAGCACGAACCTAGCTAGGTCTTACGACAACATGCCCTGGCAGACAAAAGAGCCGCGGTCCTGAGCTCCACTCGCACACGCACTGCTCCACTGTAGGTTCACTGTGGCTCAGCTTGCAGACGAACGAATTCATCAGACACACGGGGCATCTGAACGAGTTTTAGATCGGATTCATCCTGACCTTCAAGAACCAAGAGCGGCAATCGACTGATGCTTGGCAGTGCGACTGATGTGCAAGGCAGAATCAACAACGCTTAAACCAAACATCCACGGCAAATTGCAAGCACGGCTCGAACTCCCCAAACACGCACCTAGGTCTTACGACGTCATGCCCTGGCGTACTACGAAGCATCGGCCAAGAACTCGATTCGCACACGCTATGCTCTATTGAAGGCACACTATGGCTCAGCTTGCAGGCGAGCAAATGCATCCGACAATCGGGGCATCTGAAGAGGCTTGAGATCGGATTCTTCATCCTGGCCCTCAAGGGCCAAAATGCGGAAATCGACGGATGCTGAGCACTGCGACCCGGCACGGTCGAAGAAATGTGAGTACGACAGGATTCACAACTCTTAGGCCAACCATCCCCGACAAGTTATGCACACGATTCGAACTCCGCATTCGCATACGCACTGCTCCACAGCAGGTTCACTGTGGCTCAGCTTGCAGACGAGCGAATTCATCAGAAACACGGGGCATCTGAAGAGGTTTGAGATCGGATTCTTCATACTGGCACTCAAGAGACAAGTTGCGACAATCGACGGATGCTGAGCACTGCGAGTCGGTCTGGTTGCAAACATGCATGCAAGACAGAACTAACAACTCTTAGGCCAACCCCCACCCGACAAGTCACACTCGGTTCGAACTCTCCAAACACGCACCAAGAACTTGTGACAACATGCTCCGGCAAACAAGATAGCATCGGCCCTGAGCTCCATTCGCACACGCACTTCTACATTGCAGGTACACTACGGCTCAGGTTGCAGACGAACGAAATCATCAGACACACGGGGCATCTGAAGAGGCTTGAGATCGGATTCTTCATCCTGGTCCTCAAGAGACAAGTTGCGACAATCGACGGATGCAGAGCACTGCGACTCAGTATGGTGGCAGAAATGCGTGCAAGGCAGAATTCACAACTCTTAGGCCAGCCATCCCCGACAAGTTATGCACACGGGTCGAACTCTCCAAACACGAATATCGACCTTATGACAGCAGGCCCTGGCATACAGCAGAGTATCGGCGGAGACTTCCACTCGCAAACGCACTGCTGCACTGCAGGTTCACTGTGGCTCAGCTTGCAGACGAACGAATTCATCAGACACACGGGGCATCTGAAGAGGTTTGAGATCGGACTCTTCATCCTAGCCCTCAAGAGACAAGTTGCGGAAATCGACGAATGCTGAGCACTGCGAATAGGTATGGTTGCAAAAATGCATGCAAGAAAGAACTAACAACTCTGAGGCCAACCCCCACCCGACAAGTCACACACGGTTCAAATTCTCCAAACACGCACCCAGAACTTATGACCGTATGCTGCGGCAAACAAGGTAGCATCGGCCCTGAGCTCCATTCGCACACGCACTTCTCCATTGCAGGTACACTACGGCTCAGGTTGCAGACGAACCAACTCATCAGAAACACGGGGCATCTGAAGAGGTTTGAGATCGGATTCTTCATACTGGCCCTCAAGAGACAAGTTGCGACAATCGACGGATGCTGAGCACTGCGACTCAGTATGGTGGCAGACATGCGTGCAAGGCAGAATTCACAACTCTTAGGCCAACCGTCCCCGACCAGTTACACACACTGCTCGAACTCTCCAAACGCGCACCCAGTCCTTGTATCAGCTCGCCCAGGCATACAGCAGAGCATCGGCCGAGAGTTCCATTCGCACACGCACTGCTGCACTGCAGGTTCACTGTGGCTCAGCTTGCAGACGAACCAACTCATCAGACACACGGGGCATCTGAAGAGGTTTGAGATCGGATTCTTCATCCTGGCCCTCAAGAGACGAGTTGCGACAATCGACGGATGCTGAGCACTGCGACTCAGCATGGTGGCAGGTAGATGCTTAAGGCAGACGCGCATACTCTTAGGTCAACGGTCCATTGAAGGTTGACTGTGGCTCAGCTTGCAGACGAACCAACTCATCAGACACGCAAGGCATCTGAAGAGGTTTGAGATCAGATTTCATCCTCGCCTTCAAAAGGCAATGTGCGGCAAGTTTCTGGTGCTGGTCAGCGCGACTAAGCACAGTTGCAGAGAGATGTAAAGCAAAACGACCTGCCCTGAAGCCAACCATCTCCGACCAACTCAACACACACCCACATCGTGTGACAGCGCGCTCTGGCAAACAAACGCACCGCCCCGTTGCAAGTTCACCCTGGCTCAGCTTGCAGACGGACGAAGTCACCGGACACACGGGGCACCTGAAGGGGTTTGAAATCGGATTCTTCATCCTGGCCCTCAAGGGACAAATTGCGACAATCGACGGATGCTGAGCACTGCGACCTGGTACGGTGGCAGAAATGTGCTCAAGACTGAATTCACAACTCTCAGGCCAACCCCCACCCGACAAGTTATGCACACGGTTCGGACTCTCCAGACACGCACATAGACCTTGTGACAATATGCCCTGGCATACAGCAGAGCACCGGCCGAAAGTTCCATTCGCACACGCAGTGATCCACTGCAGATTCACTGTGGCTCAGCTTGCAGACGAACCAAATCATCAGACACACGGGGCATCTGAAGAGGTTTGAGATCGGATTCTTCATCATGGCCGTCAAGTGGCAACTTCCGAGAATCGACGGATGCTGAACACTGCGAGTCGGCATGGTTGCAGAAACGCATGCAACGCAGAACTAACAACTCTTAGGCCAACCCCACCGACAAGTCACACACACACACACTGCTCGAACTCTCCAAACACGCACCCAGAACTTATGACAGCATGCTGCGGCAAACAAGAAAGCATCGGCCCTGAGCTCCATTCGCACACGCACTTCTCCATTGCAGGAGCACTAGGCTCAGGTTGCAGACGAACCAACTCATCAGACACATGTGGCATCTGAAGAGGTTTGAGATCGGATTCTTCATCCTGGCCCTCAAGAGACAAGTTGCGGAAATCGACGGATGCTGAGCACTGCGACTCAGTATGGTGGCAGAAATGCGTGCAAGGCAGAATTCACAACTCTTAGGCCAACCGTCCCCGACAAGTTATGCACACGGTTCGAACTCTCCAAACGCGCACCCAGTCCTTCTAACAGCACGCTCTGACATACAGCAGAGCATCGGCCGAGAGTTCCATTCGCACACGCAGTGCTCCACTGCAGGTTCACTGTGGCTCAGATTGCAGACGAACCAATTCAACAGACACACGGGGCACCTGAAGAGGTTTGAGATCGGATTCTTCATCCTGGCCCTCAAGAGACAAATTGCGGAAATCGACGGATGCTGGGCACTGCGACTCAGCATGGTGGCAGGTAGATGCTTAAGGCAGACGCGCATACTCTTAGGTCAACGGTCCATTGAAGGTTGACTGTGGCTCAGCTTGCAGACGAACCAACTCATCAGACACGCAGGGCATCTGAAGAGGTTTGAGATCAGATTTCATCCTGGCCTTCAAAAGGCAATGTGCGGCAAGTTTCTGGTGCTGGTCAGCGCGACTAAGCACAGTTGCAGAGAGATGTAAAGCAAAACGACCTGCCCCGAAGCCAACCATCTCCGACCAACTCAACACACACCCACATCGTGTGACAGCGCGCTCTGGCAAACAAACGCACCGCCCCGTTGCAAGTTCACCCTGGCTCAACTTGCAGACGGACGAAGTCACCGGACATACGGGGCACCTGAAGGGGTTTGAGATCGGATTCGTCATCCTGGCCCTCAAGGGACAAATTGCGACAATCGACGGATGCTGAGCACTGCGACCTGGTACGGTGGCAGAAATGTGCTCAGGACTGAATTCACAACTCTCAGGCCAACCCTCCCCGACAAGTTATGCACACGGTTCGGACTCTCCAGACACGCACATAGACCTTGTGACAACATGCCCTGGCATACAGCAGAGCACCAACCGAATGTTCCATTCGCACGCGCAGTGATCCACTGCAGGTTCACTGTGGCTCAGCTTGCAGACGAACCAAATCATCAGACACACGGGGCATCTGAAGAGGTTTGAGATCGGACTCTTCATCCTGGCCCTCAAATGGCAACTTCCGACAATCGACGGATGCTGAACACTGCGAGTCGGCATGGTTGCAGAAACGCATGCAACGCAGAACTAACAACTCTTAGGCAAACCCCACCGACAACTCACACACACACACACACACAAATACACACTGCTCGAACTCTCCAAACACGCACCCACAACTTATGACAGCATGCTCAGGCAAACAAGATAGCATCGGCCCTGAACTCCATTCGCACACGCACTTCTCCATTGCAGGCACACTAGGCTCAGGTTACAGACGAACCAACTCATCAGACACATGGGGCATCTGAAGAGGTTTGAGATCGGATTCTTCATCCTGGCCCTCAAGAGACAACTTGCGGCCATCGACGGATGCGACTCAGTATGGTGGCAGACATGCGTGCAAGACACAATTCAGAACACTTAGGCCAACCAGCCCCGACAAGTTACACACACGTCTCGAACTCCCCAAGCACGCACCCAGACCTTCCAACATCATGCCCTGGCATACAGCAGAGCATCGGCCGAGAGTTCCATTCGAACACGCACTGCTCCACTGCAGGTTCACTGTGGCTCAGCTTGCAGACGAACCAAATCATCAGACACACGGGGCATCTGAAGAGGTTTGATATCGGATTCTTCATCCTGGCCCTCATGAGACAAATTGCGGCAATCGACTGACGCTGGGCACTGCGCCTCAGCATGGTGGCAGGTAGAGGCTTCAGGCAGGAGCACATACCCTTTGGCCACAAATCGTCCCCGACAAGAGATCAAAGTTCAACGTGGCCTTTAAACAACAATTTGCGGCAATTGTCTGGTGCGTGCGACTAAACATAGATGCGGAGATATGCCAGACAAAACGACCTGCCCTTAGGCCAACCATCTCCGACAAACTAAGCAGAAGGTGTTGAAGGCGGGCAAGCAGTACAACGCCTAGCCGCCATCGCGCGAACCGCGAGAAAATAGTTACAGGTGACAAACAATGCGGCCACGCAAAGCCTAGCCGGAGCCAAAAAAACATGGGGAACCCCAAAGACAACTAAACAATCCAATCCAGGTCCAGCCCGATTCCGAATCCGGCGAGGAGAGCAAGGGGAAGAGGTAGGGCGAGGCCGTCGCCGGGGCCTCTCTGGCAGGGATCCCACCCTCCTCCGCGAGCGGCGGCCAGGCGACGGGGGCTCGGGAGACAACTCCCGCGTTCGTCCCTGAAGCGTGCACGGCGCACCTGACCACCACGCCACCGACCGGGGGCGGGGGCGAGGGCGGGTCGTCGTCGGCGTCGACGTTGCAGCCGAAGCCAGCCGTCGTCGGTCCCGCTCTGCTCGCCCGCCCGAGCCGGGCTCGACGGCGGGAGCGCCTTCCGGGCAGGCCGAGCCGCGGGCCGCCGAGCCGCGGGCCCTCTGCGGGCCGGAGGCCGGAGCGGCGTCCCTGGGCAGTGCGTCCCCGAGGCTGCACGGCATCGCCTGCAGGCGTGACCGGGCCTCAGTGGCGGGGCCGGCGGCGAGAGTGACCCAGCAAGTCTTGGCTGGAACTCTGGACTGGCCAGCCCACCAGGCCCCAGCGACGCCATACGCCCGACCGAGGGGCGGCGCGAGCAGGCGCGCAGCGGGGGCACTCAGCCCAAAAGTGCCGGGCCAAGGCGGCCAAGGCAGCGACGCGCCCGCAGAACGGGCAGGGGGCCTGACCGCGGGCCCGACGCGCGGGGGTGCAGGAGGCGCCACCGCGCCAGACACGCAGGAGACTATTACGCTCGTCCTTAGCAGGGACCTCGCACCAGGAGCTCCACGAGAGCGTCGACGAGACCTCGATAAAGGTGTCCCCCGTGCCCTCCTCGTCGTGGCGCTGCGCCTGGGGCCGCTCTCCTGGAGCAGCCGGGCGCGCGCGCAGCCCTTGAGGACGTGTTGCCCCCGGGGGGAGGGAGCGTCGAAATACAGTCAAAAACCCTGACGCAAGACCCGCAAGACCCTTGGAAGCCGAAATTGGGATTTTTTGGGCGGCGGACGACGAAAACCCCAAGGACGCCAGGACGCAAGGGCCAGTCACGCGTCCTTGTTGGGTTTTTTGACTGCAAGGGGGGAGGGCGGAGGAGGCCACGACCTCGGCCACGGCGGCCGCGGCACGGGGGTCGAGGGCGGGCCCGGCGCGGACCCATACAGGCAGCAGCCCGGGCGAACCCGGGCGGGAGACGAGCCCGAACGAGCCCGCGTGGTGGCGCCGCGCACGAACGCCAGAGGGGCGAGCGGGGAAAGCGAGCGGCCAGGCGGAGGGCCTGGAGAGAGGGGCCGAACATGGGGTGGAACTCAAGGCGCTCGGCGCGCGGCTCGACCTCTCCAAACACACACCTAGATCGTATGACAGCGTGCTCTGGCAGTCAAACGCACTGCTCCATTGCAGGTTCACTATGGCTCAGCTTGCAGACGAACAAAATCATCAGACACACGGTGCATCTGAAAAGGTTTGAAATAGGATTATTCATCCTGGCCTTCGAAAGACCTATTGCAGAAACCGGCGCATGCTGAACGCTGCGGCTCAATATGGTGGCGGACTGCGCAATAATCAACAACTCGTAGGCCGACCATCTCCGACAATTTACACGCACACGCACCACACACTGCTTGACCTCTCTGAACATGCAGCGATAACTTATGACAGCATAATTACCCTGACATGCAACAAATATCGGCCCTGAGCTCCATTCGAACACGTTCTGCTCCATTACAAGTTCACTGTGGCTCAGCTTGCAGACGAACAAACTCATTAGACACACGGGGCATCTGAAGAGGTTTGAGATCACATTGTTCGTCTTGGCTTTCACGAGCCGCGAGACGACGAACGGCTGTTGCCAATTCCGGCGAATAGTTTCAATCGCGGAATCCGCCACCGTGCCCTCGAGGCACGGGTTGGAGTGTCCTCGGGTGCCTTATTCGATCCCCGGGAGCCTCGATTCTCAATTTCGAGGATTCTGTAAGCGACCCGGACCCGACATGCAAACGTCTTCTGAGGCCTGCCGCAATTTCTCGCGTGACTCGTTCGGGGCCACCGAAGGCCCCAAGACGGGCCAAGGCGGGCCCCGGGAGGCCGCCCAGTCGGTCCCCAAGGGGGCCTCGCATCGCCACAGGAGCAGGCCAAAACGCACAAGACTGCGCCGAAGACGGCGGCGGGTGCCTCCAAGACGCCCCGAGAGGCACCCAAGAGGCCTTCCAAGAGGGCCCAGGAAGGCAACACACACACAGAGTTGTTGCTCCTAGGTTTAGGTCGGGCATGTCCCCCCGCAGGCGGAACTTGGACGAACAATCAGAAATACAAAAGAATCCCCCAACAAAAAAAAAAAAAAAAAAAACATCGTCCCCTGACTAGTTTTTGACTATTTCTGAATACTCCTCCTGTAGAGGGACGTGCACGACTTAATCCTAAGTGTTTGAAAGGCTTCGGCGTTCTCGCCTTCTCGGCTCCCCGACGCGTCGAGATGGCCCACGAGAAGCCTCCAAGAGAGTCCCAGAACAACGCAAGAGGGCCCCGAAGAGGCCTCCAGGACGGCCCACGAAGCCTCCCGAAACGGCCCCAAGAGGGGGCCCAGACGGGGGACCAGAACGGACACTTTTAGCCCCCTCTCTCACCCCTGGCGTTGGCTGTCGCTCTTGCTCCGCGCTTTCCCTGTCCGTCTCGCGCTTGCCGTGCCGCTGGCCCGTTCCTGTCCTGCACCTGTCAAGGGCCAGTAAAGCGACCGGCGTGCTGACCCCCCCCCTTCGCGACAGGAGGTGCGTCGCGCATTCGTCGCCCGTGCGCCGCCCGTGCGTCGGCCGCCGAAAAGGCCAGCCGTCCTCTCGAACGCGCGCGTCGCCCTCGCAAGGAGGCAATTCGATGAGTGCGTCGCCAGCGCGGCGGACACCCACGGGGCGGATTACACGCGCGTCGCCCTCTCCACGGCCGCTCAAAAGGCCGGCGGCCTTCGTCGCTTCGGCCTGCGGCAGCCGCCCAACGCAGGTGCAGGCTGCACCTGCGTGGGGCGGCTGCCGCTTCGTTGCGCGCCCCTTCGCGCGCCGCGCCACGGCGCCGACGGCGCCGTCGACCTGAGTTTCTTCTACTTGGACGACGGCTGCCTCGCGGGCGACGCGCCGGCCGTCGCGCGCCTCCTCCACTTGCTCGTGGCCAGCCTTGCCGCGGTGGGCCTCCAGCTGAGCACCGGCCCGGGCAAATGTGAGGTGGTCCCCACTGGCGGAGACGCCTCCGACGTGTCTCTGGACGGCTTCCCGCCGGGCTTCCGCCTCCGCACCGATCGCAGCTTCGAGCTGCTCGGCGCGCCAGTGGGAGACGCGGACTTCTGCGCGGAGCACACCACGCAGCGGGTCGCGAGCGCCACCGACTTGCTGGAAGCTCTGGGGGAGCTCGAAAACGCGCAGGTCGCGCTGCACCTCCTGCGCCAGTGCGCCTCCTTCTGCAAGCTGGGCTACTCCGCGCGCGTGGTGCCGCCCACCGCGCACGCCGCCTCCCTGCTGGCCATGGGCGACGCTGTCCAGGCCTGCCTTGAGCAACTGAGCGGCTGCTCGCCCTCCGACGCTTCTTGGCAGCAGGCTCAGCTTAAGCTCAGGAAGGGAGGACTTGGCCTGCGCTCTGCCGCGAAGCACGCCGCCGCCGCCTACATCGCTTCCAAAGCGAAGAGCACCGACCTCTGTCGGCAGCTCTACCCCGGCTACTCCAACAACCCCGACCGCGACGGAGGTAGCCTGGCGGCTGCGGTGCAGGCCCACAACGCAGTCGTGCGGGACGCCGACCGGGTGGTGTTCGACCACGCGCAGCACGGCAACCAGAAGGCCCTCTCCGACGCGGTGGACAGCGCCTCGCTCGACGGACTTCTGGCGGGCTCCACCCTGGCCGGCAAGGCGCACCTCTCTCTGGTGCAAGCCCCAGGCGCGGCCGCGTGGCTCCAGGCGCCGCCCTGCGAGGCCACCGGCACCGCCTTCCCGCGCGGCCTCATGCAGGTCGGCCTGCAGAGGCGGCTGCGAGTCCAGCTCCTGCAGGAGGAGTGCTTCTGCCCAGCCTGTGGCGAGGTGATGGACGTTTTCTGCGACCGCGCCCTGGTCTGCGCCTGCCGCGGCGACCGGACCAAACGCCACAACGCCCTGCGCAACCAGGCCTTCTTCGACGCCCTGGCCGCCGGCCACGCCGGGGCGGAGTTGGAGCGCCCGGGGCTGCTACCCGCGCGCCCCGCCGGGGAGGCCACCCCCGGGGGCGAGCAGGGCGGGTCCCAGGTGGACGACAACGGCCGCCGCCCTGCCGACGTCTACCTGCCGCGGTGGCGCAACGGCACGGCGGCCGCCTGGGACTTTGCCGCCACGTCAGGGTTGCGCGCCGATCTCCTCGCCGCGTCGGCCGCTTCGTCAAGCGCAGCGACGGAGCGGTACGAGGAGTTCAAAAGGCAGCACCAGGACACCGCGCGGCTCTGCGCGGCACAGGGCTTCACTTTCCTCCCCGTGGTGGTGGAAGCCCACGGCGGCGGGTGGGGCCGCGAGGCACGCAGGGCCTTCGGGGTCCCGGCCAAGCGGGTGGCTGACGCCACGGGGGAAGACGCCGCACTGGTTGCGGACCAACATGCCCAGCGACTTTCCGTCTCCATGCGCAGGGAGAACGCGCGGGCGGTGTTGCGGCGCCTTCAGACCCTGTCTGGAGGGGCGGGAGTGGCAGCGGCCCGCCTGGCCGCGGCCACGGCGGCCTCCACGGCAGACGCCGTGTGAGGTGCCCCCTGCGCTGCCTAGCGCCCCCCGCCCCCCCCCCCCCCGCCCTTGCTGGGCAGCGCGGGCGCCCCCCTCGCCCTTTCGCCAACGTCGCGCCGGCGACCCCTCCCACGCGCCGCCCGGCCTTTCCCCGGCGGGGCGGTGGATGGATCCCGCAGAGGGCAATCCCCACCAAGCCGCATCGCGCTGGGTTCGGGCGGCCACCCCGCCCAGGTCGCCGCCGTAGGGACCGCAGCCTCGTCGCGGGCGGCTCTTCTCTCCCGGCCCCTGGCCCGGCCTGTCTGCTTGCGGCCGTTGCTTTCTCTCCTCCTTGTCCTCCTCCCCCTGCTTCTCCCCTCCTCGTCCCCTTCCGCCGGGCAGCACAGCCTGCCCGGAACCAGCGTGGCGGCATATAGTCGCCCACAAAAAGGCGAACTATAATCTAGTTTGCCATTCTGCTACCGCCATTGGGCCGCGACTCTTCGGAGCCCGCGCAGGGCCACTCCTGCGTGCAGCCGACTCGGGGCGGCCGCCGGGCCAATGGAGCCCGTGGGCAGCCGCTCTGCCGGTCTCATTCAGGTGTCCGTGCACGGGCCGGACGTCCACAGTGATGTCGTGGTCCGTTTTCGTTTCGATTTCGTTTTGCGCAGTGCGGGAGCGCAGCTTCCGTCTCGGCCTTGACCGCTCGCCTGCCCGACTTTCCCACGGCGCCGCCGCGCGTGTGCACTTCGAGCCCTCGGCCCCGAGAGGCGCCCAGAAGGCCCCAGGCGGCCCCCACGAGGCCCCCAAAAAGTCCTCGGAGGCCTCCTCCATGGGGCCCCTGGGGAGCCCCAGGAGGCCGCTAACAAGCTCCCATGACACCGATGCATCGCCGAGGCGGCGCGACCCTCCGACACCACCTGCTCCGACCCAACCTGGGAGGCATAGACCAACTAGCACTGGTGGAAGCGAAAACCAACTTGGGCCCGCATAGTGCAGTCGGACTCGATTGGAGAGGACACGCGAGAGGACACAAGACCCTTCCGTCGGGCCACGTTGCCACAGAAATGCAGGATGTGCGGGTCGCGAGGCACAGGACGCAAGGGTACCCTTCATCTGGCAGGGTCGACCACCTCATTCGGGCTGGCTGTAGTCCGCAGCTCCGCTGGACCCTCCATGTTCTTTTGGACCCTCCACTTATGATGTTCCAACCTACTTTAGCCTTGATCACCAGAAAGAGTTTCGAGCACCAGAAAAGTACCCCTAAAACTCGAGGGTTTTCACGTGTCGGGCCCTGTACGGCACGCGCCCGACACTGTTTCGACACCGTTTCGATCTCTTTCGACACTTTTCCGGGTGCTGGAACGTATTTCTGGGGTGTGGTCCTTAGGTGCGATGGGAGCAGCATGACTCTCCACGCAGCAGGGCAGCGAGTCCCCGCTGGGGCGCAGCTCGGTGGCGCCGGGGCATCCCCCGGCCGAGGCCCCGCGCGGGCCCGCAGGAGACGCGGCCCCCGCTGGACTGTCCAGTGGCTCCGAAATTTGCGCACGCCCACGCCAGGGGGTACCAAGGAGCGCAAAGTCTCATTTTAGGGCCGCCGCCGACGCCGTGGCCGTGGCCGCCGTCGTTTCCGTCGTCGATGTCGTCGATATCCCCGTCGTCGCCGTCGTCGCCACCGCCGCCGCGGACGTGACGGTCGTCGCCGATGTCCCCCTCCTCACCGTTGCAGCCGCGTCGACCGCCGCCGCCATCTTCCCCGCCGCCGCCGCCGCCGTCACCGTTGCTGCCGCCGCCGCCGTCTCTCAAAGAAAGGATCAACTCCACTACACTCCCGAGACCAGGCCGAACCTCCCCCCTGGGGCATTGCAATTTACATATGATTTGCCTCGTTCCCGAAACAATGCTTGCACATGCTTGCACTTAGGGGCTCTCAGATCTGATCAGAAGAACTGGGCCTGACGGCCCGTCCTGGGGCAACCAACAAGTACCGATACCGCTTCTCCATGGACCTCTCCCGGGGTCGTTCTCTGACCAGGCTGCCGAGGCGAATCCGGCGGTGGCGACGTGGGCCTCCCCAAAAAATAGCCAACAATAGCCAACTAAATATTCAAAAATGGTTTGAAACAGTAATCGACAAACCGACTCCAGAATATTTGTTTACTCTTTAGGAAAAAAAACTCATCCTGTAGAGGGGCAGGCCCGACATGAAGGTACCCTTTCCTTGGGCGTCCGAGTTATCCGGGGTAACTCGGGTCCGGGGTAACTCGGGTTTTGATTCCCGAAAAAGGAACCCGAGTTAGCCCTGACCCGAATTACCCCTGATGATTCGGGGCTCTGGACACCCGAGATATCTGGGGTAACTCGGGTCCGGGGTAACTCGGGTTTGGATTCCCGAAAAAAGAACCCCGAGTTAGCCCTGACCCGAGTTACCCCGAGGGTACCCTTTCCCTCCCTCCTGCCATGGCCTGCGCCGCTGTCATCGCCGCCGCAGCCGCCGCCGCTGCGCCGCGCCGCCGCGGTGGCGCCTCTTTGGGGCCTCCACTCGGCGGCGAGCCTGAAGGTGAAAGTTACCAGCCTCGAATATATCCCTATCCCTGAGATTGACACGCCAAAAGGCGATGACAATCTTAGGGATCCGCCCTCAAAAAATAAGGGAATCCCTAAGATTGGCATCGTGATGAGGAGATGCCCAGCATAGGGACAGGGATATGTTCCAGGCTGGTAAGAAAGGAGAACGGGCGGGCCTTCTCAGAAGGCTCTCGGAAGCCCCCGACCTCCCCAGAAGACTCGGGAGCTCCCCGAAGACGCCGGGGAGCTCCTCGAGGGCCGGGGGGCTTCCGAGGAGCCCCGCTGCCTTCTGAGGAAGCCTTCTCCTTCTGAGCCCCCCCCTCGCTCGCCGACGGTCCACGGGCGGGAGCGCCCTTCTCGAGCAGGGACCGACCGTCCCGGCATTCATATAATCCTACCACGACATGTTCTTAGAACCCAGAAATGTGCGAACAATGAAAAGCAATGCTGTTATAGAACGTAGACCCGATGCGGTAAACCAAAACAGACTCCGCCTGAAATGTTCTTAGAACATTTCGTGGGAACCGCAAAAGGTTCTTTGCACAGTGTTTGGTAGGGCTGTAGGCGAGCCAGGACGCTTCGCCACTGCTTGACCATGGCTGGTGGTGGTGTGCTGTTGGCGTCCCTCCGACCTCTCAGATGGGCCTGTTTTCCACCACCACCACCATAAGTTGAGGGGGGGAAGGAGGTGGAGGTGGAGGAGGAAGAGGAGGAGGAGGAGGAGGAGGAGGAGGAGGAGGACGAAGAGAAGGGGGTATAGGAGGAGGAGGAGGAGGAGGAGGGGAGGAGGGAGGAGGAGGAGGAGGAGGAGGAGGG
>CAUYUJ010001031.1:102500-106193 GCA_963575745.1 Prorocentrum cordatum
AGTTAAAGCTAAGCTACAACTAAAGCTAAAGCTAAAGCTAAAGCTAAGCTAAAGTTAAGCTAAAGCTCCCAGGGGACTGGGGGAACCGCTCCCAGGGGACTGGGGTAACCGCCCGGGGCGCTTTGCACTGCCCGGCCCCTTTAAGCTAAGAGAGTAAGAACCCTTCTAGGCAGAGCCTAGGTAGGGAAAAACGCAAGCGAAAACTCAACTCCCGGGAATCCTGTGTAAAAAACAATACGCGGGGGGGGGTCGGCCACTCCCAGCACGCCATCAGGGGAAGAGGGAGAGTAGTATTCATATTGAGTAATTGTGGAGGAGGGGGGAGGGGGGGGAGGAGGGGGGAGGAGGGAGGAGGGGGAAGGAGGAGGGGGGAGGAGGGGGAGGCAGGAGGGGAGGGAGGGGTGGGGAGGGGGGGGAGGTGGAGCTGAGCGCGCTGGCGCCACATCTGGCGTCGTGGCTCTCCCGCACGCCCCTTCCCACGGCGCTGGCTTCTTCTCTGTCCGCCACGGGGCATCATTCCGGATCCCATCAAAACAACACCATCGTGCACTGCGCAGTCTGGACGGGGAATGGGAGAGGGGGGATGGGCAAGCTAGGTGCGCTCGCGTCATATCTGACATGCTACCCCTCCCTCCCATCCCTTACCATGGCGTGGATCCCCTCTCTACTCGCACAGTCGGATGTCGAGCAGGGCAATGATCCCGAAAGGGTACGCGATGCATTGTAGAGCACGGCATGGCATGGCGTAGAAGAGCACCGCAAAGCGTAGCATCAACCTAGCATTGCATTGCATGCCGTGGCATGGCACGGGAAATGACCCCAGCGCTGCAGCGGGAGCCCGAGTCGTAACGAGAGGAAGCGCGGAAATGAGGCCAGCGCTGCAGCGGGAACACGATTCGGAACGAGCGGAAGCACGGAAATGAGGCCCACGCTGCAGCGGGAGCACGATTCGGAACGAGCGGGGCCCGAAAATGAGGCCAGCGCCTCAGCGAGAGCAGCATGTTGGGAAAAAATGCAAGCGAAAACCCAACTCCTGGGAATCCTGTGTAAAAAACAATACGCGGGGGGGGGGGCTAATACTTTCAAACCGTCATCAGGGGAAGAGGGAGAGTAGTATTCATATTGAGTAATTGTGGAGGGGGAGGTGGGGGGGGCGGGAAGAAGAGGGGGGCAGCCAGGGAGTGACGAACGCAGTGACGGGGGGGCGAATGAGGGGAGCAGGGAGGGGAGGGAGGGAGGATGGATGGATGGATGGATGATCTCCCAGCGAGGTGGCACATTGAGGCCGCGGGCACAGCCTCTTCAGCAGGGGGCTGCAGGGCCCAGTGGACCTCCGTCAGCCCCCGGAGGATTTCGACTTCCAAATTTCAAAAAATACGCACAACATGCTCCCAAATGGTTAAACAAAATGCTCCAAACATAGTCCCCGGACTTTTTTAATATATACTACTTCGGACTGTTCCCCCTGTAGAGGGACGGGCCCGACTGAACACTGCCCGTCCACCCCGGACCCCACCCCGGACGTCACGTCTAGGCTCTACATACGCTCCTCCTCCTCCTCCTCCTCCTCCTCCTCCTCCTCCTCACTTTCCGTTTCCCTCTCCTACTCTCCTCCTCTACGCCTCCTCCCTCCTCCTCATCTCCCCTCTCTCTTCTCCTGCTCCTGCCTCCCCCCTCCTCCTTTCCATTCCCCCTCCTCCTCATCCTCCTCTTCCTTCCTTCCTCCTCTCCTCCTCCTCCCCCTCCTCCTCCTCTGGACCCCACCCCGGGACGTCTAGGCTCTCTGCACCCGCTCCGACGCGGCGCCCCGCCCGCCGACCCAGACCCCGCGGGCGGCGGGGCGCCTCCCTCGCCGCCGGCCTCTCGCAGAGCAGAAGCAGGGACGGCATAGATATTCGACGAGCGCGATTCGGGTCGTGCGAAAGCGGAGGGGGAGGAGGAGGAGGAGGAGGAGGAGGAGGAGGAGGAGGAGGAGGAGGAGCAGGAGGAGGAGCAGGAGGAGGAGGAGGAGGGCCCCGTGGTCTCGGGCCGGGCGAAAGGGGGGGATAGCAAGGGGGGGGTTTGAGACTCAGCTCACGTAGCTGATTTTTCTGGCGCCTCCCGGCGCCCAGAGGCGCCCAGGCATCGAGGAGTGGGCCCGGGGGGGGGCCGAAAACAGCTGCATGCAGCAGACTTCGTAACCCCCCCTTTCCCACTCCCCCTTTCGTCGGCCGAGCGACCAATACTCGCAGAATTCGCCGGCCCAACGGGCCAGAGGCGTGCTAAGATCTCCGGTAACTGCTCTACTATGTTTCTACTTCGCGCGCGCGGGGCGGCCCCTGGGGGTCCCCAGACGAAAAGTACCCCGACCAGGTCCCGGCCGGTCCCCGGCAAGGTCCCCGGCAAGGTCCCCGGCAAGGTCCCCGCAAGGTCGGGCCAGAGATGCCGGAGCCCTGTTACAGGGCCCCAGGACGGGCCAAGAGGCCCCCAAGAAGCCTCCAAGACGGTCCAAGAGGGCCCCGAGACGGCCAAAGATCGCCCGAAGACGCCCAACAGGGCCCCAAGAAAGCCCAAGAGGCCTCCAAGACGCCCCAAGGGCCTTCCAAGAGGCCTCCGAAGAGGGCCCCAAGAGGCCAAAATCGTTGATTGTCATTGTTTTTTTCTATGTTTTTTGCGTTCTGGCTTTTTCGGCTTCCGGACGCTCCAAGACGGCCCAAGAGGCCCCCAAGACCGCTCCAAGACGGCCCACGAGGCTCCCAAGACGGCCCCGGAACGGCCCAGGAGGGCCCCCAAAACGGCCCAAGTGCCGCCCAAGACGGACCAAGAGGCCCCAAGACGGGCCCAAGAGGGGCTCAAGAGGGGAACCGAGAACTGAAAAATCGAGCCCTCCGCCCCAGAAGGCGCCCAGGAGGCCCCAAAAAGGCCCCAAGAGGCCCCCAAGACGCCCCAAGAGGCCCAAAAGAGGCCCAAAAGAGGCCCCAAGAGGCCCCAAAACGGCCCCCAAGAGGCCCCAAAACTCGGCTAGCCCACAACTGTGCGACAATATGGGCCGGCGGAATGAGCGAAGCGATTAAATAACTACTCGCAGATGGCCTCGATCCCCCGCGGGGCATCTGCGACACATTACCTCAAAGCAGACATGCGGTTTTCCGGGCGTTTGCGAGTAGGCACTTTTGCGAGTAGGGCAACGCGCTCGGCGAGACATGTACTCTTGGCGCTCCGCGCGGATTTCTTGGATCTGCGCTGGACCCCCCTCCCCGGCGCTCGGAGCGCGCCAGGGGCTCTCCAGCGCGGATCCAAGAAACCTGCGCGGAGCGCCAAGAGTGTATTCTCATGCCGCTTCGTCTTCTTCCAGACCCAAGCCCCGCGGCCGGCGAGGTCGACCAAACCCCGCGGCCGACGGGGCCTTCCTCGGGCCAGCCCCGGACCTCTCCAGGGGTGCGTTCTGACCAGGATTTCGAGACGATCCCAGCGGTGGCGACAAGGGCTTCCCAGGAGGACCAAAAGAGGGGAATATGTGTGATGAACAGAAATATGTTGAGCGGGGACCGACCGTCCCGGCATTCCTATAGGCCTACCACGAAATATTCTTCGAACTCAAACATATTCTTATAACAAAACAATGTTCTTAGAACATAAGCCCGGTGTGTTCAAACAAGACAGTCCCAGCCAGATATTATCTAAAATAATGTCGTGCAAAAGGCGAGCCAAGAC
>CAUYUJ010001032.1:0-2500 GCA_963575745.1 Prorocentrum cordatum
TGGGGCGACCACGGGGGGCACGGGGGCCCGGCGACCAGGCCGTCGCAGGGCCCCACGATCTGATGCAGCGGGACCTTCATGAGGTCACCGTGCTCCTTGCCCCCATCGCCCCCATCGCGATGAGGGCGGGGGGGGACGTGGAAAGGGAGGGGGGAGGGGCGGCAGGAGCGGGAGGAGGGAACGGGGGCAGGGGGGAGGTGGGGCAGCGGCAGGGGCAGGGAGGGGAAGGGCTGCAGGCGGGATAGAGGGAGGAGGTGTGTTCGACCCTGGTAGACGCGTGGACCTTGCCCAACCGAGCGACTCCAGGGCCCGGGTGGTCCGCGAGAATTGCCTTCAGCGAAAGGGGAGGGATCAATCGTTGTTCGCAGCTATCGCCCTTCCCCTGGTCGTAATCAGAGTGAGGGCGCCGAACGGTCTTGCACTGTCGTTGCGGCGAGTGGCCGAAGTGGGGATCCGCAATGAGGATTATGTTTGTTGTCCTCGTCCCGGCGGGCGGGTCGCGGCCCGAGTGGGTCGCGGCGCCGGCGGGCCGCGGCGCGCGTCGGTCGCGGGCGGGTCGCGGCGCCGATGGGTCGCGGGTGGGTCGCGACGCGGTTGAGTCATTCGGCCCCGATCGGAAGTGAGTCGTTCGGTCCCCTCGTTTTCGGAGATCCGTCGCTCGACCCTGTCGGGGCTCGCTCGGATGCCAGTCGCTCCGTCCCCCCAGTGTTCGATCGGAGGCGAGTCGTTCGATCCCCTCTGTCCCTCCGTTTTCGGTTGGAGGTGGGTCGTTCGACCCTCTCCGACCGAAAACTGAAAGAACAGAGCGACTCGCCCCCGACCGAACGCTGAGGGGGCCGAGCGACTCACCTCCGACCGAAAGCTGCCACCCACAAATTCACGAGATTGAGCGACTCGCCTCCTCTTTCATTGGCGAGCGTTTCCCCGCCCCCTCCGCCCTACTTCTAGGGGGGTCCGTTTCGTGGTCACCTCGAGCGCGGGGCCACCTCTGACGGGGCCACTTCACCTCGAGCTAATAGGTCGTCGCCCCACGCATCACCATCGCGTGGTGGTACGAGAGGGCTCGGCGCCAAACGTTTCGATGCTAATAGGTCGTCGCCCCTAGCAACGACCCATTAGCAACGAAGAGTCTGGCGCCGAGCCCTCCCGCGTCACCCCAAATCATCATCACGTGGTGATGCGGGAGGGCCTTCACTGAAGACCTTTCCGCGCAGGAGGCCTCTGGGGCCTGGCCAGGGGCCTCTGTAACTGCCCCGTTCGGGACGTCTTGGGGGCCATCTTGGGCTTCCGGAGCCACGGGGGCCCCAAAGGGCTTCGAACTCGACGAGCTCTGGCTCCCACCGCGAAGATTTTCACTGAAGATATTCGCGCGGGGGGCCTCTTGGGCCCGGCCAGGGGCCTCTGCTACTACCCCAGGAGCCCTTTCGGGAACCCCAAAAGGCCCAGTCGCGAAGATCTTCAATGCGAACAGGTCGCAGCGCCCTTGAACTCCAACTTTTCGGGGCCCTCTTGGAGCCCCTCGTGGACCCCCTCTCGGGGCCCTTCTTGGGGCCCCCCTGTAGCCGTCTTGGGGCCCTCGGAGGGCCTCCCCCTCCGACCGAAAGTTGAAGGGGACCGAGCGACTTGCCTGCTTCCTCCCTCGAAGGCGCGTGTCTCCTCCCTCCCTCCTTCCTCCCTTTGCGCGCCCCTCCAAAGCGGGCGTCTAGCGGGGCCGATGGGTCGCGGGCGGGTCTCGAGGCGGACGGGTCGCGGGCGGGTCGCAGGCGCCGCGCCCGCCCGCCCGCGTCCTCACTCTTATCTTTTATCCTTACGGAGTGCTACGTATTTGTCCTCCGCCTCCCTCTTCTCGTCCTCCTCCTCCTCCTCCTCCTCCTCCTCCTCCTCCTCCTCCTCCTCCACTCCCTCTTCCTCCTCCTTCTCCTCCTCCTCCTCCTCTGCCTCCTCCTCCTGATCCGTCTCCTCATACACTTGGTTGGGGGGGGCCCTCTTGTTCGGGCCTCGTGCGCTGCCTCGAGGTCGCATGCGCACCGAGCCTCATATTGGACCCCGATCTTCTCAAGAGCGTGACCGCAACCGTCGATGCCGACACACGGCATCGCCACGATGATGGGGCGCGCGAACTTTCTCTCTCTGAGCTCTGTAGCAGCCTGCAGGGCTAGTGAAACGCAGATCGCTGCAGCACTGAAACTGTTGGTGCATGTGGTTTTGTTTTTTGTTACGGTGCCTGTCCCATATTGATCTGCGGCTCGGGGGTCAATCTGATGATCGACTCGACCTTGTCTTCCCAAGCGGTGCCGGCGGGGCTGATGCGCGCGCGCGGGGAGGGTGGCACGTTGCTGGGGAGCGAACGGAGCGGCAGCCTGCAAACGTCCAAGCCAAACGCTATGGCGTTTAACACTGCAAGTGTGATCTCCAGCCCGTCATCCACCTGCCTGCCTCCGCCTCCTCTTACCTCCCCTCCTCCTCCTCCTCCTCCTTCTCCTTGTCATCCGCCTCCTCC
>CAUYUJ010001032.1:5000-106122 GCA_963575745.1 Prorocentrum cordatum
CCTGTGAGGCCCATTAGCTCTATTAGCCCTATACCAGCCCTATCAGCTCGATGAGCCGCATGAGCCTTATGAGCCCGATGAGCATTAGGAGCCCTATGAACCCTATGAGCCCTATGAGGCACATGAGCCCTATGAGCCCTATGAGGCACATGCGCCCTATGAGCCCTATGAGCCGCATGAACACTTTCAGCCCTATGAGCCCTCGGAGCCCCACGAGCATATGCGCGCCATGAGTCCTGCATGCCCTATGAGCACTATGAACCCTATGAGCCCTATAAGTTTTAAAGGCGGCGCGCAGCGAACCAGTACAATTGTGTATCTATAAGTATAGATGTGCACCTGTGCGTGTATAACTATTAACCGTCGACATATGTATATGACGATGTTCGTATGCAAATACCCATGTGTGCGCATCTCATGCACGTCGCAGTCGGTGTCCGAAGTGGGCCCTTTAGATCCTGTGGCGCCCATGTCAGGAGCCAGCGTCTATAGGCGCACCCTGGGGCCCGACAGGGTTCGCGCGCTGCGCTTTCTGGCGCCTCCATGGGTCATATCCACGAAAACACCAGCAGTGTGCATGTAAACGGCTTATCTCTCGTGCCCTCTCTCTCACACACGAGCTCAATATTGCTTCATGTGTTTAATTTGTGCACGTGTATATCTATACCTATATATATGTATATATATGTGTGTATATATATGTACACATTGGTGCACAAAGCTATACCAATACACCCGCTGCCTCACATGCATACGTGTATCTGTACAATCTATATAACGACCCATATGGAGTTACCCATCTGTGTTATATAAATATGCAGTTCTCTCTGGAACGCACGCCTATCCCCTCTTGGTCTCGCTTCCCTCCACGTAAACAGTCATTATTTGTGTGCATCCATATTCACATAGTTGTAAGCATATACACATATGCATTAGAGTGCAAAGACTGAGGTACATTGTATGTATGTATATATATACATTAGTCAGTGTAGGCTTTCCAAGCGATGCCAGCCCAACAACTGTCAAGCTCAGTCGCGGTTGGAAGGGCGTCGCTGTGGGAGGGGACTTGAACATGTATATATGATATTACATCGGTATCTGTGGAACGCTCTCACGCACTCTCGTTGTCCCGCTTCCGTATATACATATATATATATGTCTCGCTCTCGTTTCTCGCGCTCGCTCCGGCTCTCTCTCTCTCTCTCTCGCCCGCCTTGCCCACGTATGTACACGTACACATGCCCGTATGTCTAGAACCAAACACATATGATCATGCATTCGAACTGTATGTATATTAATATATACGTGCACACTATTGCTATTCGTATATCTATATATACATATATATATATATATGTGTATATATAGATGTGTGTGTACGCATGCGCTTCGTAACTAAGCATATGCGTGCAACGATGTGCTTTGCCCGCCAGGCTGTCTGACTGCATGGCAGCTGCTCGTGCATTCCATTTACCGCGCGCAGGATATTCAGGATCAGCTGGCACGCAGTCAAGCAGCCTGGCGGGAACCAGAAATACATGCATCGGTCTTTTGTGTGTCAGGTTTCTCTCTCTCTCTCTCTCGCTCTCTCTCTCTCTCTCTCTCTCTCTCTCTCTCTCTCTCTCTCTCTCTCTCTCTCTCTCTCTCTCTCTCTCTTTCTCTCCCTCTCTCCCCCCCAACTATATATAAACATATAGTGGGAGAGGGAGAGATTGCGTTCGGTCTCCCGTTGTATGTCTGTGTCTCCCTATGTATACATATTCTCATACGCACGTGTATGCATTCACGATGTCTGTATCTATATACATAGCAAACACGAAGATGTGTATGTGCAACCTATACAAACACAAATACTCCTATACATGTCCCCCTACACTGGCACTATGCATCGCAGGAAACAGAGGAGCGGCGGCCACCTCGAGCGCGGACGGGGGGGGGGGAAAGGCGGGGGCGGGGAGGGCGAGCATGCCGTAACGGGTGACACGCGCGCGTCGCCCATTACGGCTAGGTGGTTATAACGATTCCATTATCATCCCCATTCTTCATCTTTTTCCTCCCTCTCCTCCTCCTCATCCTCCTTCTCCTCGTCCTCCTCCTCCTCCGCCTTCTCCTCGTCCCCCTCCTCCTCCTCCTCCTCCTCCGTTTCCTCCTCCTTCTCTTCCTCCTCCTTTTCAGGGTGCTCATAGGGTTCATGGGGTCCATGTGGTTCATAGGGCTCAGAGGGCCGAGGGGGCCCATGGGACTCACAGGGCTCATAGGGCTCATAAGGCTCGGAGGGCGCAGAGGGCTCAGAGGGCCCATGGGCTCGTGAGGATCACAGGGCTTAAAGGCCTCATAGGGCGCACAAGGTGCACAGCGCCCATAGGGTATACATGGCTCGCATGGCTCATAGGGCTCATAGGGCCACAGGGCTTATTGGCTTCATACGGCTCAGAGGGCTCATAGGGCTCATAAGGTTCAGAGGTCCCACGGGGCCCGCCAGGCTCATGAGGCTCATAGGGCTCGTAGGGCTCATGCGGCTCATAGGGGGCATGGGGCTCACAGGGGCCATAGGGCTCAGAAGGTCCAGGGGCCCATTGGACTCGTGAGGCTCATATGGCTCATAAGCATCATGGGGCGCAGAGGGTTTCGAGGGCTCATGAGGCTCACAGGGCTCGCGAGGTCCATAGGGTTCAAAGGCTTCCTTGGGGTCATAGGGCTCATAGGGCGCATCAGCTTATAGGGCTCATAAGCTCGCAGGGCTCCGAGGGCTCATGGTTCTTATTGGGCTAATAGGTTTTTTGTGCAGTTAACAAGAGAGGTGTCGTGCTAATGTTGTGCCCGATGAGGTTCCTTGGGCCACTCCATAGAGGCCCCCAAAATGGAGAAGACGACCCCTAGGGCTCATAGGTCTCATGAGGTTCATAGGGCTCAGAAGGCTCATGGTTTTTTATCATTGGGCTGATACGGCCTATAAGGCACATGCGACTCATGTGTTCATAGGGCTCATCGGGCCCATGAAGCTCATAGGGCTCAGGGGGCCCATGGTGCTCATAGGGCCCATGGGGCCCCTAGGGCTAGGAGGGCCCATGGGGGCTCATATGACTCATAGGGCCCATGCGGCTCATGGGACTCATAAGGCTCAGAGGGCTCAGAAAGCTCATAGGGCTCACAGGGCTCGTAAAGATCATTGGGCTCGCAGGCCTCATAGGGCTCATGAGGAGTTCTCCCTATGAAAATGTTCGGCCAGGGTGTGTGTGTAATATATATATATATATATATATATATGTGTGTGTGTGTGTGTGTGTGTATCCTTACTGCACATATACACGCATCGGAGTATTATCACGTATACGTGCGACAACACGCAAGGGGAAGCCAACCTCGCTTCGGGCCGCTCGCGCCTGGGCCACCCCACGGCCGAGGTGAGCGCCAGTGCCAAGTGCTGCCCACCCAGAGGGAGGAGGGAGGAGGGGGGGGGATCTTCGGACACTTTTGCGCACGGCTCATCAGGATCGCGATCCAAAACAACAGATCTTATCGGGCCTTCCCCACTCCTTCCCCGCGAGGCCCCCACACGGGGCTTTCGGGCCCCTTCCAAGACAGGCAGTTGGCGGGGCCGATGGGCCGCGGGCGGGCCGCGAGGCGGGTGGGTCGCGGGTGGGTCGCAGGCGCCGCGCCCGCTCGTCCGTGCCCTCGCTCTTATCCGCAAGTGCGGGGCGCCGCGTATCCGAGCCATTTGGCAACTGTGCATGGAGGTCTGGCCCTGGACAACAATATCGCCCCCCACCCCCCATGCAGCGACATCCAACCTCTCCGCGGTGCACCTCCTCTTCCTTATCTTCATCCTCATTCTCCTCCGGGCGCGAGGTGGTGTCTCGGTCCCGCGAGGGAGGGCGGCTGGGGTGCGAGGGGGCTCTTCGGCCCCGTAAGTGGATCGAACGGGTCAAGAGGCGACTGCCCCTGTGCAGGACTGTTGTTTTCAAGCGTGGCCAGGCGCCTCGAACGCTGCTCAAACAGCAGCTGTACAACTGGTGGAGCGCTGGGCGCCCGCAGATGCAGCCACTTTAGGTCGAAGAGCCCTGTCTGTACCAGAGGCAACACAGATGCCCCATCAGGGCGCTAAGGAGCGAGGGGGATGATGAGGGGAACGTGGGGGATGAAGAAGAGGAAAGAAGAGCTTCCCTCCTCCTTTCCTCCTTCCTCCACTTCCTTCTCAGGCAGCGCGGTCTGCGCACAGCTCTACCAGGGACCCCGTCTGGGGGGAAAACACGAAAGTGGCAGGAGACCACGCCTGCTCAAACCTCCCTCTGGGCCCCAGGCGCCGAAAGTTGCTGACGAGTCTTGCATGGGGTGCTTGCCAGCTTCCAGATGGGACAGGGACCGTTTTCGAGATGGAGGTAAGTCCACGGGGCCATGGAGAGGCGGTGGGCGAGGCGAAGGGGGAGCAAGATGCGACAGAGGAAGCTCCTGCTCTCTTTCCTCATCCTCCTCACCTCCCTCCTCCTCCTGAGCCCTCTCGTCCTTAATCCTCCTCCTCCTCCTCCTCGGAGGAGGAGGAGGAGGGGGAAGAGGAGGGGGGGAAGTGCGAGGGAGACATCGTCAAGCGTTCTGTCCGCAAAGTGCGGACCAAACATGTCACCTAGATTGTTCATCGTCCTCATCTTCCTCCTCCTCCTCCTCCTCCTCCTCCTCCTCCTCCTCTCGTCGTTATCCCCCTCCTCCTCCCTCCCACCCTCCGTCGTCGCCCTCCTCCTCCTCCTCTTCCTTCTCCTCCTCCCCCTTCTCGTCGTTATCCCCCTCCTTCTCAGAGCCGCCGCCGCCGCGGCCGATGGCAGCAGGCCGCGCCTACGGCTCGGGCAGCTGCGCGGGTTCCGTGGGGGTTTCACTACGCCGATCATCACCATCATCCTCTGCGTTTGACGCGGCCTCGATCTCCATGTACCCGGCGGCGTCCTCAATGAACCCTTGCATCCGTCTCATGGCCGACGCAACGTTGTCGATCTCGGCCTTGCCGTTCTCGATGATCTCCTTTACGGCTCCTGGCGGGGCGGTGTCCTGAGAGAGCAGCGCGACCCCGCGCGCATGCCAACGAAGCGATGATTCAGCGGTCGCGGAGCAAACCTCCACGGCCTTGATGGTGACGAAGTCCTTCATCTCGGGCGACTTGACCACGGTCAGGCTGGCCATGAGATCCACCCTCTTTGCAGCCATATCTTCCACCATCTTCTGAAGCTTCTTCTTCTGGCCCGCAGGGATCGGCTTCTCCCGCGGAGGGGCAGGCTCGGAACGCCCCGCGGCCGCCGATGGCTCCCCACGGGGCTTGGGCTCTCTGACCTTCTTCGCTGCCTTGACGGTCTCGTTTACCTCGGCCTGCCTCTTGCGCGTGCTGGTCATCTCCGTCTCGTTGGAGAAAGAGGTCTCGTACTCGAAGTCCTCCCACAGCCAGGTGCCGCGGTTCTGGCAGAACATCTTCCTCGCGGACGTCTTGATGCGGGCCACCTGCTCAGGTCGACCCTTGTACTTCTCGTCCAAGGACTGAGCGTCGAGCCATTTGGCAGCTCCTCGAAAACATGATTTCTGAGAGGTCCTCCTGCACTCCTCCAGCGTTTCGGTCATGAAGACCTTCAGGCTCGACCCGTACATCGCCCTGGCCTTATTCATGAAGGCGACGCGGCCGTCCTCTGGAATAGCATCGTTGAACTCGCACTTGAAGTCATCGTCGGTCTTGAAGATGCCGTTCATTCTGGCCTTCAAGTTATGGCATTCCTTGCAACGGTAGATCGTCTTAGGGGTCTTCTTGCCAGTCACCTTCTTCTTGAATACTGTGAAGCACGCACTTTTCTCCACTTTGCGTTTGCAAGAACAGCAATTGCATATCGGCGAGTCCTCAGGGCACTCATCCTCCTCGACGGTCTCGGCGAGCGTCTGCGTCGCCTCGACGACGGCTGGCACGGCGACGACGGACCCCTCGCCGGAGCCACCCGTGGGCGTGAACATCTCCTCTAGCTCCTGGGAAAGGGTCCTCGGAAGCGCAGCAGCAGCTGGGGCCGCTGCCATCGTAGCAGTTGCGTGAAGTTGAAGCGTCGGGGTCGCCGACTGGCGGAGGCCAAAACGGCTTGAGCCAAAATGGCTACTGACTGGTTATGGCCAGAGCACGTCATCACCTTTCTGTTTCGCCCTCTCTTGGGGCATATGAAAGGGGCATTGTTATTGTTGTTTCGGGGCATTTTGAGGCATGTTGTTTCGGTGCATTGTTATTGTTGTTTCGGGGCATTGTTATTGTTGTTTCGGGGCATTGTTATTGTTGTTTCTCGGGGCTCTGTGGCCATGCCTTTGTTATTTCGGGGCATTTTGAAAGCTCCTCATTGCACGGCTGGATCCGCCTCGCACTCCTACCTGAACGCGCTCTGAGAGTCGTTTGTCCCTCTCCCTGCCCAGCCCCGCCGCGCGCCCGCAGGCGCGCGACGTCTCGGCGCAGAGGCGGCGGTAGGCCGGGGAGGGGCCGACGCCGCTCCGCCCGCCCAGCGCCGTGGGGGACGGGCGCTAGAGCGAGGAGGGAGGGAGTGGGGGCGGGGTCCGAGGGGGCCAGGAGCCACGACGCGGCAGCACAGAATGTGGGGCCCAACGACAGTGGGAGGTATATAGGGGGGAGGCGGAGGAGGACGAGGAGGACGCACGTTATCTTTTGATCGCTGCTCCGGGGCCGCACGGCCGCACTGTATGAATCGAGCGACAGTTCGGAAAGCATCGATCAAGCGCGGAGGGGCGCCTCCAGAAAGAAAAAACGACGCAGCTGCCATGCTTCAAACTGTGCATAAGCAAGGCGCTGCTTCTCTGCAGCCGCGAAATCTTGTTTGTTCAGGAATCAGGTTCGTGTTATTTTGTTTATGGGTATCGTGTGCGTTGCGTGTGTTTTTGTTTGTTGTTGTTTCGTTTGCACGCGGATCCTCGGCCCTCACCGACGGCGCAGAGTCGGCAGCCGAGGTAGCAGAGGGAGAATGCCACCCCTCATCTCAGCGTAAGCAACAACGTGGAGGAACGAATCAACGTGCACGAGCAGCGCAGCTCGCGCCTGGGGCGTCCACTGCGCGCCTGCGCCCTCCTGATATGGAACAACAAATGCAAAAAAGTGACGCCCCATGCGAGCAAAGAACATGACGCGGCCAAGCTCGTGGCCAGCTGCACCTGCAGGCTTAAAAACAAGCACGTCGTCGGCTCGCACCTCCGCTGGCCCCCCAAGGGCGCCGCCAGGCAGTGATCTCCCCGTGCGGTTTTCTGCCGATCCACCCCAGCACCTACGCTTGACCTGGAGGTCTTGCGGAACAGCGACAAGCATACCTTGGATCGCCCACGGGGCAATTGATTCGCTTGCTCACTTGTGCAACCGATTGAACTCCGACGTCGGCCCCAACGAGGCCAGCCATCCTGGAGGGGATGCCGCGCGCGTGCGTGACAGCCCCGCTCCCCCACGCAGTCAACCCGAATGGTGGGGGTGCGCGGTAAGGACGCAAGGGCCTTGGAGGGCCGCGCTGAGTTCCCCCCCCCGCTCGAACGAGGATGGCCAGCGACAGTGGCTAAGGATGGACCGACAAAGGCAAGGGCGCATGGGTAGCCTCAGAGACACTGCTCATCCTTATTGCGCGGGTTGACTGCGTCCCAAACTTCCCCGACCCTCCAGCGGCAGGGTACCTTTCGGAGACCCAGTGTCCATGGCGTGAGAACACCTGCGTCTGAAGGACTGTGCAGGCGGTTCTGGTCGCAGCAAGCTTGCTGACCCAGAATGTGCACGTGATGTCGGGTGAGCTTCTTAATGGCATGCTTATCAACCTGGCCCGCAAATGTATTTGCCACGATTGCCTTCACATTTCGGTGCCGCCTCTCTGGTCCAAAGCAATTGAGGTTTGCACCACTCTTGGCAGCGCAATCAGGCACGTGAATGAGATAGTGTAGTTTGGGGCGGTCCAAACTAGGATACAGCCGCACAGCCAAGCTCCTATACTGCTCAATGACAAGTGCGAGGTGGCCGAGATTAGGCGACAAAACCTCGTACCTGGTGTGTAGCAGCCAATCTGTAATCTCGGCCACGAGCCTGAGGCAAGCCACGTGCTCTGGAAAACTCCCTCCGAGCACCACATCTGCAAACAATAGCAAAATGGGAAGGATGGATAGCATCTCGCCCGCAAACGCTTTGCAATGGGCACCCTCCTTATTGACGATCCTGCGGCTGAAGAAGTCGCGCGGCGGGCGCGTGAGAGCACGGGGCGTCTTGACATTTGACATGAAGCTGTCTAAATCGGCACACGTTAAATCGGTAAGTTGGCACAGCATGCGAACGAACGAGTTGACCTGATACTGCAACAACCCCCCGCTCGCTAGGAGGATGTGCATCACGTCATAGTATGTGTGGTCCGCGGGATTACATATAACTCTAGCCACTGGGTCCTGCAGAAGACATTTGGGGTGCCATTTGTACCCGTGGAGCTTCTCGAGCTCCTTGATCCTATAATTAGGGGGTTTGGGTATTTGTTGGTGGAAGTTCCGAAGCAGCGCCAGCGTATCCGAAATCCGCTCCACCGACCAAGAGACGGGAAAACTGCGATAAAATGAGAGAGGGGACAACGGCGAGAGGGGATTCACTGCGTCCCCCCTGCCCTCCTGGAGCTAGTGCTCGTACCCTGGAATGAGACGCCCCTTCCTCTCTACCTTTGGTGATGCCAGGGTCGCGGGCTTAGGCGCTGCCTCCAGATTGATTCTGCCGTGTGTATATCAAGGTCACTCCGTTTAGCCTCGCCCACATTCTTGAAATATGCATCCCCTCTGATGTTTGTGAAGGAAGATACGACGTTCTTGCACATGCAGCACGGTTTCACAGCTGCGGCCCCTAAAGTGTGCCAAGTATTTTTGAAGGCCTGATTGGGGGGGCCCGGGCGCCCGCCCATCCGCGCCCCCCCCTGCCGCGCCCTCTTCGCCCTGCGAAGGTTTATCCGAGATCGGGCGCGAGGGGCGGGGGTAGCGATGTGCGAGCGCGCGGTGCCCCCCCTGCCTTCTCGTCCTGGAGAAATGATGAGAACCGCGCTCGGATGTGACGTTGGGCCCCCCTGACAGGTATGAACATGCCGCTTTTCTCGAGGTTCCAGCCCACGTGAGGCCCCACGGGAAAGAACAACTTCAACACCGCAGTCATCAGCGCGCTGAGCCCCCCATCTATCTTCTCCATGGAACGAGTGGTGACGCACGTCACGATGAACCACGAGCAGTCCCGCTTCCGAAACCACTCCTGGGGGCCGAAAGCGCCATTCCACTTCCACGGGAGAGGGGGGGGCGAGGGCGTCGAACGGAGGGAGGATTGCACCCTGGGCGCCGGTAGCTGGGTGAACGTGAAATAGATGCACATTACTTGCCGACCGCAATCAGGGCGGAGAGCATTCCTTGAAACAATTCCCAATGCCCGTCGCTGCTCCAGTATCTCCAGAGCTGGCGCCAATGACTTGATATCTGGGCGTGGCGAGGGAGGGGAGGGAGGGAGGTCGGGGGAGCGATGGGGGCGGAGAGGCATGGGGAAGAGGGGCAGGGTCGGGCTGCTCTGGAAACACATGGGCAGGTGAGGCATTAGTTTACCTATCAGGGCCCTGGAGTGCACTCGTCTGAATACACGATCAAGTCTCCGACGTTGCCGCCGAGACAATCGAACAGCATGCACGCAAAATCTGGGGCCTGACGGCAAGCTGTTTGGATGAGCGCCATGGGGTTAGCGTAGGTGACCTCCACGTGGCCCCCTCCGATCTGGGGAAGGTTCACTGTCTCGATCAGCCTTTGAAACGCAAGCTGCCTGCCACTTCTTTCGGGAGGAAGGCGAAAGCTGTGCGAGGGGCGAGGTTAGGGTAGATGCGGGGGGGGGAGGGCGAGGAGGAGTAGGAGTAACACGGGGAGTCAGAGGGGCCGACAGAAACGGCAGGATTGAAATCGGTTCAAACCGCATGGCCTGCCATAATCTGTGAGCTCACCAGCGAACGCATCGAGTTCCCTGCCGAGTTGTTTGGCACTGGGCAAGGGGTCGTCCTCCGAGAATTCAGGCCTGTCTAACGCCGCCCTCAGGATGTTAGCTGCGCCCGCAAGGCTGGCCCCCAAGGAAGCCGAGACAATGTCGAGGGCGGCGAGGCGGGGCCTCTTGGCAGCCGGCGGCATCGCAGCACTGGCGCGCCAGGGTGTCCTCGCGCGAGGGCGGCGGAACAGAGCGGGGGAAGGAGGGGGGCCAAGGAAACATAGCGAGCGAAGGCACGCACATGAGGAGAGAGGGGAGGCTGCAGGATAACAGGCTGACGAATCAACTGCACTCCCCATTATGTGGCCACGTTCCTTCTTTTCTCACCCCGCCCCTCCCTCGTCTCCCTCATCTCTCACTCCCCCTCCTCCTATGTGGCTTTGATGTGGTCTCTCTCTCTCTCTCTCTCTCTCTCTCTCTCGTTCGCTTTCTGTGTTTGTCTCTCTCCCTCTCTCGCCCTCTCTTTTTCTTTCTCTCTCTCTCTCACTCTATATATATATATATAGTCCTCTCTCCCTCTCTGTATCGGTCTCTCAGTTTCTCTCCTTCTCTTGTTTTATCTCGTTTTCTTTATCTCTTTCTCTCTCTCTCTATCGCTCTCTTTCTGTCTCCCCGTTTTTCTCTCCTCCCTTTTCTCCCCCTTCCCACCCCTCCTCTCTCCCTGTCTCCCTCCCTCCAGCCCTCGTGTCCTCTGCTGCTCTCCCTCATCTAACTGCCCGTCTTC
The DNA here is from genome assembly GCA_963575745.1 of Prorocentrum cordatum. NCBI lineage: Eukaryota > Dinophyceae > Prorocentrales > Prorocentraceae > Prorocentrum > Prorocentrum cordatum. The sequence continues at coordinate 15,749 of CAUYUJ010001032.1, forward strand.
CTCATGCGGGCTCGCGGCGACGATGGCGACGACGATCCAAGTGCGCAACGCCCAATGCGAACATGTCAACGATGGTGTCACACGTGCTGGATGTGCCGATGAATTGGATGATGTGATGATGTTGCAGCCGATGGCGGCAGGTGGGCCGTGTATTCACTCACCTCGGCCCAGCAGAGCGTGGCATTGACACAGCTACCTAAAAGAAATCCCACAGAGTTGCACGCACCACGACTGGCTAGGCAAACTACTGGAACTGAATGCCACTGTGCGAGCTTTGTGCCCAGGAAGTCGGGCGAACATACGCAGGCTGCTCATCACTTGAAGTGGCCGCCCACGTGCCGGCAGGCGCTGAGCGGATCAAAGCATCATGCAATATTTGCACCTCCCGGCAGATGGGCTCACCGAAATGCGGGAATGTCGAATTCACTTCATCTCGCAACGCCAAGGGGAGGGACCCGCTGCCGACCTGCACCGACATCCTCGAAACCATAAGGAAGCACAGATGAACGCCAGTCAGAATAGACGCTGTGGACGTCGATCGGCAAGTGATCCCACTGAAGCTCGAGCCCCGGCGGCGGCAAGCCACGAGAGAACCGCGACGCCGCGGACTGTTGCGATGACGAGCCTGCCGTTGGAGATGACGACGCTGCCGTCGAATGGACAGGAGCACCATTATCGGCGATGGCTTGCATGGCGGCGCGCCATGCTTGCTGCACTTGGGCGGGTGGACCCACCACGGCTAGGTACCTGACGCCGTTGCGGCGCCCCCTGACAGTGGCTCGGCACCCGAACTGGCCGAGGATGGAATCCTTGTCGCCTCTCGTCAACGTGCCTGCATTGCCCTCGAGAGCGCGCGGCCCGAGAAGCACGTGCGGAGGCGGCTCTGTCATGGACCCGCCGAAGCGGCCGCGCCCAAACGATTTGAGCCAAAACGATTACGGAAAGGGTAAGTGCAACGAGCTTGCGACCCCGCATACAGTCGCAAGAGTAATAAGCATTGTGAGCTCGGACGCGCGAGCTCACAATACTTACGACTCTTGCGATCGAACTCTCAGTGAAATTACGACGCGTACGCGCGTCCCTGAAGCCGCGATCCCACGATATCACAACGAGCAGCGTCAGCATCGCGCACCCGAGGCTACAACGCGTAATAAACGCGATTGTCGTGAGCATGCTACTTGAATGTGCGATGAGTCGTGGTCCAAGCCCGCCTCTCCTCCGCTCTTCTCCTCCTCGTGCTTATCGTCGCCCGTGCTTATCCTCATCCTCTGCTATTCTCCTCCTCGGCGTTGCAATGCTAGGTTATGTGTTCCGTGTTGCTTCGAATTGTCCCCCTCGATCGTCTCGCTTTTCTCCTTCGCCCTCCTCTTACCTCCCTCCTGTGTGTTTTGCTCCCTCTCCCTCCCTCCTCCTTCCACCGTCCTCCCTCCGCCATCTCCCCCTCTCCCCCTCCTCTTCTCCTCCCGTCTCCTCCTCCCGGGCGGCGGATTCGGTCCTGAAAACGGGCGCAGGGCGCCGCGGGGCGAGGCGCAAGTTTGAGCCGAAAGGTGGTACAGTCAACCCGTACCATAAGGACGCACGGTAAGGACGCGAGGGCCATGGAAGGCCGTTCCGAGGTTTTTGAGCGGGGAACGCCCAACGAAAATTGCCAATGATGGACCGAAAAGGCAAGGATGCACGGGTACCCTTGGGATGATTGCCCATCTTTGTGCGGGCAAACTGTAATGATACCGAGCCATCAAGAGGGGCATACAGGGTTACGTAACCCGAACCGTAACCCGAACGTATCTTGACGTATCCTGAACTATCCTGAACCTATCCTGAACGTATCCTGAACCTATCCTGAACGTATCCTGAACGTTAACTTGATATCTGGCTTCAAGACTTACCATCGCTCTTATAAACGAAATCTATCTTGATTGTAACAAGGTTTGGTCGAGATCATTCCAAACCTCACAATCGACATGCAAAAACCTTATGAGTCAGGGACCGGAATGCTAAATCATGATTGGGTTTACTATCTAGTTACAGTTGGGAGAGTGGCTTACATCACTAGTTGCTGGGGGTTATATAATCGCTTGTTCGGGATGCCATACCGATTGCTAACGCTGGCAGCACAAGAGTCTTGCAAAGTATAATATAATATATAATAATATCATATAATACAATATACTATACTATAATATAATATAATGCAGTATAATATAATATAATATAGTATAATATGATATAATATAAAATAATATAATATAATATAATTATAATATAATATACCGGGCGTCCAGGTCCCCAGGCCCAGGGGCAGCCCACTTTTCCAAAACTCCCCCACCCACCCCGCACCCGACTTTAGTCCCCGGCGCCGGCGAGCCTATTTGAACGCTCCAGGGCGCTCCCTGCGCCTCGGAAGTCCCCCTAGGCGCCCGCAGAGGGCGCCCAGAGGCCGCCAAGACAGCCCGAGAGCGCACCAAGCCGCCGAAGATGGCCCCGTGATGGCCCAAGAGGCCCCCAAGAGGCCCCAAGAACGCTCCAAGAGAACCTCCAAGAAGGCCCCAGGATGCCAACATAGTCGATTTTCACTGTGTTTTTCGCTGTTTTTTTGCTGTTCGCGTTTTCGGGCTTCCGACACGCCAAGACTACGCAAAAAGCCTCCAACATCGTCCGAAGAGGGCCCAAGAGGCCCCCAAGATGCCCCCAAGAGGCCCCCAAGCCGGCCCAAGAGAGCCCCCAAACGGCCCGAGAGAGGCCCAAGACGGCCCAAGAGGGCTTCAGGACGACCCCAAGAGGGACCCAATAGGGGAAATACGATCCGGCATGTCGAGCTTTCCGCCCCAAGAGGCCCCAAAGAGGCCCAAAAGAGGCCCCCAAAAGAGAACCTAAGCGCGCGCGAAGCGCGCGCGTGGTTCTAGTATAGGAAAATGTGGGGAATCCTTTCATTTGTGTGCATGTCTTTGTGGGTCCCAGGGCCCCTTCATCCTTTGCGTCGCCCAATTGTCGGGCGTCAGCGGTGATAGTGCGGCGGGCGGCCAGTGTACGCTTTTCTTTACCAGCGCAAGGGGAGTCCAGTGGCAAAGGAGGGGGAAGCGACGGGCGAAGGGATTGAAGGGACGGCCGATGTGCACATCACGGCCAGCAGCTATCCTAGGCTTGGTGGGGAAAGGCTAGGCAGGCGTCGCTGGGTGCGTCAGCAGCGGGAGTGAGGAGGAGGAGGAGGAGGAGGAGGAGGAGGAAGAAGAAGAAGAAGAAGAGGGACACGTGCGGAGGAGGAGGAGGAGGAGGAGGAGGAGGAGGAGGAAGAGAGCGAGGAGGGGGAGGAAGAACAAACATCATCATAATACTAGGGGGCAGAGTAGGAGGAGGAGGAGGAGGAGGAGGAGGGAGGAGGAGGAGGAGCAGGAGCAGGAGCAGGAGCAGGAGCAGGAGGAGCAGGAGCAGCAGGAGCAGCAGGAGCAGCAGGAGCAGCAGGAGCAGCAGGAGCAGGAGCAGGAGAAGCAGGAGCAAGAACAGGAGGAGAAGGAGGAGGAGGAGGAGGAGGAGCCATAGGGGCAGCAGCAGCAGCTGTTGCAAAAGCAAGTACAGTAAGGGGAGCATGAGCAGCAGGAGCAGGCAAGTCTGGCACCTCGACGGCGCATCGGCACTGAAGAATACGCAGGGCGCCCTCGAGGCCCTCTCTACCTCCACGTGCCCCCCCCTTATGCTCCTCCTGTGGCTCCTCCTCCTCCTCCTCCTCCTCATCCTCTTCCCCCTCCTCCTCCTCCTCCGTCCTCCTCCTCCTCCTCCTCCTCCTCCTCGTCCCTCCTTCCTCCTCCTCCTCCTCTTTCTCCTTCTCCTCCTCTCCTCCTCGTCCTCCTCCTCCTCCTCCTCCTCCTCCACCTCCTCCTCCTCCTCCTCCTCCTCCTCCTCCTCCACCTCCTCCTCCCCCCTCCTCCGCCTCCCCAGAGGTCCTACGCTCAAGAAGAATTGGAGCAGCGGGATTGGGGCCGTTTTCGGCCTCCGGGGGCTTTTGCCCGGCCTCGGGACCGTCCAACATCGACTCATGACGAAAGGCCAGCCCTGGGGAAGTGGTCCAGACCTCCGGGGCCAACGCATCGAACAAATTGGAGCAGCCGGATGTCTGTGTCCTTCTGTACGGTCAGGCCAAGATATAAGATCGAGGTCGGTTCGGGGAGCGTGCCATAATGTTCTTCGTGTTTGTGGGGTGTTCTTTGTGCATCCCTGGGGGAGGGGGTACCCTCGAATGGTCAAGCTCCACCGAAGGCCCCAGCGGGAGGGTTCGCATGGCACCGCCGCCCCATTTCGGCACACCCCTCACACGTTTCGTGGCGCCACAGGGTGCTCCACCTGAGGCCCCAGCGGAAGGGTTCGGCACCCTTCACACTTTTCGTGGCCCCATAGGGAGCTCCACCGAAGGCCTCAGCGGGAGGGTTCGCATGGCACCGCCGCCCCATTTCGGCACACTTGTATGGCACCGCCGCCCCATTTCGGCACACCCCTCACATTTTCCGTGGCCCCATAGGGAGCTCCACTTGGGGGAGGGTTCGCATGGCACCGCCGCCCCATTGCGGCACACCCCTCACACGTTTCGTGGCCCCATGGGGAGCTCCACCGAAGGCCCCAGCGGGAGGGTTCGCATGGCACCGCCGCCCCATTTCGGCACACCCCTCACACGTTTCGTGGCCCCATGGGGAGCTCCACCGAAGGCCCAAGCGGGAGGGTTCGTATGGCACCGCCGCCCCATTTCGGCACACCTTTCGTGGCCCCATAGGGAGCTCCACCGAAGGCCCCAGCGGGAGGGTTCGCATGGCACCGCCGCCCCATGTCGGCACACACCTCACACGTTTCGTGGCCCCACAGGGAGCTCCACCTGAGGCCCCAGTGGGAGGATTCGCATGGCACCGCCGCCCCAGCCACACCCTTCACACGCTTCGTGGCCCCATAGGGAACTCCACCGAAGGCGGTACTCACATCGACGGCACTCACAAGTGCATATGGATAGGCACCCTCCCACCCAGTGCAGCGCTTCGTGGCCCCATAGGGCGCTTCACCGAAGAAGAGATTCAATTGCGGTGCCCACAACTGCATATGGTTGGGTCCTTCGCCAGGATATTGTTTGAAGGATGTTCTTCAGTCGAAGTCCGACTATAGGGGCTTGGAGCGTGCCCGCCTGTGGAAGCGATCGTGCACCGGAAAGAGGGGAAGGTGAGGGACAGTACACGAGTGCAGGCGTCCCTCCTCTGGAGGCGCCTCGACCCACCTTCATTTGGAGGATGAAGAGAAGTAGAGGGGCAGTCTTTTCTCAAGCCAGCTTCGGAAGCCTCCCTCGTCAAAGGCCCAACCAACCGACAGGCAGGGGCATCCGCATGATCCGGTCTCTGGCCCTTCCTTGCACGGCCTCTGGCGGTCTCCGCGTCCCAGCTATCATTGACCGCTACGACGGTGTTTGGTAATCGGGGTCAGCACTGCGTGACGACAGCGCGACACCTCTTTGAACGCTCTTCAAGATGAGTAATGACTCTGGCGCGGGTGCAAAAACACTGCATGCACACGGGGCAGTGCAAGCACTGCATACCCTGCTCCTCCTCCTCCTCCTCCTCCTCCTCATCCTCCTCATCCTCCTCCTCATCCTCATCCTCATCCTCCGCCTCCGCCTCCGCATCCTCCTCCTCCTCCTCCTTGCTTGCGCAGCGCCATCGGGCGTTCCCAGAGGCCGACGCGCACCAGCGCGCGCGCCGGCGGCCGCCCTGGGTCGGTGAGAGGCCACCTGGCTAACCATCCTCTATCCTGAGGCCCCAGAAGCGGGGGGCCTCCTCCTGCTCCTCCTCCTCCTGCTCCTCCTCCTCCTGCTCCTCCTCCTCCTTGTCCTTGTCCTTGTCCTCCTCTTTGTCCTCCTCCTCCTCTTCCTCCTCCTCCTCCTCCTTCTCCCTCTCCTGCGCCTCCTCCTCCTCCTCCTCCTTTTCCTCCTCCTCCTGCTTCTCCTCCTCCTGTTCCTCGTCATCTCTGCCACAGGGCGCTCTGCAGATGATGAAGAAGGTGTCTCCCACACCCCCGCTTCTCTCCGCGCGTTCGGCCTCGGCGGGGGCCGCGGGGGAGGGCGGGGGGGAGGAAGGAGGAGCAGCAGGAGGAGGGAAGGAGGGAGGGAGGAAAGAGGGAGGAAAGGCGGGAGGGCGGGATGGATGGAGAGAGGGAGGGAGGGAGCGCGGGCTGGCGGGCGGGCGGGCGGGCGGGCAGGCAGGCGGGAGGAGGAGGAGGAGGAGGTGGAGGAGGAGGAGGAGGAGGTGGTGGAGGAAGGGGAAGAGGAGGTTCCCCCCCTTCTATCCCCCTCCACATCAGCGACGAGGACGACGACAAGGACGACGACGACGACGACGTCGAGAGCGTCCGCGCCGACGACGAGCACGGCGGACGACGAGGACGGCGACGAGGGTTTCCGAGGCCCGTCGGAGACGAGCGGCGGCGGCGGTGGAGCTGCATGCGAGGACCATGGGCTTCGAGGCCCCGCCACCGTTCGCGGACCTCATGCTCGAGGTCGAGGATGCGAGCGCCGAGGAGCCTCGTCCGGGGCTGGTGTTGCTTTTATTCCCAACCCTCCTTGGTTGGGTATTCGTTTTGAATAGAGCACTGCTCGCGCGTCCTTCCTTCCTTCCTCCCACCTGCCTCCCGCTTCCCGCCCCCCCCCTTGTCTCCTCTTGCATTGCCTGTGGGGCTGCGATCTGCGACGTTGTCGCCACTTTCGAGGGCTGCTGGTGGGTCCAGCGGGGTGAGGCACCGCGCGGATCTGAACGGGACCTCGCCGTCCCTGGGGGGTTGCGATCTGCGCCACCGTCGCCATTTTAGGGAGCTGCTGGTGGGTCCAGCGGAGCGAGGCACCGCGCAGACCCTAGCGGGACCTCCCCGGTCCTGGGGGGCTGCGATCTGCGACGTTGTCGCCATTTTCGAGGGCTGCTGGTGGGCTCAGCGGGGTGAGGCGCCGCGCGGATTTGAGCGGGATCTCGCCGTCCCTGGGGGGCTGCGATCTTCGAAATTGTCGCCATTTTCGATGGCTGCTGGTGGGTCCAGCGGAGTGGGGCACCGCGCAGACTTGAGCAGGACCTCCCCGTCCCTGGGGGGGCTGCGATCTGCGACATTGTCGCCACTTTCGAGGGCTGCTAGTGGGTCCAGCCGAGGGAGGCACCGCGCAGACCTGAGCGGGACCTCCCCGTCACTGGGGGGCTGCGATATGCGAAATTGTCGCCACTTTCGAGGGCTGCTGGTGGGTCCAGCGGGGTGAGGCGCCGCGCAGACCTGAGCGGGACCTCGCCGTCCCTGGGGGGCTGCGATCTGCGACGATGTCGCCATTTTCGAGGGCTGCTGGTGGGCCCAGCGGGGTGAGGCGCCGCGCAGACCTGAGCGGGACCTCGCCGTCCCTGGGGGGCTGCGATCTGCGACGTTGTCGCCATTTTCGATGGCTGCTGGTGGGCCCAGCGGGGTGAGGCGCCGCGCAGACCTGAGCGGGACCTCGCCGTCCCTGGGGGGCTGCGATCTGCGACGTTGTCGCCACTATCGAGGGCTGCTGGTGGGCCCAGCGGGGTGAGGTACCGCGCAGACCTGAGCGGGACCTCGCCGTCCTTGGGCGTTGCGATCTGCGACATTGTCCTTACTTTCGAGGGCTGCTGGTGGGTCCAGCGGGGTGAGGCACCGCGCAGGCCTGAGCGGGACCTCGCCGTCCCTGGGGGGCTGCGATCTGCGACGTTGTCGCCTCTTTCGAGGGCGTAGCCCCGTTGCAGATCCAGCTTAGACCTATCCATCCAGGGGAGACGGGCTGCGATCTGCGAAACTGCCGCCGGGTCCTCGGGGAAGTTGCGGAGGGCCAGCCTGGCGGCGCCCCGCCGCGTGTTTAGAAACTGCGTCGTCGCGTGGGAATGTTGGTTCGAGGGAGCCATGTCATGTCGTTGCTGCCCCGCCGACGTTTCGAGCCCGTTGCCCGCCTTCTCCGTGTGTACCTTGCCTCAGTGATTCAGGGGTTCACTTAGTTGTCCATCTCTACCAAGCGTTTTCCCTTGATCGGGGACCTGCGAACCTCCCGAATGCCGCTCGCAGAAGTATATGCGTCCATGTCACGTCGTCGCCCTCTCATCAAATCTCCCACGCTACTCTTGCCCTGCATTGCGCAGGGGTTGGGTACGCCGCCAGGGTAATTCCCTCCTCTCGGTTGGGGCACAGCGGGCGCAGACGGAGGAGGAGGAGGAGGAGGAGGAGGAGGAGGAGGAGGAGGAGGAAGAGGAGGAGGAGGAGGAGGAGGAGGAGGAGGAGGAGGAGCAGAGGACGAGGAGGACGAGGAGACGAGGAGGACGAGGAGGACGGGAGGAGGAGGAGGAGGAGGAGGAGGACGAGGAGGACAGTAGGACAGGAGGGAGGAGGAGGGAGGAGGGAGGGAGGAGGGAGGAGGGAAGAGGAGGGAGGGAGGAGGGAGGAGGGAGGAGGGAGGAGGGAGGAGGAGGGGGGGGAGGGGGGAGGGGAGGGAGGAGGGAGGAGGGAAGAGGGAGGAGAGAAGGAGAGGAGGAGGAGAGGAAGAGGAGGAGGAAGAGGAGGAGGAGGAGGAGAGGAAGAGAGGAGGAGGAGGAGGAGGAGGAGGGAGGAGGAGGGAGGAGAAAGGGGGGGGGGGAAAGGGAGGGGGGGCAGCCGCAGACGGCCTACAGCAAGAACGCTATGTGAGTGCTACTGCGCATTCTCCCTCCCGTCCCCCGAGGAGACGTCCCAAGAGTGGCGCGCCCCGCTCCGCGCACGGTTTTCTTGCGCCGGACTTGTCCGAGTTTGTCTTGTGTGTTTGTCAAGTGCACCCCCTCGTTCCCCCTCCTCGTCCTCGTCCTCCTCGTCCTCCTCGTCCTCCTCCTCTTCGTCGTCCTCCTCCTCCTCCTCCTCGTCCACCTCCTCGTCCTTTTCCTCCTCTTCCTCTCCTCGTCCTCCTCCTTCCCTCCTCCCCTCCCCTCTCCTCCTCTTCCCTCCTCCTCCTCCTCCCTATCCTCCTCCTCCTCCTCCTGCTCCTTCTCCTCCTCCTCCTCCTCCTCCTCCTCCTCCTCCTCCTCCTCCTCCTCCTCCTCCTCCCTCCTCCTTCGTCCCTCCCGTTCCACCTCCCCCCTCGCCTCCTCCACTGCCGCCACCGTCCCCCCCGCCGCCGTCGCCGCGGAGCGAGTCGCCAGGGCGGCGTGGCGCGAGCAGCCGTGCACAGAGTGGTCGCTTCGGGGGTGGGCTGCAAAGCGAGACAGGGGGCGAGTGGAGAGGCGAGAGGGTTGGAGGAAGAGGAGGAGGAGGAGGAGGAGGAGGAAGCGAAAGGAGGAGGAGGAGGAGGAGGAGGAGGAGCAGGACAAGGAGGGGGAGGAGGATGGGGTAAGAGGAGGCGGGATAGAAGAGAAAGAGAGAGAGAGAGATATCGGAACATAAATCATAGTTCTCACACATCTATATTCGGTGTGTATTAGAATGTGTGTATGTATAGAAAGAGAGAGGACACAAACAGAGAATTGGAGACAGAGAGAGAGAAGCAACAACTGATCAGGAGGAGAAGAGAGGGGGGCTAAGTCGAGTGATTCAACATGATGAACCAGCGGAGCAAACCCCACGGTAGGCACACCAGATATCACGCTGGCCTGTCGAGAATTTCTTGCTTTCCGATGCGCCTTGCCATCGGTTTTCACAGCAGCAGGCGCAGAGCCTATAATACGCATACGTTTGGCGGATCACTAGCTGGTGCCTCATTGAGAGCGCCCGCTGAGACCTTAGATCCGTTCATTCTTGCTCGCTCAGGGCATTCGTATCCTCATCAGGTTTGTTCCCTCTCCTCGTCTCGTCTCTCCTCCTCCGCCTCCTCCTCCGCCTCCTCCCCTCTTGCTGCTCATCCTTTGTCGCTGTTCCCTTCTCCAGTTCCTCCTCATCCTCTGATGGGCCTGTTTTCCACCACCACCATCACCTCCACCACCATAAGTTGGAGGCGTCCTCCTCCACGCCATCTTCCTTCCTTCCCGCATCATCCTCCCCTCCGGCTCCCCACTGCCTGCCTTTCCCTGCGTCCATCCATCCGCCTGCTCCCCCTCCCACGGGGGGGTCTGGGATGGGGCCGCGAAGGTAGCGTCGCAGCTGGACATGACTGCGAAGTTGCTTCCTTCTGCTTGTTTCAAAATCGTTTAACCGATCCCCATCCCCATCCCCATCCCCTTCGAGACCCCCACCAAATTACCCCCCCAGTTGGGGATACACCCTTCGAAACCCGAGGGGAGCGACCTGTATCCCCATCTAGGGGTGTAAATCGGCCAGTGGGGCCCAGACCACGCCGCTGGGGAAGGATCGGTTAAACAATACTCATTGTTGGGAGAGGAGAGAGAGGAGAGGAGGGGAGGAAGAAGAGGATCCGCCTCCTCTGTCTCTGTTTCTTCCTGTTCATCCGCTTCCTCACTTTGTGGAAGGGCTGGCGGCTCTTCCGGGGCGCACCCAGTCACTAGTGGATGATGAATTTTGCTCACGCGGCAACGAGATTGCCACCAGGTTTGCTCCGACCCACTGGGCAGTAGGTGGTGCCCAGCGATACGCAGCGATCCCGCACTGGGGCCGCCGCCGTTCGCTTCTCGCTTCTGGCTGCCGTGGCGCAGCTGAATCATAGCCCCCTCCCCCTCTTCAGGCACCGCATCACTGCTGAGGCGCAGTTGGAACACTGCACCCTCGGCAGTTCTTCCTCGCTTCTCACACTGGCCCTCTCGTTGGAGACACAAAGGGGGGCGCCTCGCAATCCATTCCCAATCAATTTTGGTGGGATTGTTTCAATGTGCATGCGCGCATTGCCGCGCGGTGTGTTCCTAGCACACATTATTCCTTTCTCTCAATGCCTCTGTCCCGTTCGCTACGGCTTAGTTTGCGTGCCAGTGTGCCCCCAGTTTGTGTCACCCATCCCATGTCAGCGCCTCGGAGCCCGATAAAATAGTATCCACGTTTGCGCTCACCTCCAGCGCCTCGAAACAACGCCATACTGCCAGCGCGTTGCTTGACGATTCCCGCGCACAGAGAACGCGTCTGGGCCCCAGGCCACGGAGGCTGACGACTCGTCGGTGCCTCCAGTACGTTTTCCCTCTACGCCTATTGTAGTGGCCTCCGGCCAGTGCCGCCGATCTGGGGCGCTCCTGATGTTATCGGGATTGGACGGTGACGACGACAACGGATGACCAGCGATCGACGAGCGGGATACTTCTTGACGCTTCGGACTACGGCAATAGAGGGCGGGGAGCTCGTCGGATCGGACCATAGCGCGGGGCGTGGGGGCCTTTCAACGCTGGGTCGGGGAGCCCTGACTGCGGCTCCCGCCCTGCCCCCCCCCGTCCCGGCTCCGTGTCCTCCCCCCCCCACTCTCAGGGCTGACCAGGACCCCGCGCTGACGGCGGTAACATTACCTCACTCATAGCGGCGGTTAGCTGCGACCCTGGATCACCGCGGGGAATGGCAGATACGACGGGTAAGACAGTGCCCCGACGGTGACCGCCCTTCCGTATTTCATGCGGGTGGCTGTCGTGCACTTGGTTCTCATACCCGGGCTCGGCCTTCCTCCCCTCCACCTGTTGGGCCCGTGGTGTCCGTTCCCACCGGCCCTCCCTGCAGGCCCTTCCCCGTCAGGGCGGTCGCCTGGTCCCCGTCCGTCTGGATTGCGGGGTGGTCGCCCTGTGCAGCTCTACCCTGGATTTTCCTGCCTCGCTGGCGATGTACATCCCCGCCGGCCTGGCCTCTCTCACGCAGTGCACCAGTCGGCGACCCTCGCGAAGCTGATGAAGGGGTCGGCCCTCTGGAGTCTCGGGGCCTTCCCCGTGGTGCACGGGATGGTGGACACTGGAGTTGGTGCCGCTTTCGAGTGGTTCAGCCTTCGCAGCCGCGGCCGCTCCCCCGGGCCCCTCCCATCCTCCAGGCAGGTTTGCGACGTTCCTCGGCAGCGCAGCTCACCTGGCTCGCACACGCCGTTGGCGCGACCCGGGCTTGGCGCCCCACTGGCGACTCGCCCCTCGCTTACCACCCCTGGACGCCCACCTGGCATGTTGGACACGCAGTCATCGCCGCACAGGTCCTCGCGCTTCGAGCGGGCTTTGCCTCACGGCACACCCCTAATTCCCCGGCACGTTGCTGGGCTGCAAGTGCCTGAGCTTCCCTGGACGCCCTCAGCTTGCCAACTCTTCCGCGCAGCCTGCCGCTGCTTGGTGAGTGGGCCAGCCGGTTTGCGGCGCGTTTAGTAGCTAATTATGCCGCTTCCGTGTCCCGGAGCGCTTCTGACTCCGCTAGCGCTCTCGCTGGTGGACGCGAACGAAAAAAGTATCCCCACCAGCCCATCCAGAAACGATGCCCATGAGAGTTGACGGGGGGAGAGAGGAAGAGACACGCATGGTTGAACAGCGAGGGAGGTTCGGGAGGCTCCGTGGCCATCTCGAGCCGTCTTGAAGCGGTCTTGGGGCCGATTGGAGCATCTTGGGAGCCATCTTGAGCCAGCTTGGGCTATCTGAGCTATTTTGGAGGTCATCTTGGGCTCTCTGAGGCCACTCGGAGGCCTCTCGGGTGCCTCTTGGAGCCCTCTTCGGGCCTCTTGGGGCCATCTTGGAGGCGGTCGGTCAAAAGAGGGGAAGTTCTCGATTTGTGCCCCCCCTCGGGGTCCACGATCCTGGTGAGGGGTGTCAAACATTGGCCCTCCCAGGGGCCGAAAAAGGACCTTCTGACACATCGGCCCCCCTCCCAAAAATCCTCAGGGAGGGGAGGGGCTCATCGAAGGGAAGAGGAGTTGTAAAAGAGGAAGGAGAACCTCCTTAGACTCACCTGTCGCTCAAAGGGCTGGTTGGATCACGACGACGACTGACGAACGGGGTAACGACGACAATTGACGACGACGATGACGACGACGATGATGACACGACGACGACGAACACGAACACGGACACGGACACGGACACGAACGCGAACACGACGACGACGACGACGACGACAAAGGCGGCGACGACGACGACGACGACCACGACTCGTGTCCGAGCAATATCACGTCATACCATGCACCTCTTGCCTGGCAGCACGCGAGTGAGCGCCTCTCGGGACCTCTGGGCTCTTGGGGGTTTCTGGGGGGCCTTTCCGGGGCCTCTTGGGGTTCTCTTGGGGACCTCTTGGAGATCTTTTGGGGGCCTATGGGCCTCTAAGGGTTTTGTTGGGGTGGAGGACTGGAATGTCAGTTCGGGTTCATCCTCTTACGGCCACTGGGGGGCCTATGGGAGTCGTCATGGGAGCTCCCTGGGCTATGTTAGAGCCGTCTTGGCCGTCCTGGTGCCTTCTCAGGGCCTCTTGTGATGTCTTGCGGCGATATTGGGAGCCTCTTGGACCGCCGTCGGCGCTTTGAAAACCGAAGAGGCGATAATCTCAAATGTAACAAAAACCAAACGGATTTTGACGGTTGTTCCTTCTTGAGGCTTCTTGGAGGTATTATTAGTGCCCTTTCGAATCGTCTTGGAGGCCTCTTGGGCCCTCTACAGGCCACCTTGGGCGTCATGGAGCGCTCTTTGGCCGTCTTGGGGTCCTTCAGACAAGACCGTCTTGGTGGTTTCCTGGGGTTCCCGGGGGGGGAGAGGGGGGGCACCCCCCTCTTCCGGAACCGGAGTTAACTGGAGCTGGAGCCCCTCCCCCGCCCGGAAACAGCAAGCTGTCGCACCCCCCCCCTCCCTCCTCCAGAACCAGAGAACTGGCGCACCCCCCCTCCGCCGGGAACCAGAGAACTGGCGCATACCGCCCCCCCAACCCCGCTTTTCCCCAGCGGCAGAGTAACCCCGGCACCCCCCCCCCAGCTGAGTTGAAGCTCTTGCTCTAGGTTGAAGCCTGAGCTGTAGTTTGAGCTTCTTGAAGCTCACACGCCGGATCGCCGGATTTGCTGATTCTTTCTGCTCATCCGTGCCTTCCTCCATCCCTCAACCATTTCAACATATGAATACTACTTTCCTCTCTCCCCTGACTCTGTCCAGACAGTCTCCCGTCCCCTCCGCGTATTGTTTTTCCATAGGATGTCATTATTTTGTTTGTCCTACGTGCTGTTTCAATTCGGTCGTTTCTGGTTCTTCCAAACTGGTGCTCCCGCTGCAGCGCCGCCCCCATTTCCGCGCTTCGGTAATTCAAAATCGTGCTCCCGCTGCAGCGTTGGCCTCGTTCCCGCGCCTCCGGACGGCATTTGGAATTCGAAAGCGCCCACATCGGGCAGGCACGGTTGCGGAGGACATGGAGCCGGCAATTTGGACAGGCTTTGTCCTCTCGTCGACGGGCCTCGTACCTTCCAAACCCTCCATGCCACGGCATGCCATGCGCTGTTATGTTGTGCACCGCTGTGCGATGCCATGCTTTGCGTTGCTATGCTTTGTGATGCAATGCTTCACTACGTAATGCCATCACATGCTATGCTCTACCATGCTCTTCTACGCCATGCTTTTCCATCCTTCGCGTGCCCTCTTCGGATCATTGCCCTGCTCGACATCCGATTGCGCGAATAGACAGGAAATCTATGCCATGGCAAGGGATGGAGGGGTAGGGCGTCAGATGTGACGCTAGCACACCTAGCCTGGTCTACAACCCTCCCCCCCCTCCCCGCTCGCCCTCCCCCCCCAGTCCTGTTCCCCTCTGTCACCCTCGTCCCTGGTCCCACCCGCCTCCGCTGCGAGGTCAAGGACCTCTCCCTCGTCCAGTCCGCCTCCTCCGCCTCCTCCCCTGTCCGTTCTTCTCCTCCTCCCCCTCCTCCTCCTCCTCCTCCTCTCCTCCCTCCTCCTCCTCCTCCTCCTCCTCCTCTTCCTCCTCGTCGTCATCCTCCCCTCCTCCTCCTCCTCCTCCTCCTCCTCCCCTCCTCCTCCCTCCTCCCCCGGCCTCGGCCGCCCCCTACCCCCGCCCCCCCCCCCCCCCCCCCCCCCCCCCCCTCCTTTCCTCCCCCCCCCCCCCCCCCGCGGGCGTGGCGTGGCGCGAGCGGGCGACGCGTCGGGCGCCGCGCGCGCCGGCCCCTGCGCGCCCGCACACGACGAGCCCGCCACCGGGGGGGCCACGGCGACGGCGAGCATCAGCCCCGGGGCCTCAAGCTCCTTCACACCCTCACTGCTCGATCTGGCTTGGAAAATAACACAGGATGATCGGGTCCGGGGCTCCTGTCGTGATGCTTCGCCATGTTGCAGTTTGTTTGCAACATCGGATCTCAGGGGGCACCCATGGGTCCCAAAGGGGCACGAGAGGCGCACTCTCCTGCACCCCCCCCGTCCGTTCCTTGACCCCCCCCGTTGCACAGGCAACGACCCGAGGGGGGTGGGGGCGACTTTTTCCCCGCCTGCGCCCGTTTGGGTGGGCCGACTGGCCTGCGTTCGGGCCCCGCAGGGCGCTCAGGCGAGACGCAATGTATTCCCACGCTGAACCGGCGCCGATCGAAGCGATCAACGCTCCCTCATCCTTTTCCTCTCCCTGCGGCGGCTGCTGCGGCGGCGACGACGACGATGACGACGATGACGAGGACGACGAGTACGACAAGGACGACGACGACGACGACGACGACGACGACGACGACGACGACGACAACGACGACGACGACGACGACGAGGACGAGGCCGACGACGACGACGACGACATCCTTCCCTCCCGCAGCCCTTTCGGCTCTGCGCCCCCGGCGCGCGCGTGTGCGTGCGCGGAGCCCCCCGTGGCGGCGCCACGCGCGGCAGGGAGGCCTCTGGCGCGGCCAGCTGCCCCCCTAGGGTTAAGTCGGGTGTGCCCCTCAAAAATGTAGAAAAATAGTCGGGGGACGACTTCTTACTGTTTATGACTATTTTGGTGCCTTTCTGATATATATTTTTTTATGTCGCCCAAAATCCGCCTGTAGGCGGACATGCCCTACCTAACCAACCCTGGGGGCATCACTAGTGGACGGTGCGGTCGGGAGCTTTGGCTCGTCGTTCGGAGGAGGAAAATGCACCCATACTGCTCGCCCTCGCCCCGTTTTCCTCTTTTTGGGGCCTCCTGGGCAGCCCTCGTCGCCACCGCGGGATTCGCCTCGAGCTGCGGTTCAGAACACACCTCGGAAGAGGTCCGGGCAGTAGCGGTATCGGTAATTTTTGGTTTCCCCAGTTTCTCCTGACACGTCGTTCCAGTGTAATCCAGGACAAAAGAACCCCCAACCCCCAAAACCTAACAACGTAGTGAAGACGTGGTCTCAAGTAGGTCCCCGTCTTTGCATTCGGGGAAACTAGCTCTAGGTGGAATGGTGCGATACAGCCGCAGAAAAAGACCCCTTCTTCCTGATGTGTGTGTTGGCTCGACGGAGGTCTCCTCCCAGAGTGTTGGGGGCCCCTGCACTGCTAGTCACAGTGGTTCTGGTCTGCCACGCTTCGGCGCGACACGCTGGCCACGCCCTGGTCTCCAGGCGACAGCGTCCCGAGTTTCTCCAAGCCTCCCGCCGCGCGAGGCGGAGCGAAGCGCCAGCCGCTCGTAGGGCATTGCGTCATGGCGGATGTTGCCGCCGCGACGCGCCAAGCAAAAGTTTCTGACATTTGGCCCGGGGGCGGACGCCTTGACCCCCAGTCGCCCTTTTCATTCCCGATGGTCGAGGAAGCGCAATGGATTTGCTAGGCTTGGACTGGCGAAGGGTTCCGTGTCCGGCCATACTCGGCGCGCTCCGTTGCCAACTAGGGCGGCATTGGTCTTACGTTTCGGGGGGCACCTTTCCCGATCCGTGGATCTGGCGCCCACGCGCCAGATCCACGGATACTCCAGATTTCGTAAGAAAGGGAGGGGGGTCTCATTTCGGGGTGGGGTCCCTTCCAGGCCATCTTGGAGGGCCGGGGGGGGGTCTGGGGACGATGTTTTGGAGGGTTCTCCCACGGGGGAGGTCTGACATGGCTTGTCTTGGAGGGTCCAGACCCCCTCCCTTTTATTACGAAATCTTGCAAAAAAAAACCCAAGGATTGCAAAAACAACTAGGATTGCAAAAAACCTAGGGCTTTTTTGCAATCTTTTTTTTTTTGTTTTGTTTTTTTTGTTTGTTTTTGTTTTTGCAATCCTGTGTTTTTTTTGCAATCCTGAGTGCCCAATCCACGTTCGATGTGTCGCCGAGCGCAGGCCGAGGCTCCCCTCCCCGAGCCAGTCCCCTGGTGGCGACCGGGTCCCACAGCCGGGGCCCCGAAGCAGGAACCCTTTTCGTTGGGGAGGGGCTCCGCGATCCTTCAGTGTTTCACAGCTTGCCTCAGGTTTTCCCTATGTTTTCGATAGGAAGTCGAAGTTTCACTTATGGAGAGCAGGGGCCTCGTTCCTCATTTAGGGTTCCTTCGGTCAATGCCCCGACTGGAACTCGGGCGCCTTGGGGCCGCTCGGGAAGCTCCGGGCCCCCCCGGAACGCCCGCGGCGAGGCGCAGCAGCGGGAGGGCATCCCCGAGGCTGGAAGCCGCCAAGAGCCGACCCTGAGATATCCGACGCTGCAGAAAAGTTGCAACCCTCCTGCTCTCGTCATCCCTCGTCCTCTCCCTCCCTCCCTCCCTCCTCCTCCTCCTCCTCCTCCTCCTCCTCCTCCTCCTCCTCCTCCTCCTCCTCCTCCTCCTCCTCCATACCCTCCTTCTCCCTCCTTCCTCCTCCTCCTCATCGCTGCAGAGAGGTTGCAACCTCGACCCTGACCTTCCAGGAGGGCTAAAAAATAGCACCCGACCTAAAAACCTATCCCAGAGCTATTCTGCGTCTTGGTTTTAGGTTGTTTCGTCAAGTTGTTTAGGTCTTTAGGCCTCCAGTGCTAAAATAGCTCTCCGGAAGGCCAGGGGAAAGAATCATGGCCGGAGCCCCGCGGACCCCATTTTTCTGCGTCGTTTTTGGAGCCGGATCGAGCTGTGCAGGTCCCGGAGGGCCCGAGATGGAGCGAGCACGCCGGGTGTTGAGAAAAATGCAACGCCAGGATAGGGGGCCATGTGCGAACCCTACCCCATACCCAGACCCCCTCGAGCAATTAGAAAAAATGCGACGGGAGGTTTTCCTCATTTTCGGCCTCGGGGGGACCTCACCGGGCCTCGGGAGCGTCAAAAAACGACCCAGGATGAAAAACCGGTCCCGGGGAATGGGTCGAGATCTTTGGGGGTCGACGTCATGACAAAAAATCATGACGTCGGGGGCCTGGGTACCCCTCACGAGTTCTGCGGGGGAGGGTGGGGCTCACTTCGCTCGGGAGCTCCCGAGCGAAGTGAACCCCACCCTCCCCCGCAGAAATCGTGGGGGGTATGGGGTAGGCTTCGCACCCAGACCCCCGGCGTAATGATTTTTTCATTACGTCGACCCCCAGGGGTCCCGACCCTTTCCCCAGGACCGGCTTTGCGTCCTGAGTCGTTTTTTGACGCCCCCGAGGGCCGGTGAGGGCCCCCGGAGGCCGAAAATAAAGGAAAACCTTCCGTCGTGATTTTTTCATTGCTCGAGGGGGTCTGGGCACGTGGCCCCCTTCAGGAGCTCAGGGGACGGCAACGCTCGAGGGCCTCAAGCCTCGAGCCTCGAGCACCTCGGGAGCGCCGGCGTCGAGCCTCGAAGGCCCCGCAGAAAAGCCGCGCGGCTCCCCCTACCCCTGGACGGGCCGCCCCCCGCCCCACCCCGGCTCTGCCTCGGCCTCCTCCTCCTCCTCCTCCTCCTCCTCCTCCTCCTCCTCCTCCTCCTCCTCCCCCTCCTCCTATCCTGGACTGGCCAGGACTTTCAGGTACCGGGGGCGGCACAGAGGGGGGTGATGATTTTGGTTTGGGGGGATATCATGACGGGGGCCATGATGCTTCTCCAGTTTTCATGGCGCCTCTTCTTGTCTCATTACGTTCCCCGCCCCCCCCCCGGGCCGCGCACATGCTGCCGGCCATGAGTTGCGCCCCCCCCTCTTGGACGCCACCCTCTTGGCCGCCCCCGAAGGTCAGGGGCTCCGGAACCCCGAAATGGACCATACTCACTAAACCAGGTCTGCCGTAGCTGGTGTTTTTTCGGCTGACGGCAGTTCCTGTTATCGGGGGATCGGGGGTGGACCGACCTCCTACCTTGACACGTTAGCGAATTGGCCCGTGTCGGTTCGCGAGAGGGCGTCGCGGCCATCATTTTTGCGGGACCAGGTCCGCTAGTGTCGGTCCCAAACCACCGTTTTCGCTAAAGGGAGGTTTGTCCACCGCCGATGTCAGTGGAGCGGGGCGGGGGGGGGGGCGTCCCCAAGTACACGTCGCTAGACCAGGTCCCACCAGACCCAGCTCTGCCGACCCCCGGCCGGCGGCGCGGTGCATGGCGGTCCTCGTCGCCCGGCCCCTCCGCGGCAGCGGTCCGAGGCTGGGGCCTGGACTTCCCCTGAGAGTGCTGCCGCCCGGGGCAACGATAGGGGGGGACAGGCATAGGGGGGGATGCATCGACCCCCAATCGCCCACTGATCGCTGGTAGGGGCCCGATAACCCCAGCCTGCCCAGGAATCTGCGGATGCACCATCGGGGGCCCATCGGCGATCTATCGGCGATGTGTCACCGATTCCAGGTCGATGCTGCCCCCCCTGTGCCAGTCCCCCCCTATCGTTGCCCCTCAGTGCGGCGTTGCAAGCTTTTCACACCAGGTGTTTTTCCGCTCCATTTCGGGCCCCGGGACCCTCACAGCTCGATCTTTCTCAAGAAATGACGCAGAAAGATGGGGTCTGGGGCTCTGGTCGCGATACTTCAGGGTGCTGCATTTTTTTGCAACGTGGGATCTCAGGGTCGGGCGCACCGATCTAATCGAAGGCCTAGATATGGTTGCGTTGCATCTTCGGGGGACCTCCCTCGCCTGTCCCGAAAGTCGGGGGCTCTTTCCGGCGCCCGACGCGGGCTCGATGCGGACTCGACGCGGGCTTCGCGTGGATTCGACGCGGATTCGACACCGATCCGACGAGGCCAACATGGATTCGACACGGGTTCGACGCGGATAGGGCCGCGACAGGACAGACAAGGTTCCCCGATGATGCAACATAACGATTTAATCGGAGGCTTAGAGGTTGACACCAACACCAATATTTGCGGTGTGCCTCCACCGAGGGAATATGATCTCGATCTTGGTGATGGTGTCAATGTTCGGGCTTCCTAGGTAGCCGAAACATTACCACCAGCACCATAATCTAGGACCATCTTCCCCCAGTGGAGGCACCCCCCTGCGTTGGTGTTTGTGCCCATTTCCAAGCCTCCAGCAAGTTGTTCAATCGCGGCGCTTCCACTTCAGTCTCGACCTTTGCTTGGGTGCTTCTCGGCTGCGCGGAGGGGGAAGGCTTCCTAGAAGCACACCTGCTTCTCAGAAGTCGCGGGCCCCATCTACAGATGGAAGGCCAGCGACTTCCAAGAAACAGCCTCGTTCTGAGAAGCTTGCCCCCCACCCCCTACCCACTTGTGCGCGCTGCCAAACTTAGGTGCTTGGATGGTCGCGGGAGCTGCTACAAGGTGAGGGGGGGCTACACGTGGGTGCGAGGGTGGGCTACATTGCAAAGGCCTTACGGCCGTTGCCGCCGACCCTGAAGACGACGACGAAGACGAGGAGGACGACGAAGACGAGTATGAAGATCAGGAGGAGTAGGAGGACGCGGGTTACGCTGTGGAGCAGCAGGAGGAGCAGGTGGTGAGGGAGAAGGATGCAGAGGAGGATAACGAGGGGAAGCGGGGGCAGGGGGGAGGATGGGGGGGAATGAACAGCAGAAGGACGATGAGAATGGGAGTCGGGGGAACAGGACACGGAGGAGGACGGGGAGGAAGGTGACGAGGAGGGGGCGGGGAAGTGTCAGCATGGGGAGGCAGAGGTTTGGGAGGCCTTTGGGGGTGAGTTTTTTGGGTCTCGAGGGAGCCTCTTGGGAGCTTCTTTGGGGCTGCTTGGGAGGCTCTGGTGCCTTCCTGGGGGCCCCTTGGGGCCTTTGGTGAAGCTTGCTTCTTGGGCCTTTTTGGAAATCGGGAAGCGGAAAAGGCGAGTATGCCGAAATCTTCTCTCCATGCGTCCTGGGCCGTCTGGAGGCTGTCAAAACGTCTTGGACCGAGCGCTCGGCGATTCGGGGTCCGCCGGGAAGGCCTTGAGCGCCTCTGGGAGCACTCCTGGCTCGCCTGCGGGCTTTCTGGAGTCCCGCCCCCGCCCACCGGGGGGATGGCATTCTGACCCTGGAACCCCCTGCGACCCCCTGGGCCCTTCCCGGGATCCCCCCCCCCCGGGGACGAACAGCCCCTCGTCACGCGGCGGTCGTCATCCCGGGGACGAACAGCCCCGGGATGACGATTAATAAATGACCGGGGGTCGTGTTCACGCGGCGGCGCCCGGGATGACGATTAGGAAAAACTGGCCGCGGGCTGGAAAACTATTTCTTGAATCGTTCTCCTCCAGTCAGAAAATTGTGCAGAAATAGCATGAAACTATTTTTTAATCGTTCTCCCCCTTTTTTATTAATCGTCATCCCGCATTATTCTGATCCTGGAACCCCCTGCGACCCCCTGGGCCCTTCCCGGGATCCCCCCCCCCGGGACGAGCAGCCCCTCGGATTTTCCCCCCCCCCCCCCCCCCCCCTTTTGTCGGGGAAGGGGTGAAGGGGAAGGGGCTTCCCTTCCCCTCGAATCCATGACGACGCTGTTGAATTTCGCATTCGCTTTGGCACTTCGCTTTCGCTCTGGCTGGCGCGCTTGAGGAGGAGGACCGGAAAAGAGGGGGAGGGAGCGGCGACGACGACGGCGATGGCGACGGCGACGGCGACAACGACGACGACGACGACGACGATGACGACGACGACGACTAGTCAAACGGAACAGCGTCAATAACCTCTTCGGAACAGGAGGGGAAGCGGCGAAGACGACGGGGAAAGCCTCTTCCACACGCCAACAGGGTCGGCGGATTTTAGTGCGATCTGATTTCTGTGTGGTCTAACCGATTGCACTGAACGGCATGCGTGGGCTAGATAACTCCACTAAATGGGCGCAGCCGGCTTAGTGCAGGTCTTAAGCCACTTAGGGCTCTTCCTACCCATTGATGAGCGATTTAGACCATGTACAAGTCACCTGAGCATCAACGTATAGTTAACCTCCTTATCCTTTTGCCACTCCCGCGGACATCCAAGTTCGCCCTCGGGGGCGCTCTCCCAGAGCCCCGGGACAACCAAAGGACTGGGACGGAAGAAAATCGCTCCCAGGGGAGGGATCGAGGCCTTCATGGCCCGCGGACTGAAACGATCACACCCTCGAGTGTCTGCGATTGGTGCGCATCCACCGCCTCCGGAGCCGATGCCCCAGGACCCCAGCAGGCGGTGGATGTGGATACAGTGTAGACCCATGCTAAGAAACACCCTGCATGCCTCCAGGGTGCCCTGGGTTCCTTGCTTTCCGATAGTCTTGCTCCGGACAGCGCGACGTGCCCACACCAAGAAACAACGGGCGTCCTAGGGTCTCAGGGTTGGGCTTCTTGTGGACGGTTTCTTGTGGTCGAGCTCCTACTGTACGGCATGTGAGCTAGAGAAGCCTGTAGACAGTTTCGAGGTCGTGCGCGAGCGTAGGGCGCTGGGTGGGGTGCCCACCCAGACCATCCGGATGACTAAAAAATTATCTCTGGGATAAATTTTTATATTTTTATTGTTGAAGATAAAAATAAAAAGTGCTAGAGGCATGTAACATGCACATTTTTATAAAATTATTAAAAAAAAATTATGTGTATAATTATTCATATTTATATATATATGTATGTATGTATGTATGTATGTATGTATGTATGTATCTATGTATGTATATATATATATATATATATGTATATATACACATATGTAAGAGGCCTGCAAGAGGTCACCCAGAAGGGCCCACAGAGGCCAAAATCCTTGATTGTCATTCGGTTTTTGAAGGGCATTTGCTTCTTTTCAGCCTTCCGACGGCTCAAGACGGCCCAAGAGGCCTCCAAGATCGCCCCACGATCGCCCACGAGGCCTCCAAGATGGCCCCATGACGGCCCAAGAGGCCCCCAAGACGGCCCCAAGATGGCCCCAAGACGGCCCAAGAGGCCTCCAAGACGCCCAGATGGCCTCCAAGACGGCCCTGAAGGGCCCCAAGACGACCCAGAGAGGCCCACAACACGGCTTCCGACGGCGTCAGACAGGCCAGGAACGCCCTAGGGAGGAGAAGGGGGAGGAAGCGGAGGGGGAGGACGATGATTTTTCACCAGCGCGCTAACAGGTCACGCCACCTGCAGAGTGGCTCGGTACTTGCGGATTGCTTCTGTAGCAATCGTTCTGCAATGGAGCGAGGCTGCTACGTCGACCGCTTCACCAATCGTGGATTCATCTCCGTAGTTCCAACCCTCCTTGGGGTTGCCTCGCTCCTCAGTTTGCGTCTCCATCAAATGAAGAAACAAATGATGTTTGGGGATGATCTTCCACAGGTCGGTATTGGGGTCTGCACTCGCCGCCTCCCTCCAGAGTTCCGTGTATAGGACCACGTGCTTTGTGGCTAGAACCTTCGTGCGGAAACCAGACGTTTCATGATCCCACTTGGGGAGCTCATCGTATATCTGCGCTAACGAATCTAAGCAGTTGTACCGAAGCCTGTCGTGATCTGAAGAGCAATCGTAGAAGGTGCTCAACATGTGACGGGCTACCTGCAGAAGATGCCTGCCTTCTGCTGCTTTTGTCCGCATTTTGGGCGCTTTCGAAGGTTGTCTTATCATGGCTAATGTCATGGCGTACACTGGGACCTCGACTCCAAGAAACCTGGAGCTCGCACGTATTTGAAACCTGATAATTTCCATTGCATGCTTGCAAGAAGGCGTATCAGGCGTCACCGTGCCGCCTAAACTCCTATACATCTCCCAGAAGCAATTGCCGAGCAGGTTCTGGAGTATCCCCAAGCACACCACATGCATCAAGTCAATTAGTATGTATTGTAATTTCATCCCTGGAAAACTGAAAATCTCGTTTCTAAACCCCCGCTGCCAGAAACGATACGTAGAGTACTCAGCATCCGTATACTCCAGACCCCTCCATGGAGCATTGATGTCTGCCCGCCTAAAATCGAAAGATGGCTTATTGTTGGCAGGGCACCGCCAACATACGTGGCCGTGCGCACCCTCCCCTTTCCACCCCGATAAGCCGAAGGCTTGTTTGTACCAAGCCCAATCCCCCTTGATCTGAATGCAAGCTGCCTTGCAACGAAGAGCACTAGATGCAGACGAAATACGGCCCCGATCGCCAGCGAGCGTGCTCTTGCCGAATGGTACCAAGTCGTGTCGCACGGAAGGAAATCGGCCAAGTGCTAAACACGTGAGGCTCCACCCCATCACCTGCCACGCCGCCTCGAACGTGCAGCGGCCATAGCATCCGCACTGGCACACGTACCTACAAGAGAAATTGAGATGGGCAGTGCGATGCCTTCTATAATGTTCTGAAACCTAAATTATTTCTGGAATCTGTAATGTTTTCTGGAATCTGTAATGTTTTCTGTAATCTGTAATGTTTTCTGTAATCAGTAATGTTTTCTGTAATCTGTAATGTTTTCTGTAATCAGGAATGTTTTCTGTAATCTGGAATGTGTTATGGAATCTGTAATGGTTTCTGAGATCAGTAATGTTTCTGTAATCAGGAATGTTTTCTGTAATCAGGAATGTTTTCTGCAATCAGGAATGTTTTCTGTAATCAGGAATGTTTTCTGTAATCAGGAATTTTTATATTATTATGTTTGAAAGTAAGATACCTCCCCCATCACCCTCCAGAGGAGGGGGGAGGGGGGAGCCAAGTGCAGGGATGGAGGGGGGATGGGCTTTACCTCCCAATCGTTCCCGCCCCCCACGCACCGTTTCGGGAAACAGCAAAACCAATGCTTGGTGTGCCGCATCTCACTGCCCGAAAGAACCTGCCATGTAAGCAAGTAGATGCTGTCGCGATGGGCGTAAGGAGCACTGTCCCCCCAGAGCCCCAAACTCGCGAACTTCTCCACGGATGTGTTGCGCGGTGGGTCCAGCGACTCACCCCACTCCCTCAAGACGTCGTTCAGAGGTTCCAACTCGGGGACGAAAGTACACCAGGCGTCCACTTTATTCGGGTCCACGTAAAAGTGAAGCATCTCGTGGGGGAGCATGAAGTTAGTCAGCATTCTAGATTTTCGACCTCGGATGGGGTCCCAAGAAGGAAGATACGACTGATATACTTCTGGGGTACATGTATTTCCCATGCGCCGCATCAAGCCTTTGTACGCGTTTCCACCCAGTTTCACCTGCCCCCATTTCTTTAGTACATCTGGCGTTTCGGTAGGGGCATCCGCACACATGACTTGTGACGTCTCGACCACTTCGGATGCATTGAGCTTGCCAACTCGAAACTTACGTTTCAAAAACCCCTCTGTCGACGACTCTGGACAGCATCTCTTGGAGCCATACGATGCGCATAAACTCGTGCTGTCCTGGTGGGGTCCCAAGCTCGGGCCAATTAGTCGGCGTTCACATCGGGTCACTCCTTAGATTCGGTGCGAGGCGGGGACTGGGGAGAGGGGGAACCAATTGACCCGATACTTGGACCCCACATCTCATGAGGTCGGTCCTTGCGCGAACTTGCCGAGGTTGACTGCAGGAGCTGCTGGCGAACGCCGCCGCCAACCATTCAAACGGCGCCATGAATCTTTGCAAAACTGCAGGCTTTAAATGCTTGGGCCGATCGCGCAGCATGCCAGACTGGGGGGGGGGGGGCCAAATCAACAACAGACAAACCTGTCTTCCCATGGAAAAGGATGAAGAGGAGATGGGGGGGGGGAGGACGGGGATGGGGGAGGAGGAGGAGAGGGGGAGAGGGCGGAGGTAAAGGGGAGGGAGCGATTTGAGATTGATGGCGAACGATGCCGAAACGGGAAAAGGTGCGAGCGGTGGCGGGGAGATTTCAATTTGATGGCAATGAGCTTCGTCGCACTCTGGGCCCCAGGACCTAGAAATCTCGATGACGCGATTGTTCGACGACGCTCTATCTGGAACAACCGCACTCTCGAAATGCTTGAGTCCTGGACCGCCCCCCGTCGCATGCGATCTCCCACAGCGATCGCTGACCCTGCAGCGCCTGTGCAAGCAGCGATCCCTCACGCTGCAAGCTCGGCGCGCACCTGGCGCTCGTGCGCCAGATCTAAACTGCACGAGCCTACGCAGCCATTGGCATCTTCTTCACGTCATCCAAGTTCTGGCGCTTGAACTTGTTGAAGGCCGCGATGCTCGAGTCAAGGCTCGCCTGAAGCTCCGAGGCAGCGGTGTTGTAGATCTCAGGGTCCGAGCTGATCGACATCTTTATGGCCTTGGCGTTGGCGTATGGCCCATTCACGAAGGTCTCGAGCTTCTCTGCATGAAGTTTGCCCTGGGCCTTCAGGAACTCCCCCATCTGAGCTGGGTACTCTTTCTTCGCGAGCTTGATCACGAGGCTCGGAATATCTGACAGATCTTCGTTCACCACCCGCGCCCAGGATTTCGACTTGGAGATCACATCTTCGAGGCGCTTCTTGGCGGCATCGAGGACCTTCTGACGCCGCGCTTTCTCGGGGTCCTTCTCTGCCTCCTCTTGCTCCTTCTTCTGCTTGGCCGCCTCCCTCTCCTTCTTCTCGCGGGCCCTCTTCTCTTTCTCGGTCTCCGCGGGCGTGGCAGCTGATGATGAGGCCCCCGTCTTGTCCATGATGCGCTTGCCGCCAGCGCCGTTCATCGCGTCCCGAAGCCGCTTGTAGTCATCAGGCTCCATGTCCGCCTTCACCTTAACGTCCGTCTGGTTGTTGTTGAAGTCGATCAGCATCGCGATCTCCTTCGAGTACCTGTATTGCTTGATGTTCGCCTTGGCCATCAGGGGGACCTCGTGATCCCGCTCCTCGAGGTGCTGGACCATGATGGCTGCGTGCTGCCTGTCATTCAGGTAAAGAGGACCTGCAAGTTGTGCTTCCGTTAACCACTCCACTTGTTTGTGCGTCTCGTCCCTGCTCCCGACGGAAGTCATCGACGTTCCAGTGCATACGCCACCGCACGTAGGGTCGATGATGAACTTCGTGAGCCAGCAGCGCTTCGCTTCCCAACCAGAGTTCTCGGCAGACTCGTAGCGGGCGTGGACCGTCGGGCATTTGGACTTTAGAATGTACCCCATAGCTTGGAACAGCTTCTTCATTGTACCTTCCGAGAGCTTGTCTTTCAACTGATCGACGGTGAGCTCGTTGATGTTGGAACAGCCGTTATCTTCGAGCTCCTTCTTCGCAATCGTCACCGCCCTGGGCTCCCTCAGGTTCTTCAGGTTCTTCAGCTCGTCTTCTTCCTGTGGAGACAGCGCCACCAAAGCAGTATCAGAGACGCCTGGCTTGGTTGGCGGTGCGGGAGGCGGTGACTTGACGGCAGTCGCACGAGTCCTCGTCTGCTGCGGTGCGTCCTCATTCTCCTCCTTCACCTTGGCCTTGGGGTCCTCGGGCTGGTCCTCCTGGGCAGCGGCTGGAGCTCCTTTATCATCGGAATCATCGTCGTCGCACTGAGGCCTGGCCGACTTGGCCTTGCCTTTGGCCTTGGCCTTCTCTTTGCCCTTGGCCTTGGACTTGGCTTTGACAGCGGTGTGCGCCTTGGGCTCGGGCGCCTTGGGCTTGGCCTCGAGGGTGCTGGTCTTCGAGGCGTCGTCTAAGAGAGGGGCATCATCGCTGCCAGGGTCAGCCGTCTTGGCTTTCTTCGCACCTCGACCAGATCCAGCAGCAGAGGGCCTCTTCATCGGAACAGCCAACGGCGAAGGAGAGAGAGAGCTGCTCGGCGAAAGGCCTGCAAGGGAATCACCCTTAGGAGTCATCTCTGCTGAACGAGGGGAGGCGGATGTCGCGGCCGTGTCTGAGTATGATCGATGAAACACTTGTACGCGCAATATCTGCGCGCGCACCGTGCTCGAACCAAAATGGTTACGGAGGCGGTGCGGGAAGGGCGGCGGGAATTTGCAATTTTCTGTAATCTTTCTGTAATCTGTAATCTTTTCTGTAATCTGTAATGTTGTTGTTTTCTGTAATGTGTGAAAATCATTGTTTTTCCTTGTGTTTTATTGGGTTTTTCATTGTTTAGCAACATTACAGAATACAGATTACAGAAATCTTTACAGAAAATCTGGCTGCCCAGGGTTCCAGCGGGGGCAGCGGGGACGGGGCGGGGCGCCGTTTCCCTTCGCCCTGCTCCTCCCCGCCTCCCGCTCCCCGTCTTTCTCGCCCTCAGCTTTGTACCGGTTGCCACCCTCCCCTGCCGCATTTTGCACCGGTTGCCACCCTCCCCTGCCGCATTTTATTCCGGTAGATTGTCGCCAGAAACAAAGAAATCAAACAGAAATCAAGCCTGCCTCGAGATGCATCTCGAGAGTTCCGTGCCAGCTCATGGATGGCGGTGGATCCTTTACAGAACGTGGCCTCGCCTGAATGATAAACGTGACCCACATGTGGCAGGCAGCAGTCCGACGGGGAAGGCCGCCCCCTGTCGCCTCTGTCCCTGTCCCTCCAGAGGTGATCGCACTAATTATCGAGGGACGAACCTGCAGGTTTTCCCCGTGCCCCCCCCTCCCCTGGAATT
Organism: Prorocentrum cordatum; assembly: GCA_963575745.1. Classification (NCBI taxonomy): domain Eukaryota; class Dinophyceae; order Prorocentrales; family Prorocentraceae; genus Prorocentrum; species Prorocentrum cordatum. Next base: position 44,279 of record CAUYUJ010001032.1, read on the forward strand.
GTAAAAGCGCCAAGATTCTATATAGTTTGCTGAAGGGTCCTTGCCGAACGGACTGACCGATCACGAGCCGATACGGTGGGCTCCGAAAACAGAGACGCTGACAAAAAACAATGGTTTTTGACGACTCGGGGGGGCACGAGGAAAACGCAATGGAAATCGACACCCTCGCGCGCAGCAACAGCAGCAGTCCCAGGGCCCCGACGGTCAGATGAAAAAGAGAGTGGGGGCGAAGGAGAGGAAGCGAGGGAGGAATGGAATAGGAAGAGGGTGAAGGAGGAAGGGAGGATGATGCCTCGGTGCGCCCCCGACGGCAGCGACGACCAGGCTCCGACGCACGCGCCGACTGCAGCGCCGACGTCGGTCAACAAGGGGGGGAGGGGGATTGGCGGGAAGTGGAAAGAGGGGGAGGAGGAAGAGGAGAGGAGGATTCACGGGGATCAAGAGGAGAGAGATGAGAAAGGGAAAGGATGCGAGGGAGGGGGGAGGTGAGGGGAAAGGGGACGGCGGTGGATAGGAGGGGGATGAGGAAGGAGAGTACGTTTTCCAGCGAGCAAGATTTCTTGCAAGATACAGAGCGGCAGCGGCACAAGGGATATGGAATGCGCGAGCGCACCAAATGAGACAGCTCGCGCACGCAAGGTCGGCAGCAGCCTTCGAATTCAGACTGCGGGGGGGTGGAGGATCCAATAAGCTTTGGACGCCTTGCACTTGGTCCTGATATCCTCGATGATCTCGGGATTCAGGTCCTTCACCTTGCCTGTCAGTTTGTCGACGTGCGGAGAGACATCAATCATCACCTGCCTGATGATCATGTTCGGGGTATCTGTTTCCTTCGGGGAGACCGCCAGGACCTGTGCCTTGTCTTTGTTGGCTGTTATGATGACCAAGGTAATTGAGCCATTATGGCCTGGCGTCGACCTCAGGGCGATCGGCTTGATATATTCGGGTGGCTCGATATCAGGGGACGCCTCCTGGCTGAGCACCTCGATCGCTGCGGGTGCAGGCGGGGCAACAGGCGCTGCAGCTGGCTTCTTGGCCACCGGGCCTTCATCGTCGGAGAGGGGAACTGGCACTGCAGCTGGCCTCTTATGGGCAGCCGCTGGTTTCTTGCACACGGCCTTGTTCGCTGCGGGCGCAGCGGCCTTGGCATCTGCGGGCTCAGCGGCCTCCTCCGCGCCGCCAGAGGGCTCACCCTGGGCCACGGCCTTCGCCACGGCTGCATCCACGATCGCCGCCATCTTGGCCTTTGCCTTGGCCTTCGCCGTGCTGGCCTTCGGCATTGGCGGCAACGGCCTGGAGGCGACGGAAAAAAAGTCGCGCAGTCTCCCCTCATGCGCCCAAAAAGGGCATAAGGAGGAGGAGGAAGAGGAGGAGGATGGGGAGGAGGAGGAGGAGGAGGAGGAGGAAGAGGAAGAGGATGAGTAGTCCGCGGAGTGAGGTAGGAGGAGGAGTAGTAGTAGGAGGAGGAGGAGGAGGAGGAGGAGGAGGAGTAGGATGCGGAGGAGTGTGCTTTACTAACTGGTTTTTGGAAAAACAAGGGATCGGGAGGAGGACGAGGAGTGGCAAGTAAGATGCATGGAGTATTCGGTTGTCCACGTCTGTCGATGGGGCCCCTTCCCGCTTTGCAAAGGACAACTTGTATGGACCCATGAGGAGGGTGCTTAAGACGGGGGAGTGTACTGCAGCATCGTTAAACATCACCTGTTTACTCCAGTCCTCCTCCTCCTCCAGCCTCCTCCTCCTCCTCCTCCTCCAGCCTCCTTCTCCTCCTCCTCCTGCCCCCCCATGAAATCTCCTGTAATCCTCGATGCACTGTCCGTCGATAATCTGCGAGTTCGGCGTCAATGTCAAGTGCTCCGACCCGTCCTTCCAAAAGGCGATCGCGAAACCGTCGGCGCCAGGTTTGACCCCGCTTGATGGAATGAGCGAGCCATTGCACATTCGTTTGCAAATCTTGCCATCGACTGTCTCGTAGTTGACCACAATAGCTTCATCGCCTGAGGACACACTCATAACTGAATCGCTGTCAGAATCTTCATCGGCTGGGTCGTCTCGAAACGCTGGGAAGGGGTTCGGCAACTTGGCTTTCTTTTTCACAGTGGTTCCCACGTAGATGGGCTCGTATGTGTCTTCCATGAGGTTATACATGTCCACGAGCTCGGGGGGGTGACTAGCAGAATACGTGGTGCCGAATTCTTTCCCATATTTCAATACACCAGTCATGTACGCGTCCATCTGCAGCCTAACGTGTGCCAGCATCGTTCTGTATGAGTATGCGATGAGCCTCTCTGTGTTCTCTGGTGTCTTTACGAGTTTGCGGGATAAGTTGTGAAGATCTTTGCGGGTCTCATCGGTTATGGCTTGTCGCACGGCTTCGTCCATGTCGGTTTGGGTGAAGTACCCCCCCCTCGAGTCAAGTTCGATGAGTCCCCGCAGCGTCGGCGCCGCCCAGACGAGGAACGGAACGTGCACGCCCTTCTTGAAATCAGACGAGGGGTACAAACCTTCTCGAAAGATTATGTGCAAAGAGAACACCAAATGTTTGGCCAGCTCTCCAGGAGTGTCCGTCTGGTGTCGATAACATAAAACGCGCTTTCGTTTCCCCATTCGTTATGAAGAATCGGTGTGAAACTTAAGTAATCAACTGATGCTCGGGTGAAGCCAAAATGGCTACGGAGGTTCGGGTCTGACATCGCGGTGCATGTGCATACTTATCCTGGGGGGCCACGTGTGAACCTTGGAGCCCACCCCCAAAGGACCTTATTTTTTGTTCGGCCGTATCGTTCGAGACATCCTCAGAACAATGAAATATATGCTGAATGGGCTGTTTGTTAAGAGCGTTCTGTTGACAACGATGCTTTCGCTTGAGACATCCTCGTGAAATGGAGATGTTGAAGTTGCTCGCAAAATCTAGCCAGGTACCAAACACTAGCGTTTCGCTCGAGACGTCCTGGGGAAGCTGAAGTGTTGAAAGAACCGTGTGTAAGACGTTTTATGTTGAACCATGCTCTGGAATGATTCCTCTCTTCCCCCATCTCCTGTGAAACCCCTGGGGGGGGAGGAGGTGGAGGGAGGAGGGGGAGGGAGGAGGAGGAGGAGGGAGGAGGAGGAGGAGGAGGAGGAGGAGGAGGAGGAGATGGGGGAAGGGTGGAATCATTCCCCTGCCCTCTCCCGCTCACTCTTGCCTCGAGGCAAGAATGATCACTCAGCCCGTTATTCTTTTTAAAAAGTTCAAGCGAGACCAAGCGTCGATGCGCTTACAATGCTGTCGGAGTCATCATCGGACACCTCACGACGAAACGCTGGAAACGGGTTTGGCAGGCGCGAAACTGCAGGCTCGACGCTCTCAGCAGGCGCACACTCGGAGTCCCCGCCCTGCTCGGTCTGGATCTTTGCGAGTTCTTCGCGGTGATGGATGGCGAGCCGATACTCTTCGTTCTGAAACTGCTCGGCAATCTGCTCGTCGGTCGCCCCAGGGTCCACCGACTCGAGATCCTCGGACGGGATCACCGCCTCAACATCGACCTCGATCACCTCCTCCTCCTCCTCCTCGGACGGGCCGTCGGACGGTATCACCTCCGCGGCGGTTCCCTCGGACTGCTGCGACGTCGCTGGGGAAAGGGCTGCTGCTGCTGCTGCCAGCTGTGCTGCGCCGTCATCGTCGGGCTCCGATGCTAGAGGGGATCCTGGTGCCAGAGGCGAGCGCTCTGGGGTACGAAAACCATGCTCGGCGTCGTCGACGCCGTCGTGCTGAGTGCTCGGGCAGCCTGGCTGTGATGGTTCCACTCTCTGGCGTTTGCTGAATGGTTCCAGGCTCTCGCACGGCGACGCGCTCTCGCTCTCCTCGAAATCCAAACTCGGCGAAAATCTATGTCCCCCCCAACATCAAAACAGACACATTCCCGAAACCAGAATCATTACAGAAACATTCCCGAAACCAGAATCATTACAGAAACATTCCCGAAAACAGAATCATTACAGAAACATTACCGAAAACCGAATCATTACAGAAACATTCCCGAAAACAGAAAAAATCTGTAATGTCACTTCCCCCAACACAAAAACGTTTCTCCGACCCCTCCTCCTCGCCCACCGCCCTCCAGCTCCTCCTCCTCCTCCTCCTCCTCCTCCTCCTCCTCCTCTTCCTCTTCCTGTTTAAACTGGGGTGGGGGATATGAAAAGTATAATTTTCATTTCCCCCACCCCAGTTCTTGATCGTAAGGCTTTCGCCATTGAGTTTGAACTTCGCCCCTCCTGTGCCACCGCCGTCGGCGTGGCCATCAATCTGCTGGTAGGCTCGAAATCACTACCGTGCAAGCTTGGGCCTTGGCGCCAACACTGCGGCATATCATACATCCCCCCGTCTCCCCCCCCCGCCCCTCCCCAAGTGCATGCCAGATGAGAAGCGACATAATCATTACAGAAACATTCCCGAACGCCAGAAACTGTGACCCCCCCCGTCTACCATCCCCTCTTTTAGGTTTTTCTCCGACCGCCCCCCCTGGCACGCCGTGCCTTCACCTTCCCCTCCTCCGCTTCCTCTCCCCCATCTCACCTTCGCTTCCTCCTCCTCCTCCTCCTCCTCCTCCTCTTCCCTTGTTTCCTCCTCCTTCCGCACCTTCTCTCCTGCCTGCGCTCCCTTCCCTGCTCCCCTCAGAGGCAGCGGCGCAGTACGAAGGAGCGAAGCGTAGCAAAGAGAAAGACCGCACGGACGCGCTCTGACGCGCGCCCGCCAGGCGATTACGCGCTTCCCCAATCTCGGCACCTTATACGTCCATATCATATAATTCAAACATATGATATAACATATATGTTGTATTTATATATTTTTATATTTTTATCTTTTTATCTTTTAAATATAAAAACGTAAAGCTAGGAGTGCGCGAATATGAACTTGAAAACGAAATATAATAAAAATATAAAAAGGTAAATTATTTATCTGGAACACTAATTTTTTAGTAGATCGGAAGGTCTGGGCAGGGGGGAAGAGACCGGTTGGTAGAACCCTAATTGAAGAGCAGGTTTGTGATCATTGCAAGTCTGAGCCTACAGAGTAAGGGCAGAACGAAAAAGCGCAAGGCAGTGCAAGAAGTGATGGGGGCGGCCCGCGACGAGAAGGAACATCGGGACTCGAGCGCGGGCTCTCCCAAGGCCCAGCTGGTGTCCGCAGCCGGGGCCGCAACCGGGGCCGCCCGGGGGCGCCCCTGCCCCTGGCGGTCGGGCACGTGCAGCTCCCGGCCTCGGCAGCTGCGCGGGCGGTCGGGGGGCCACCGCAGGCGGCGCGGAGGGGCAGCTTGCTCCGCAGGGGGGTCCCCAGAGCCCCTCCCAGACCCCCTCGAGGCATGAAAAATTCAGGAGGCAAGGTTTTCCCTCATTTTCGGCCTCCGGGGGCCCTCACCGGGCCTCGGGAGCATCAAAAAACGACTCAGGATGCAAACCCGGTCCCGGGGAATGGGTCGAGATCTCTGGGGGTCGACGTCATGAAAAAATCATGACGTCGGGGGTCTGGGTCGGGGGTGGACAGACCTCCTACCCTGACACGTCGATTAAGGAATTGGCCGTTTTCGGTTCGCGGGAGGGCGTCGCGGCCGTCATTTTTGCGGGTCCAGGTCCGTCGGTTTCGGTCCCAGGCCGTTTTCACTAAGGGGAGGTTTACTAAAGGGAGGTTTGTCCACCGCCGACAAGAGAGAGAAGAGTCGGGGACACCGCACAAGCGAAGCGCTCGAGACGTCCCCGCAATCCGGGCGCGGACGAAGGGTCGCCCCCCGGCAGGGATCTCAGGGCCCGCCTCGGACGGGGCTATAGGACGAGGATTAATCCGTTCCAGAGCGTTCTGGAACGCTCTGAGAAGGCCGCGGCGCCCGAGGCATTCTCCAGAGCCGCTGGATCTCATAGATTCTCGATCTGTCTTCGTCCAGTTTTATCTTCGTCCTGGCTTCGTCTTAATTCACAGACCCCCGACGCCATGATTTGTTCAAAACGTCGACCCCCAGAGGTCTCGACCCAATCTCCGGCACCAGTTTCTCATCCTGAGTCATTTTTTGAAGGTCCCGAGGCCCGGTATAAGGGTCCCCAGAAGCCGAGAATAACGAAAAGCCCTCCGACATGATTGTTTCATGACCCGAGGAGGTCTGGGCCTGGCGTTCCGGTATTTGCGGAGCATGTGCCTTGGACCTCCCGACCGCTTCCCCGGGGCCGGCCCCTTCCCGCCCGAGCTGCGTGTCTGGGGGCCCCGAGGCCCAGGGACGGCCCCGAGGGGCTGAACAAAGCGAACCAGACAGAGGGGCGGCCACGCTCACTGTTCGATGCGCGAGCCTGTCTGGGGCGGGGAGCTCCAGGCCCGGACCCCCTCGGGCCATGAAAAAATCACGACGGGAGGCTTGTCGCTATTCTCGGCCTCCGGGGGCTCTTACGGGGCCTCGGGACCATCAAGAAACGACTCGGGACGAGAAACCGGTCCCGGGAAAGGGGCGAGACCTCAGGGTGTCAACGTGATGAAAAATCATGACGTCAGACGGTCGGGGGGCCGAGAGCTTCCCCCGGAGAACCTCTCGGCATCGCTCGGACGTGTGCACGCTTCCTTCTGCGAGGACCATCGAGGAGCATCCTGGATCATTTGGCGAGAAAAAACCACGCACGAAACCGAAAAAGGCACACGGAGTGGACGTCCGAGCGATGGCGAGACCTGGCGTTGCACTTTTGTCATAACGGGAGGGTTTGCTCCGTTTCGGGCCTCAGGACCCTCACACATCGGTTCGGGGTTCAAACATGACGCTGAAAGATGAGGTCCGGGGCTCCAGTCGTGATCTCTTGCGATTTTGCATTGAGTCGGACATGTCTCGCTGCAGGAGGAATGCTCAGTAATAGTAAAAAGTAGTTTGGTGCCGATGTTCCATGCTCTTTCTGTCGGTCCTTTGTTTTTGACTGTGTTTTAGTTGGCTTCCAAACTCTGCCTGTAGCAGGACATGCCCGACCTGGATGCTGCATAGTCTTGGCGACGTCGGAGCCCGGGGCCCGCGGAAGCGCGGCGGCGGCCTCTTCCTCCTCCTCCTCCTCCTCCTCCTCCTCCTCCTCCTCCTCCTCCTCCTCCTCCTCCCCATCCTCCTCCTCTTTGTTCTGCAGTCTCTGCGCCCTCACCTGGCGAACGGGCGGGACGACCGAGACGGCGATGACGTTTGGATCGACGGCGCCGACCGTTCAAAGCGCCCGCGCCGCAGCGGGGAGGGGCCCTCCGACCGCCGGCGCCGGGGCGGCGCGGGCGGCTTCCAGCAGCGGCTGGCCAGCTGCGGCAGCCTGGACGCGGTGCTCGGCGCGCTGCGGGAGGCGCGGGGTGAAGCAGTGGCGAAGCGTCCTGGCTCGCCTGTACCCTGACCTTCCAGGAGGGCTAAAAAATAGCACCCGACCTAAAAACCTATCCCAGAGCTATTCTACGTCTTGGTTTTAGGCTGTTTCGTTTAGTTTTTTAGGTTTTTAGGTCTCCAGTGCTAAAAAATAGCTCTCTGGAAGGTCAGGGTAGTCAGAGCCCCGAATCATCAGGGGTAACTCAGGTCAGGGTTAACTCGGGTTCGCTGTTCGGGATTCCGGACCCGAGTTACCCCGGGCCCGAGTCACCGCGGGTAATTCGGGCGTCCAGAGCCCCACATCATCAGGGGCAACTCGGGTCAGGGCTAACTCGGGGTTCCATTTTCGGGAATCCAAACCCGAGTTACCCCGGACCCGAGTTACCCCGGATAACTCGGGCGCCCAAGAAAGGCCCACCGAAGGATGTTCTGAGAACCCTGTGCGGTCTGCGCGATGTGGTCTCAGAACAGTTCTGGCTGAGACGGTCTTGTTTTGACACATCGGGCTCTGGTTTCAAGAACATGGACTTGGTTCGTAGGTAGGCCTCTAGAAATGCCGGGGCGGTGGATCCCTGCTCAACAGGGGCAAGGTAAGTGTTCGGGGGCTTTATTACGTTGCACTTTCGGGGGACCTCGCCTGTCCCTCAAATTAGGGTCTTGTCTTGTGCCGGACGCGGGCTCGATGTGGATTCGACGCGGATTTGGCGTGGAGCCGACGCGGATCCGACACGGATCCGACACGGATCCGACGAGGCCGACATAGATTTGACACGGATTCGACGCGGATAGGGCCGCGACGGGACAGACAAGGTCCTCCGAGGATGCAAGATAAGCTTTCGGGGGGGCAGTTTTTCCGCGGACGGCATGTGTGCGCCGTACCGCGTTGGCGCCTCTCGTGGCGTCGTCGATACTCGACCCAGGAGCGGTACGGTGCATAGCTCTTCGATCCCTCCAGAGACGAGCAAACTATGCACAGTACCGCGCTGGACGGGGCCTGAACGGAGTCCAGACATGGTACGGTGCATGGGCGCTGGTCTCGTTGTTTTCGAATGTTTCCGCGACGCTTAGAATCATTTTCGCAAGAGTTCCAACGTCCGCCCAAGTTTCTGGGAAGGTTTCGAGACTTGGGGTGGTTGCCATCAGCGTCGTGACAAATTACGACGGGTTCAGCCTCCGGGGGGGGGTGGGGGCTCGCCGGGCCCCTGGGCAGCTACCAAAACGACTCGCGATGAAAAACCGGCCCTGGGGAAAGGATCGGGATTTGCGGGGGGGGGACCCGTATCCCGGCCAGGATGCGCCTCCCGCCCATGCCAGGAGGGCGTATCCACCGATCTTTTGTCCAGGAGGGGCCTGGCCAGGGTCGGTGTAGGTGGAAAGAGGGCGTCCTCCTGGTAGGATAGGCTCCGAGGGGGGGGGGGGCAAGGAGGAGGAGGAGGATGAGGAGGAGGAGGAGGAGGTGAGAGGAGGAGGAGGAGGAGGAGGTGGTTCAGCAGGTGGTTCAGGAGGTGGTTCAGGAGGTGGAGGAGGAGGTGGAGGAGGAGGAGGAGGAGGTGGAGGTGGAGGAGGAGGAGGTGGAGGAGGTGGAGGAGGAGGTGGAGGAGGCGACCATCGTTGCCCCCTCGTCGTTGCACCGCAGAGGCTCCTGCCTCCTGGTCGCCCATCAGCTTGGCGACGGCGTGGCACCGGCTCGCGAAGCACTCGCGGCGGGGCGGCCCCGGGCGCCGCGACGAGGTGGGCCAGGCACGGGGCATCGGGAAGAAGGGAGGAGCGTTTTGCGGACGAGGAGGAGGCGGTGGAGGAGGAGGAAGAGGAAGCGGCGGAGGAGGCGGCGGAGGAGAAGAGGGAGAAGAGGGATGATGGAGACCAGCAGTGCTTCATCAATTACGCCGACGGTGTTGCCCCAACATGGGAATCGATTCGGCTTGAGTCTGAATGGATCGGTGTGTTGAATACGAGTGAGTCTGAGTATGAATGAGGCTGCGCATGAAGAGGTCTGAGTGGGAGATACTCTACATGTGAGTCTTACGAGTAGCGCGTGGGCCTCACAACCCCAAAGGTGACGACAGTTTCTTATATATATATATATATATATATATATATATATATTCTGGATGACCCCCTCAGGTTAGTAACATGATCTGCAGGCCCTGAATCAGGGAGCTTCCGCTCGAGAGTTCCTCGGGATTCACTTGGAGACGAGGCTAACGCTCGAGACCTCCCCAAACGCTCAAGCATCACACCCTCGAAAGTGACGACGGTTACAGGTTCTCGATGACTCACCCTCTTGGACTAGCAGCTTGATCTGCGGGCTTCGTAAGGAGAGGGCTCCGGCTCGAGAAGTCCTCGCGGTTCTTTCGCAGACGAGGCTCCCGCTCGAGATTGCCTCCGCATTCAAGCCTCACACCCCAAGAGCGTGACGACACTTACAAGTGTTGGAGGACCCTCTCGGAGTAGTAACATCATCTGCGGGCCCCGTCAGGAGAGGGCTTCCGCTCGAGACGTCCCCGCGGTGCACTCACAGACGAGGCTCCCGCTCAAGATTTCCCCAACACTCAAAGACTTCACAACCCCAAAAGTGACGACACAGGCAAGCAGCATGGTGTCCGGGGCCCATGCAGACGGGGCTCCTGCTCGAGGAGTCCACGCGATTCAATCACAGACGCGGTTCCCGCCCGAGAGGTCCTCCAGATGCATGCCCCACAACACCAAAAGGGACGACAGGTACAAGCTCGGAATTGGAGCATATACATTACCAGTGGCGGGCGGTTGGGCTCATTTCGATTCCTCCGATCCGATTCGATTCGATTTCGATGGCTTCCGATTCCGATCCGATTCGACTTCGGATTCCGATTTGGGCTCCGATTTCTCAATGGAGGCCTACTAGCCTGCCGATTTCCGCCGATTCGACTTTTCCCGACTGGGCTGCCGATTTCCTCCGATCCGATGTATTGCGATTGCCGATCCGACTTATCGATTCGATATTGGGCTCATCCCAGGACTTTTCTGAGGGTCGGGGGCGACGTCGGGGTGGTGTGGTGTGTACTTGTTCCCCGTCTTTCCCGGGCGAACAACGAAGAGTGTATACACACCGGGATACCGCATACACCAGGAGCCGCTTTCTTGTGCGAGATTCCGTGTGAGGCCAGAGAAAGGCGTCAGTGTGTAGAGTTCGGTTCCTCACAAGTCCTGGATAACCCCTCTTGGACTAGTAGCAAGATCTGTGGGCTCCGTGAGGAGAGGGCTCCCGCTCGCGACGCCCTCGCGATTCCCTCACCGACGCGGCTCCCTCTCGAGGCTTGCTCGACGGTAGGATCCCACACGATCCTATTTTCGCTTGCGTGGAGATGTCCTCCGACCCCTTTCTGCCTCCTCATTCTGCTCTTGTCTGCTCCTCCTGCGTCATCCTCATGCCTCCTCCTCCTGTTCCTGCCTCCTCCTCCTCCTCCTCCTCCTTCCCGGCTCTCTGAGCCGTGGCGCTTCGAGCTTCTTAGCTCAGGGAGGCGTCGGCCACCGCCGCCTTCTCCCTTGTCGGTGGCCCGGACGAGGTTTGGGGAGAGGGTGCCGAAACGCGCCCAGAGACCAGCAATGCATACGGGTGCAAGCCCGCCTTGTCTGGCCGATGCTCTGGGGGGGCCTGTGCTCAGGGGAGGCTGCAGCACCGCTCAACGATGTGCTGTTTAACCGAACCTGCAGGGTGGGCCCTTTCCCGAATCCGTGCTTCGGTGCGCCTCGTCTCCATCGTCGTCGTCTCCGTCGTCGTCGTTGTTGTCCGAGGCGTCGTCGTGGTCGTGGTGCGTCTTGCTCTGCTCGGGAATCGTTTCCCTAATGCAGTGGCCCCCCTCCTCCTCCTCGTGTTCCTCCTCTTTCCGCCGCCTCCTCCTCCTTCTCCTCCTCCTCCTCCTCCTCATGCTCTGGGCCCCCCTGGAGCATCCTGGGGCCTCCAGGAGCCTTCTGAGGCCTCCTCCTCTTGCCCTCGCTCGAGACGAACTTCCCGCTCGAGACTTTCTCCAGGTTCGTGCCTCTGGAGCCCAACAGCGACGACAGATACAGTCAACCCGCATTGCAAGGATGGGCAACCTTCCTAAGGCTACCCTTGCACCCTTGCCCCTGTGGCCCATCCTTAGCGGCTTTTGCTGGCCACCCTCGCTCGAAAAACGTTAACATGGGCTTCCAAGGCCCTTAGCACCCTTACCGTGCATCCTTACGATGCGGGTTGACCGTGCAAGTTACGGGTACCCGCTCGGATTAGTAACATGATCTGGCGGCCCCATAGGAAGGGGGTTATTGCTCTAAACGTCGTCTCAAGTCGTCCAGAAACGAGGCTCCCGTCGTGACGTTCTCCAGATTCATGCCACAGGGGCCCAATCATGACGACAGTTACAGGGTCTGGATGACTCGCTCTGATCAGTAACATGATCTGGCGGCCGCATAGGGAGTGCAATGCCGCTCGTGACGTCCTCACAATTCACTCAGGGACAAGGCTCCCGATCGAGGCTTTCTCCAGAATCATGACTCAGGAGTCCAAAAGTGGCGACTGATAATATCAGTCATGGATGACCCGCTCGGATGAATAACGTGATCTGGCGGCCCCATGTGGAGTGGGATCCCGCTGGAGACTTCCTCACAGTTTTCTCAGAGACGAGGCTCCCGCTGGAAACGTCCTCAAGATGACTGTGAGAGTATGTTATTGTGCGGGCGTGTGTGAGTGTGATGATGGCGACCGATGATCATGATGATGGGATGGTGATCGTGGAATGATGGTCATGAGTGTGAAAGTGGGTGTGCAAATGTATGTGCAAAGAGAGGAGTGCATGAGATGTAATAGCTGCGTGGGGTGTTCAGAGAAGAACAGTAACCCCACCACGGCTGTGGGGAGCAAGAGCCCCCTTCAGGATGCGGGGAAAAACGAGGAGCCGGCCAGAGGGAGGGTTGGACAACACATAAGCACAAGGTTTCGAATGCTAGTTTTATGTTCTTGGGGGGCGTTGGGAGCCGAGGTGTTCTGCTGCGCGCTTCTCGCCCCGGGCCGCCCAGAGGCCTCTCGCCGCCGCCGCGGCCAGACTCCCTACGAAGTTCCGCAACGCGTCCCGACATGATTTTGCTTCATCAATCCGCAGCGCCAGAGCCCCCGACCTTTACACCCAGTGTGTGCAGTTCTGCGCAACTCGCTTCAACGGCACGCCCGTTCGAGCTTCTCATCGCCAGCGCAGTCACCCCCTGCCGAGCCGCCGACGCAAGAAAAAGGATAGGCCTGCATCCTCGATCCATGTTTTCATGGCGCCAACATCGCAGAGCGGCTTTCGTTTGGAAAAAGCAATGGATTCCGTGCAGATCTTTCTGGCCAGGATTGACGACTACAACAAATCCACGTGAAATTAATTTCGATGTTCGCTCGCCTTTTCGGAGCTTTGCACTGACAGAAATCCACACAAAATTCGCTGCAGCACGTCTGCAAGGTCGTTGCAGCGAATGTTTGACGGCCCCGGAGCCCGATAACGGACCCCACCTGGATGACCGCACTGTTTCCTGAGTGGGAAGTTGGCTCAGCAGCAGGTCTCAAATGCAACATATCAACGGTTCAGAACCTAGCGGAGCATCCTTTACTACCAACATGTATAACATACACATAATATGACGATACGATTGTCCAATCAACCTCTTTCCCTGGAGCTCGGCTTCTGCAGAGGCCGAGGTCCAAGGGAAAATACGTAGCACCCCGCAATTGCGGATAAGAGTGAGGGGGCGGGCGCGGGCGACGCGGGCGTCGAGCCGGCGGACCTCGTGACCCTCACCTTCCTTGTCGATGTCGTCCTCCTCCTCCTCCTTCTCCTGCTCTTCCTCCTCCTCCTCCTCCTCTTCCTCGTCCGCGTCCTCGTCCTCATCGTCGTCGTCGTCGTCGTCCGCCTCCTCCTCCTCCTCCTCTTCCTCCTTTTCCTCCTCCTCCTCCTCCTCCTGCTCCTCCTCCTCCTCCTCCTCCTCCTCCTCCTCCTCCTCCTCCTCCTCCTCTCTCCTCCTCCTCCTCCTCCTCCTCCTCCTCCTCCTCCTCCTCCCCCCCCCTCCTCCTCCTCCTCCTCCTCCTCCTCCTCCTCCTCCTCCTCCTCCTCCTCCTCCTCCTCCTCCTCCTCCTCCCCCCCCCTCCTCCTCCTCCTCCTTCTCCTCTTCCTCCTCCTCCTCTTCCTCCTCCTCCGCCTTCTCGTCTTCCTCCCCCATCCCGATCCTCCCCCCTCCTTCTTTCCGTCGTCGTCGTCCTCCTGCCCCTCCTCCTCCCTCCTTTCTCGTCGCCCCCCTCCGTCCCCCCCTCCTTTTTCCTCCTCGCCTTCGTCGTCGGCCTCCTCTTCGTCCTCGCACTCGTCGTCGTGGTCGTCGTCTTCCTCCTCCTGCTCCTCGCTCTGCTCCTCCTCCCCTCCTCGGCGGCAACAGGCAACTGGATTGTCAAGGAACGTGTTCAGACACAGCCCCGCCGCAGGCGCCGATGTGCTGTTGTAGAGTCAACGTGGGCCGGATCGGGGGTATGGCACGAGGGCGCTTTCCCAAACCAGTGCGAGCAAGCCCGCCGCAGGCGCCGAATTGCTTGCTCTGACAAGTTCAGCGCGGGGGGGATCGCTGGTGGGCCACCCGGAACGAATGCGAAGACAGCCCGCCGCAGGCGCCGAATTTTTGGCTTGTTCAGTGAACGTAGTTTGGGTCGCGGGTGGGTCGCGGGCTCTCCACCTCCACCTGGGAGGAATTCAAAAACAGCCCGCCGCAGGCGCCAAACATCTTGATTTGAATGCGGTTTGGGTCGCAGGTTTTCCACACGCAAAAGAAGTCCGCCGCAGGCGCCGAAGTTTTGGCTTGTTCAGTGAACGTAGCTTGGGTCGCGGGTGGGTCGCGGGTCTCCACCTCCAACGTGGAACGAATTCAAAAACAGCCCGCCGCAGGCGCCAAACATTTTGATTTGTACACTGGACGCGGTTTGGGTCGCAGGTGGGTCGCAGGTTCCCCGCTGGGAACGAATGCACAAGAAACCCGCCGCAGGCGCCGAAAATTTTGGGTGGGTCGCGGTTGGTCGCGGGTGGGTCTCGGGTGGGTCGCGGTGGGTCGCGAATGGGTCGCGGGCGCGGTTTGCGTCGCGGGTGGGTCGCAGGTTCTCCACTTGGAACGAATGCAACAAACAACCGCCTCAGGCGCCGAAAATTTTGGGTGGGTCGCGGGGTGGGTCGCGGGTGCGGTGGTCGCGGGTGGGTCGCGGGGGGTCGCGGTGGGTCGCGGGTGGTCGCGGGTCGCGGTGGGTCGCGGGTGGGTCGCGTGGGTCGCGGGTGGGTCGCCAGGGGGGTTGGGTCGCGGGCGGGTCGCGGGGTGGGTCGCGGGTGGGTCGCGGCTGGGTCGCGGGTGGGTCGCGGGGTGGGTCGCGGGTGGGTCGCGGGGTGGGTCGCGGGTGGGTCGCGGGTGGGTCGCGGGGTGGGTCGCGGGTGGGTCGCGGGGCGGGTCGCGGGTCGCGGGTGGGACGACGGCCACAAACAACAACAACAAGATTCTGCATCGCGGAATTCTTCTTCAGCCAAGCACCCAGGGACAGTGAATGACCGTTCGGTTCAGCCCCCTCATTCTGACCGGGTGAACTGAGCATGTCGTCGGAGATCTGGGTTCTGGCCGAGGTTCGTCCCAGCAGAGGTCCAGGGATCGAGCTCTGAAGGACCTGACTACTACACCGCACAGCGGAACAAAACACATGCCCAAAAGCACCCTGTTTGCCTCCAGGGTGCCTTGGATTTCTTGGGCTTCGCTGCTCTTGCTCTGGAAAGCGTGACGTTCCCACACCAGGCATCCATGGACGTCCTGGGATCCCGGGGTTGTATTTCTCGTGGAAGGCTTCCTCTTGTGGTCGAGCTCCTGCTGTAAGAGTGACCCTTCGCCGGAGTGACCTTCGGTGCCGGCCCACTGGGCCGCCCCGATCGCGGTAGCATCGGTTGGCGCGTTTGGGCGTGCCCCCCCTCAAGCCGCGCACCAAAGTTTTATGCTGCTACAATGCGTCAGCCTTGATCACCAGAAGTAATTTCGAGCACCAAGAAGGTACCGAAACTTGAGGGTCCTCGCGTGTGGGGGGCCCTGGAAGGCGATACTCGCTCGGCACCGTTTCGATACTTCTCTGGGTGCTCAGATCATTTCTGGGATGTGGTCCTTACAGTCGGGGCGTTGACCTAAGGAACCCTAAATGAGGAACGGGGCCCCTTTCTCCCATACGTTGAACTTCGATTTCCCATGGAAAACCTCAGGAAAACTGAAGGCAAACTGCAGAACAATCAAGGAACGCCGAACCCCTCTCCAACGAAAAGGGTTCCTTCTTCAGGGACCAGACTGTAAGTGCGATGGAGAGCAGCAGAATCCTAGGCCCACTCTTGCCAAGGGTCGCTCTGGCTTGCAGCCGAGGCTCGCCCTGGCAGATGCCCAGGGTGGGCCACGCGCAGGGGGGGGGGGGGGTACTGAGGGGGGGGGGCAAGGCTTCCTAGAAGGGGGCTGCTAGAAGGCGCGGGCCCTGCATCTACTCGGCATCGCTCGGACGTGTGCATTTTTCCTTCGGCGAGGACCATCGAGGAGCATCCTTGATCATTTGGCGAAAAAACCACGCACGTAACCGAAAAAAGCACACGGAGTGGACGTCCGAGCGATGGCGAGTCTATAGTCTACAGATGCAGGGCCCGCGCCTTCTGAGAGGCAGCCTCCTGCTAAGGAACTGTCCCCCTCCCCAGGCCTTCTTTGTGCGCGCCGTCACGAGGGGTCGAGCCATGAGCTGACTCGGGCTCGTCCTTCTACTGGAGGAATATTCACAGATAGTCCAACCCCATAATCCGGGGACCATCTTTCATTGCTTTTGATTCTTGGTTGATTCCTTTTTGTTAACGGGCGAAGAACGGTATAAAATAAACTTTTTCGCTGTCGGGGGCGCCTGTCCCTGGGCGGCTGGAAAGTTTATACCCTTACGGTGGCACCGTAGGGGTAATGATAAACTTTCCAGCCGCCCAGGGCCAGGCGCCCCCGACAGCGAAAAAGTTTATTTTATACCGTTCTTCGCTCGCTGATTTTGAGTCTGGTCTTTTTTTTCGTTCGAAATCCGCCTGTGGGGGGGGACATGCCCGACCCAAGCTTTGAGGGAGGAGCCTCCGCAGCAGGCGGTGCGGCAGCTCTCCAGGGCGCAGGCGGAGGTGAGCCCGGGCCGCTTCCGCCCGCGGGCGCTGGTGAACATCGTCTACGCCTGGGCCCTGCTGCGGGTGAGGCAGGAGACCCTCTGGACACCGGTCCCCGGCGGCGCACCAAGGGGGCTGGCTCGGGAGCCTTGAGACTCCTGTGGGTTCGACGAGGAATTCAATTTTGGGGTGAATCAAGTCTGTAGGCGCTCCTGGAGGTGGAGGAGGAGACGGGGGGTCGCAGAAGAAAAAACGCCATAAACATAAACTTGTGGCGCTCCACGCGGATTTCTGGGATCCACGCTGGGCCCCCTGGCGGTGCCTCCGGCGCCGCCCTTGGCGCGCTCCGCGCGCCAGGGAGGGGGCCCAGCGCAGATCCAAGAAATCCGCGCGGACCTCCGAGTTTTTATGTTTATGTATTTGTTCGGTCCCCTGTGGCCCGGGAGCCTTGAGACGGGGGTCCATGCAAACGGGGGTCAGTCAGGGCGCTTGATCCTGCGGGACCCCGCAATGCCAGGGGTGCACCGACCCGGGTCAGCGCGCAGGATCCTGCAGGGTCTTGCAGGATCCTGCAAGGCCCAAATGATCCAGGTGCGCATTGGCCCAGGTCAGTGCGTCCCCGACTGGCGACCTGGAGGGGGCCCAGGTGTCGGGGGCGACGTCGCCAGGCTTATGCGGGAACGCATCGACGGTCACTCGCCCGCTGATCGTCGATGAGGGCCTGTCACCGACCTATCGGCGATGCATCGCCACATGGGGGGCCTCTCGCCGACCCATCGAGGCCCAACGCCGACCTGTCGCCGTAAGGGGGCCTGTCGCCGACCTATCGCGGGCGGATTCGCCAGAGGGGGCCATGGAGCGTGCGGATTCGCCATTAAGGAGGCTTATCGCCGACCCACATCGGGGATGCATTGCCCTCCTCCTCCTCCTCCTCCTCCTCCTCCTCCTCCTCCTCCTCCTCCTCCTCCTCCTCCTCCTCCTCCTCCTCCTCTTAAGGAGAGGAGGAGGAGGAGGAGGAGGAGGAGGAGGAGGAGGAGGAGGAGGAGGAGGAGCGTTGCCCACTGCAGGGTCGTTGTTTCCCGCCCTGAGCCAGTCTCCCCCCCCCCGGCGGCGCCCCCCCCTCCCCAAGGGGGAGGGCCGGCCGTCTGACCGCGGGGAGACCCTCCCACCCTCTGGGACGCCTTCTCAGGGGAGCCACAACTGGGGGAGCTGTGGTCCTTACCCCCCTGGGGGACCCATCGATTTCGACACCCCTCTCGAGAGATCGTCGATGCGATGGGTTCCCCCAGGGGGGTAAGGACCACAGCTCCCCCAGTTGTGGCTGGTCGGCTTCTCCTGGAGCCCACGGACTGCGTGTCTTCGAGAAGCCCCACAGCAGGAGGGAAAAAAATCACGGACACAAAGAATCGCTGAGTCCCAGGAATTCTGTTTCAAATGAGAGATATGGGGGGACGACGAACATCCAGAAAGCATTGAAAAATATTGAGCGCCCTGGTTTTGATTTTTTTGTGTGTTGTGTGTTGTGTGTTGTGTGTTGTGTGTTGTGTGTGCGTGTGCGTGTGCGTGTGCGTGTGCGTGTGTGTGTGTTTGCGTGTTTGTGTATGGTGTGTGTTTGTGTGTGTGCGTGTGCGTGTGCGTGTGCGTGTGTGCGTGTGTGTGTGTGTGTGTGTGTGTGTGGTGTGTGTGTGTGTGTGTGTGTGTGTGTGTGTGTGTGTGTGTGGGGTGTGTGTGTGTGGGGTGTGTGTGTGTGGGGTGTGTGTGTGTGGTGTGTGTGTGTGTGGGGTGTGTGTGTGTGTGGTGTGTGTGTGTGTGCGCGCGCGCGCGCATGTGTGTGCGTGTGTGTATGGTGTGTGTATGGTGTGTGTTGTGTGTGTGTTGTGTGTGTGTGTTGTGTGTGTGCGTGTGTTTCTGGTCCCCTTTTACACCTGCCCTCTTGGAAGGCCACGCGCGCCGCCAGTCTGCGACGGCTTGTGAGCCCTAACACCCTGCAGGTGCCATTGGCGCTGGGGCGTCGGACACCCTCACTGGGGACCACTTATTCTGAGCCCCAGCTGGTTTTGCGGCACTATGGCCCGCATGGGGTACCCAGACGTGCGATTATTTGACTTGATTCAGTGCGGGGTCCCTGGAAGTCCCGACCCTTTCCCCGGAGCAGGTCTTTCGTCCCGCGATGTGTTTCGACGGTCCCAGGGCCTCGCGAGGGCTCCTGGGTGCTGAAGAAGGCAAACATATCCCGTCCTGATGTTTTCCACGGCGCGAGCATGTCTCGGAGTAGAGGTCGCATGTGGCTGCCGTAGCCAAGGTCTGTGCGCGCTTGGCGGGTGCCGCGGGCAGCTGCAACGCGCAGGAGACAAGTGGGCACCCCCTGGTTATTGGAGGGGTGAGGAGGGGGCTGGTAACGGCGCGATTCGCGTCGGCGCCGCCTGGGAGTGCATGGGAATGGTGAATTCCAAGATTTCGCTGGCGCGAATCGCGGCATTACCAATGGAGGGGGGGAGGGGACCGGGGGTCGTGAATAGCAAGGAACCCGCTCGAGGAGGAAGGAGCAAGAGGTATATAATAGGAACGATTGCTTGATGTGCCACACAGGCTGCAGAGACGAGGGCAGCTGGGTACTTCACAGAAATCCTGGAACGTATGTTGAGCCAATCTTCATGAGCTGACAACTAGCACCCATATCCATGCGACCCCCACCTTCTCGGGGTGGAATTATGAGGGGGGGCTATGGGTGTGTGTGTGTGTGCGGTCGGATGGGAGTCCCCGCTCGAAAGGAAGCCGCCTTTGTGGTCCGACAACTCGCACCCATACCTTTGTTGCCTTCATCACCTTGCCCTCCCTCGCTCCTGCTCTCTACAGGAGGACAATTTGAAGATAGCCAGAAAATAGAACCAGGACGATTCTCGATTATTGTTTCACCTTTTGGATATTCGGTTGGCAAGTTTGGTGTACATCACAAAATCCGCCTGTAGAAGGACATGCCCGATCTAGCCCTATAGGTTTGAGTGCCCGTTGTTGTTTCCCCAGACATGCGACGTCCTGATTGTTCCAACACGCGGTCCCCAGAAGTCCCGACCCTTTCCCTGGGGCCCGTTCTCCACTTGGGGTCGTTTTTTGAATCTCGGGGCCCTGTGAGGGCCCCCAGAGAGAGAGAAAGAGAGAGAGAGAGAGAAAAAACAACAAAACGACGAGAACCTTCCCTTTTGACTTGTTGCCACGATGTGAGCATGTCAGGGTTCTTCCCCCTGAAATGGCCAGGTCCCCTCCTTCCCACGGAGCAGAGCCTGCGCCGCCCGCGTTTTGGCCCGCCGCCCCTCGCCACGTCCGCGTCGTCGTCGTCGTCGTTCGTCGTCGTCGTCCTTCGTCGTCGTCGTCGTAGTCGTCGTCGTCCGTCGTCGTCGTCGTCCCCGAAGTCCGTCGTTGTCCGTCGTCCGTCGTCGTCGTCGTCGTGGTCAAACGTCGTCGTCGTCGTCAGCTGTCGTCGTCGACGTAGTCGTCGTCGTTGTCGTCCGTCGTCGTCCAGCGTCATCAGCGACGCAGTTGTCGACGACGTCGTGGTCACGGTCGTCCTTCGTCGTCGTCCGTCGTCGTCGTCGACGTCGCCCCCCGTCGTTTGTCATCGTCGCTGTCGTCGTTATCGTGGCCGCCGTCGTCGGTGGTTTTGTCGTCGTCGGCGTCATCGTGGTCGTTTTCTTCACCGACGCCGTCGTCGTCGTTGCCGTTTCCGTCGTCGTCGTCGCCGTCGTCGTTGTCGTCGTTGCCGTCGTCGTCGTCGACGTCGTCGTCGACACTTGCTGCCGTCGCCGTCGTCATCGCAAACGCCGCTGCCGTCGCCGGTATCGACGTCGTCGGCGGCGCCTCCGTCGCCGCATCGTCGCCGCTGTCGTGTTCATATTCGCCGTCGCTGTCGTCGTCATCGTTGTCGTCGTCGTCGACGGTCGCACGTGTCATCGCCGTCGCCGTCGTCGTCGTCGTCTCAGTCTGTCGTCGTCGATTATCGTCGTCGTCGTCGCCGCCGTCGTCGTCGTGGGGTTCGCCATCATCGTCGTCGCCCTCGTCGCCGTCGTTTTCGTCCGCCGCCGTCGTTGTCGTTGCCGTTGTCGTTGCTGTCCTCATCGTCGACGTCTCGTGGCCGTTTCCGCCGGCGCCGCCGCAGTCGTCGTCGTAGTCGTCGTCGTCGTCTTTGTCGTCTTCGTCGTCGTCGTCGTTGGTGTCGTCGCCGTCGTAATCGTCTTTGTCGTTGGCGTCGTAGAACATGGACTTCGTCGTTGTCGCTGCCGTCGTCTGTTCCGTCTTATCTATCGCAGTCGCCGTCGTCGTCGTCGCCGTCGCCGTCGCCGTCGCCTTCGTCGTCGTCGTCGCCGTTCTCGTCGCCGTCGTCGTCGTCGCCGTCGCCGTGCGACACCAGAGGACGCAGCAACATGTTCCAGCAGGTCCTGGTGCGTTCGTGGGTCAACGATGTTACGATCAAGATTGAGGGATTCAGGCGCGAGATGGTCAAGCAGCTCACAGAAGTGGGAAGCGGGGGTCGACTTCGCGGCAGGAGCGAGGCAGGCCAAGCTCACGTTTCGGGCCAGTCTGCCCTCATCGGCATCGACATGTACGCGGTGAAGAAGGTTGCGCTGAAGCTGCGGGCGCGCAGCGTCTCGGTGGAGAGGGAGAACCAGGCCCCAGACGTCGGCATCGACAGGGGCCACCGGATCGCGGGCGGCAAGGGCGAGCACGGCAAGCGGACGCCCCACTAGCACAAGAAGGTGGCGAAGGCGCTGAGGATGGCGAGGAGCGGCGGGCGAGCCAGAGGAGGCGCAAGGGCAGTCGCGCCGCGAGGGTCCAACCGCGCGCAGCCCACGCGTGCAAGGTGTTCGGCATGGCACCCAGCGCGGTCACGAAGTGGAGGCGTAGGTTCGCAGCAGCGGTGGCTCCTCGGCCGAGGGGCCGCTGCCTCGCGACGCTGCTACAGCTGGAGATCGGCGCGAGCGACCCGCCATTCGGCGCAGCATTCGCACTGCTGGATTCTTGGGTGCGCATTATCAGCACATCATCGGCGACACGCAGCGCAGGAGGAAGGCGATCACCATCTGGCCCAAGATAGTCGCAGCGATGGCGAAGGAGGGTGCGAAGCACCGCTGGGGAGGAGCTACCCAGGTCACGCGCGCGATGGTCGTCACGTTTATGAACCTAGGCTGGCAGCCCGCTGGGCCATGGCACTGGGCCCCCAGAGACGGCGAGATTTCCGGCGGCGACGACCCCAGCGACATCGGCGGCCAGCGACCTCAACCTGGCGCTGAGCAAGACCATCGAGCAGCGGCAAGCGGCCAAGTCAGCGTCGCACTACGCGGGCGGCGGGCTCGGAGGAGGCGCGGACTTTCGTTCGGCGCGCAGGCTGCTGGACAGGCTGAGGAAGCAGGGCGAGCGCGACAAGGCGGGGGCGCACCTCGCGATCATGGCGGGCGGCGCTTTGCCGAGGCAGCGCGCGGCGGACCCCGGCATCGAGATCGACGACGCCATGCGCCCACGGCGCAACGAGACGCTGGAGGAGCGTCAGAAGTCCAGGCGCCTGGTGAAGAGAGCCGAGGCAGCTGCAGAGCACCACCCGCGCTTGTGGCGACGCGGCAAGCCGCCGAAAAGTTTGGCGACGGTCAACCCCCCGCCGGAGGCTGGCGTGGAGCACTACGAGATGACCAGCACTTTGGACAACATCGGCCGCGAGTAGTGCCCCATCACTTGGGGCGACGCGTCGGGCGTCGAGTGCGCCATGGACCCAAGGATAATAAGGGTAGCCTCGGGCTGGGTCGATCTCCACGCCTTCGGCGCCAGCGAGGCCAGGGTAGTTGCGGGAGCTCGTGGAACACTCGCCGGGTGGAGGCAGAGCGTCAGAATGGGAGAGCTAATGGCGTTGAAGGACGCGATGGAGGCGGGTCGCAACCTCGGCAAGATCCAGAACACCCCGGATTCGTCCCACGCGGCGCGTGGCACGGCGCAGCCGAACGAGGCCAATATACCGACGACCAACGTCGACCCGTGGGTCGCGGCGCGGGTCGGCGCAAAAAGCATGGAGGTCATCGCTGCAAAGAAGAGAATCACATGGATGCTCGAGGCGGCGGAGGCGAAGGCCAACCCGACTGGCCGGTTCGGGAATTCGTTCGCGAACGATTTCGTGGAAGGCAGCATCGAGCAGGCGCGGGCGACGAGGGCGCAGGCGATGACCGCAGGCCCCGCTTAAGGGGCGGCAGCCCAGATCAGGGGCCCTGCCTGCGCCACTCCCATGGCTTCGATCGACATCGAGCCGTCGCAGGCTCCTGGCCAAAAGACCAGGGGGGGGGGGCCTACATCGCGAAGAGGAGGCGGGCCAAGCGGCACGCAGATACCAAGCGCAATATCCCAAAACGTGAGCGGCAAGCACTTTCAGTGCGTGCAGTGCGGCCCGCGCACGCTCATGGCGACAGCGGACGGGTGGCTCGGCGGCGAACGCAGGGAGATGGCCATGGTCCGCGCTGGACCCGTGGGCACACGCAGCAGTCGGCCACAGATCGGCAACCAGGAGGCCCACCCGAGCAGCAAGATAGAACGCGGCTGCATCGGCCGCGAGGGCGCGCGCAAGCTCGCGGCGAAGTGCGAGGAGAAGCCCGGGCAGATGGTCGCCAGAACCCGTCCAGGATCTAGGCTGGCTGCAGCCAGGCACCAGCGCGCTGGCCAAGAATTTCAACGGGAAGAAGAACAACCAGCGAGACTGAGTATCGCGCCCCTCTGGCGCAAAAGTCGTTGCCGTCGGCGCCGACGCCGTCGTCGTCGCCGTCGTCGACGTCTTCGCCGTCGCCGCCTGCGTCGCTGCCGTCGTCGTCGCCAGCGCCGTCAACGTCGGAATCGTCGCCGCCGTCGTCTTTGTAGTCGCCGCCGTCGTCGTCGTCGTCGTCGTCGTTGTCTTTGTCGTCGTCGCCGTCGCCGTCGCCGTTTTCGTCGTCGCCGTCGTCGTTGTTTCCATCGTTGTTGCCATCGCCACCGTCGTTGTCATCGCCGTCGTCGTGGTTCTCGCCGTCGTCGTTGTGCCCGCGGTCGCCATCGTCGTCGTCCGTCGTCGTCGTCATCGTCGTTGTGTTCGCCGTCGTCGTCGCTGTCGCCGTCGTCGCGGTCTTTGCCGTCGTCGTCGTCTTCTCCGTCGTCGTCGCCGTCGCCGTCGTTTTCGCCATCGTCGTCGTCGTCGTCGTCGGATTTCCCTTCGCCGTCGTCCTCGCCGTCACCGTCGGCGTCGTCGTCTTCGTCATTGTCGACGTGGTCGGCCTCGCCGTCGCCGTCGTCGTCGATGCCGTCGCCACCGTTGCCGTCGTCCCCGCCGTCGGCGTCGTCGCTGTCGTCGTCGTCTGCGTCGTCGTTGGGTTCTTCGTTGTCGTCGTCTTCGCCATCGACATCGTCGTGGCCGTCGTCGTCGCCGTCGTCGTCGTCCTCGCTGTCGCCGTCGTCGTTGTCGTTGTCGTCGTCGTCGCCGTCGTTGTCTCCGCCGTTTCCATCGTCGTGGTTGTCGTCGTCCTCGTCGGTTTCGCCGTCGTTTTCGTCGTCGTCGTCGTCGTCGTCTTCGTCGTAATCGTCGTCGTTTCCGCCGCTGTCGTCGTTGTCACCGTCGTCGTCGTCGCGGTCGTCGTCGTTTTCGTTGTCGCCGTGGCTTGCCGTCGTCGTCGTTTTCGCCGTCGTCGTCGTCGCCGTTGTCGTCGCCGTCGCCGTTTTCCTCCTCGTCATTGCTTCCGTCGTCGTCTGCGCCGTCGCCGTCGTCACAGTCGTCGTTGTCGTTGTCGTGGTCGCCGCCGCCGTCGTCTTCGGCGTCGTCGCCGCCGTTGTCGTCAGCGTCGTCGTCGACGTCGTTGTCGTGGTCGCCGTCGTCGTCTTTGCGCTCGCCGTCGTCGTCGTCGTCGCCGTCGTTTTCGTCGTCGTTTTTTTCGCCGCCGTTGTCGTCGTCGCCGCCGTTGTCGTTGCCGTCGTCGTCGTCGTCGTCGTGTTCGCCGTCGCCGTTGTCGTCGCCGCCGTCGTGTCGCCGTCATCCCCGCCGTCGTCGTCGTCCTCGCGCTTGCCGTCGAAGCTGCCGTTTGTCGTCTTGGCCGTCGTCATCGCCGTCGTCGTCGTCTCCGCGGTCGACGTCGCCGCCGTCGTCGCCGTCGCCGCCCTCGTCGCCGCCGTTGTTGCCGTCATCGCATCCGTCGTCGTCGCTGCTGTCGTCGTCCTCGTCACCGTTGTCGTCGTCGTCGCGCTCTCCGTCGTTGCCGCCGTCGTGGCCCGGAGGAGGTGGCCAACCTGCTGTACGCGCTGGCGCTGGTGCGGGCGGAGGGCCCGGGCGAGGCCGACCTCCTGCGGGCGGCGCGCGAGGCGGTGCCGCGCAGGGCCGCGGAGCTGTCGCCGCAGGAGCCGGAGAACAACAAAAACACAACCAATGGCATGCCCGCGTCGCGAAGAACTTGGGCGTCCTGGGGCAGATCGTGGATCGATTGGTTGACTGGGCGCCACCCTCGTCTTCACCGAGGGTCGGCCTCCTCCTCCTCCTCCTCCTCCTCTTCCTCCTCCTCCACCTCCTCCTCGTCCTCGTCCTCGTCCTCCTCCTCCTCCTCCTCCTCCTCCTCCTTCTTCTTCCTGCACCGATGGAGGCCGAAGACCGCACTGAAGAATCATGCAAGGGAGAGGCAGCAGCGGCGGCAGCAAGACAATTAACGGTGCCTGTCCGACGCGAGCTGCCCCCACCCGTGTCCTTCGTAGAACGGGTCGAAGGGCACGTAAAACTCCTCGACCTCTGCTGGAACCTCGGGCACTGTTCCTGCCTGTAACAAGGTCATGTCTGAGGGAGCCGCCAAGAGCAGAGACTGAGCAATGACTTTGGATAACAAAGACGGGTACAGTTTGGCAGCGGCGGCAGAAAACTGGCCATTCGCACAGGTGCCCACCAACTCCTCAGGATGCGACTCATGATTACATATACCGCTGCCTGGGAGCTGGCGGATCAAATCTTTCAAACCAGGAGAGTTGACAGCGAGCAGGGTTGTCGGTTTCCGAGAACGGGCCCCGCACTGACACTGATCAACATTCAAAAACTCCACGCGTGCCTGTCGGGACATGCCCCTCATCGCACGTACTTCTGGCAGGCGCCATATTGAGGGGAGGTGAGGAAGAGGAGGCACGAGGGGGTGTACGACAATGCAAGCAATACCCTTTGCCATGCACACATATGCAACCTGCAACATAGTCTGGAGCAAACGATTACCAAGCACTATTTGTTCCCATTCGGACTTCGAGCAAGCAGGCAAGCCCCAGAGCCACTTGTCGGATCTCAACACCCGTGGCCTGTCGCCTCCGCACGGAGGTGGGTTAGCTCTGCCTTTAGACCAGGTCTCGCATGGGGGTCCTCCGACCGCGCCCAGGACTGCACCGTCCCATATTAGCGACAGAAGCTGCTGCACAGACTTTTTCTGAGTGAGATCACCTCGAACGGGGCTGTTAGCTACATCCACTGAAAGCATGATGACAGGCAGCAACGAACGCGCCTGGAAAACTTCAAAGTGGGCCTGGACATCGTCCTGACGCCTCTGGCCACAAAAAAGATGGAGATAATACCTCGTGAACGTCGGTTGTCGAGGGAGCCCAGACGATTGCACATCACACTCCACCTGGTGCTGGGCTCGCTCCACACCCTCCGTGGTCGCCCTGATGACGACTGGATCCACCTCGCCTCCCATGGCAGGGCCTATGATCCTCACGGGCGGTCCTGCAGCATAGTTCTGACACTCCCCACGCATACGGGCAGCACGCGCCTCACGGGCGTCTTCAGCACGTAGCTCACACACCTGCTCGACTGATAGCGGTTCCATATGATACACCAGCTGAGCTAAACAGTGCCGCGATCCGAAGCGGAGATGTCGAAGCAGGCGGCTGCGCCTGCTCCAATCCAAACAGCATGCTTGACAGACCGTGCCCACTGCGACGCGTCCCGCCAAGTCGAACACTGGATGAGCCAGTGTTCGATGCCGCGACCATGCCACTTTAGAGTTGAAGACTAGGTCGCAGTCCCGACAAGGATAAACGAGCTCGCTCGCAGCAGGCTTGAGAATATGGGGTACAGGAAGGTTACCGCGCAAGCATATATCGTGCAAATCACTTCTCCATACAGCTACCTCGGCCAACGCTAAGTGTTCTGCTAGGGCACTGCGCTCGGCCTCCCGACACCAAGAGGTCCACATCGCTCTGTCCGCGCGGGCCATGTAAATCCACCAAGACGTGCCGCCAACGGGACGGTGTATTGCAGGCGCGCTGATTCGATCGGCCATCCATACCAGATCCGCGCTGAGCATCTGTGCCCAGCTCCCCTTCGCCTCAATCAAGGCGTCCAACATGTGCAAAAGGCCCTGGGAAGCGGAGTCCAGGAGTTTGGGCAAAAAACGAAGCCTCCTCAGCTGGATCACGACGAGAGGCGGCAATCGGCGGCAAGCAACGTACAACTCATGGTTGGACCAGGCACGCAAATCATCCTCCTCCTGACGCCTGTACCCCATCGCGGCCCGCATTGAGGCCAAGTAAGCAGTTTCCAAGAACCGCTGGTTACCACACGAAAGCCCAGACCACACGGCGCAATGGAACAGGACCCGACTGTGGCAGTAGGCAGCCCCAAACTTGTACTTATGAGCCACGTCCAAGTCGTTATTGTTCTTAAACACAGCACGCTTAAGAGCACCCAAAACTCCTAGCTGAGAGCGGTGACGGTGCATGAGCTCCGCCGTCATGGTACGCGACGCGTGGATCATGGATCCCAGAGGCTTGCAAACGTTGGCCATATAAACGCATTTGCCTATACTCGAAACCTGGAACTGGCCCTTCATATCTGCAAGCTTAGCCTGCACTGCACCTTTCCCCGTACCTTCAAGCCCAAAAAGCAAGGTAGACTTACCCTCCCCATAGTTAACGACAAAACCAGACGACGACATGACCTCATGCACAATTCGAACAACGACGGAGGCGAGGCGAGGACAATCACGCGCGCTCGTGCTCATCTGCAATACCGCCAAGTCGTCAACATATGACGGTGATCCGACGACGGAATCAGTGTCACGCTCCCTGTCGCGAAAACATATGGGCAATTCTGGCAGCAACTCCCGAATATCAATCGTAATCCCTTCTGCAAAGAATCTACCTCTCAGCTTCTCATGGACAGGAGCAAACGCAAGAGTGAAGAAGACATCGGCTGGCGGCATGCCTGGTCGTGCACCTATGACTGCACGCGCCACCGACTTTGCTCCCTTCACTTGAAACCAGGTGCACGAGTTGACGTCCTGCACCGTGTCTTGCAGGTGCTTGTCACCAACTCTCTCAAAGACAGTGGGTTGAGCCAAAACCTCGCGCAACACCCCCTCCAATGCAAATGGCAATGCAAGATCGTCCACGACGTCATCTAGTTCGCTTGCGGCGGACGGCAACGGCACCAAAAATTCACGTATGACCGTATGGAAGGCGGCTTTAAGGTCCGTAAAGTAGAGCACCGTGGAACACCCCCTCGAGTGTGCAAAATCCTGGAAGACCCTGACCTGCAATGACGCACTAGCTGTGCCCCTTCCCGCCCGTCCCCCGTGTTGGTCGATATCAAGCAGTGCCGACGCTACTTCCACAATCTTACGCCGCAAAAACTTATGGTGATGCTTGCACACATGCACGCCCAGGAGAATCTCTCGAAAATTGCTAAGCAGGCGGGGGTCTCCTTTCTGAAAGAGGTCGTGTGCGACACCCCCTTTCCATGCCAAAGGCTCTCTACAGGTGAGCTGGACTTTAGTCAACAGAGGGAGCAACATACGAGCACACACATCGGGGGCAGCCAAATATACATCGTTTGTGAGCATGTCGGGACCACCTGCTTTCTTACGCGAAGCGCGAAGCAGGTCGCAACGCAGGGAATCAAGGGAATGCAAACTAGACAACTCTCTGGCACCGACGGATGTGAATGCTTTTTGCTGCGCATTGTAGGCAACGACCAACTCTTCCACAGTGCAAATGGACGCCTTCTCTGCCGCGGCGAAGTGCTGCAACAGCCCATGCGCGAGAGCCTCTCGCGATTCAAATGGGACGCCAGTGGTGTCCAATCGCATGGGTAGCGCACCCTTGTCACCTTTGCTACGAGAGCCTCCAAAGGCCATCAAGCACGACATCCAACCCCATTCCTCCCGGCCATCACTGGCAGCAATAGCATCGTTGACTTTTTGGGCCCCTTCGACGAGAAAATCGGCACGGTCCCCCCTCAGCTTTTTCCTAATAATGCGCTGAGACGTCCGAAGAAACATAAGGCAGGTTTCGTGAAATTCCTGAACCCCCTGGAGCTGCTCAACCCAGAGTCTGGCTCCGAAACACAGGACTCCCACACATGCGTCGAAATCGGGAAATGCAAGCCTGGCCGCAGCAATGTCAGGCTCGTCGTCAGCCTGCACGAGGGATACGGCAAAGCTCAACAGCGGACGGGCATCACAGTTGCGAAAGGCACGCAAGACACCACGAACAGTGCGCCGAAGGCGGATGGCCCACAGCGTTTCAGCTCGAATATAGCTGCGCACTGGTCCCTTTTTACCTCGAGCAAAGTTGTTGACAGCACACTGGTACATCATACTTGTGAGCAATTCAAAGTGTCGGTTCACATCAAGGGACCAGTGCAAGGGGGGGCAATTCAGGAGATCCTTCTCGAAAGCCTCACGCTTGACAGGATCACGCGTGGCGGCCACATCTATGGCGGGAACCCTTTTGCCGACCATGATGTGCTCATTCCACCGAAACTTAGCATAAACTGGGTAGTGGTCCTGGTGCCTGCGGTCGACATCGATATCGTGCAAAACCCCATGCTCCGTGACATGGCATGCCAAGCATAGCGGAGCACAGACATAGTCGATGCGATGCTGGGACCCAGAGTGGTGCATGTATGTGTATGTAGGCGTGGCCGCAGGAGACATGGTGGTGACAGCAGCCAAACGTGCCTCACATAACAAAGCATGGAAAAACTCCCCATTACTGTCCTCCGAAGTGCCTCCGAAAGTCCCTACTACCTCTGACTGTTTGTCTCCCAAGCGTGCGTTGGCATCCCCTAGTATGATATCAACGCCAAAGCGGCTGACGATCCTCTTAGCATGGTCCCACCACCGCTTGCGAACGTCCATCTTCGCCTCCATACAGGGTGCATGGCAGACCATTACAACTGTGCTCCAATACGGGGCGCTGATCTTGACGACCAAGCTACGCGGCTCCGCCTCCACGACTAGACAATGAGCAGCTTTGAGATAGACGTCCCTTCCCCCAACTTTGGCATACGGAACCGCGGCGTTGACCCAAAGCTCACAACCAAGATTTTTACCACCCTCGGGGCCCGTCGAAAAACAGAAAAAGCCGTCAGCAGACTTACTGCCTCTGGGGGTCCGCGCTTCCTGTATGCCGACCAACAGCACTGCCGCCTCTGCAAACTGCTGCCTAAGCCACTGCCCTCGAAACACCGTGCGCTCGCCTCGAACAAGGTCCTGAGCGGATTCAGCGTTGTAACTGGCAAGCACGAAGTCGCGAAGCACGGCCTTCTTCACGCTCTCTCTGCAATCAAACTGACCACAAGTCTCGGGGATGGCTTGCACGAAAGTGCCAGCACCTGCAGCGTCACAACACTGCGGATGGTCTGGCATACGAAATTGGTATTGCCCGTGCAGTGGATACTGTTGTCGCCCAGCTGACCCTAGCTCTGCGATCCAGTTCCAAGCCAGAGACGGGGTGAAATACATCTCGCGCACGAGTGCAGGGTCCACACAATCATACTGTAGGGTGCGTGTGGACTTCGCAATGTCGTCTGCCAACTCGTTCCAACAATTCTTATTGTGCCCATATATGTGCAACAGCGCTATGTGGACCCTGGCACGTGCAAGCTCATATAGATGCCTGGCAAGGGCAGCAAGCTGTGGCTCGGCGTGTCCAACGCTTATTCCCAATGTGATGTCTATGGCAACTTGGGAGTCAGACATGATGGTAACAGGAAACCGAGACCCCAGGCCCCCTCCTACCTCAGCCTGCGCAACAGTCCAGACCAGGGCCCAGACGATGCCAACAAGCTCAGCTGTGACGCTGCTGACTTCCCTTTCGAGATTGAATCCAAGCGTGGCAACGACCCCTCCAGCCAAAAAACCCAAAAAACGGACATCGCCTTCCTCATCCATACAAGTGGCAATCATGGCCCAACCACTCGACCCTTCATCCTTGGTGAGGGATCCGTCGGTGTAGAGCGCGACGGGGCCGAGGGGGCGGTCACACCGCTCTGCGACACCCAGCGCAAACTCGGACACCAACTTGAGTTCGACATTGCCTATGTCGGTGAGCAACCTGACAGGGGCCTGAGCAACGATACGGCGAACGATCCGATCGGCACCTGCAAAGTCACAACTTACATAGCCACGGGCAGGACTGATGAGCGTATCCAGATAAATGACCATTGGTGTCGGGCTCCTACCTGTGTCATCAGCGCTTGTGACGCTGCAGTCACCAACAGGCTCATCCGCAACAAACGTTAAAACGTCCACGCCACCCCAGGACACGGACCGCTGGGCCAAAACGCGATTGGTGCCTGAGGTTGCGCTGGGTGCAATAGTATTGTTGGCTGGCGTGCTCGCAAGTGGCGTATACCCCTCGCCTGCAAGCTCAAAACCGCCGATCCCAACATCTGAACAGCTGTTGCGTAAGTGCATGTCGCACTCGCCAGCCCGCTGACATAGGTCCCAGTCAGCTGGCTCACAAGAGCTAAAACTTGCACTGTCAGAGTTCTCCTCCCCCCCGACAAGCCTCCACCCGCCCAGCCACCCATCTTGATTCTCGTGCGGCACGCACGGGTCGCATAGCTGCCACTCTGCGTCGTCCGCGCTGGCGGATGCTGCTGCTGACTCGCGCTCGCGCTGGGATGCGCTCACCTGTAACGGGCTCGTGTCGGAGGCCTCGTCATTAAAATCAAGATGCATCCAATCCTCATGTGATGCATCATTACCCCGCATGTAGGCCGCGGTGGCCCTAGGTTGGGCCTGATCAGAAGGCGAACGTTCAAAGGTTCGACGCGCATGGCCAGTTGCTGCATACTCGGGGGTATTGGCTGCACAGATGGTCCCATCCCACCTGACCCGCCACACCCCATCAGGAGAAAAAATGTGCAGAGGCGAAAAAAGTGCATGGTTATAGCTTGAGGCCGTTGATCTGGTCGTCCATGTCGGTGCCGCAACCCCCCTGCAGGCACCGCTATCACCAGCAACAACATCCTCGATCATGCACCGCCTGCAGGCGCCGCTGGCTGGGCATTGGCCCTGGCTGCTGCCGTCCGAGCCTCTGGCACTGATGCGATCTGATTCCTGGGCTCCTTCTTCGGCGGTGACGACAATTCCAAGTCCCTTTTCTCTTTGTCGAGCCTGCGGATCTCCTTCTGCACAGTAGAGTCCGTCGGCGACGTGTAGGTCACGCTGTGCTGCGGCGGTACCACGTATGGATCGTCGATCTGAGAGCTGTTCACCATCGGCTGTGTCGGCGAGATAGGCGTCGGCCAGGCGGGCGGCTCCACCTGCTCGGGCTCCGCCTGCTGCGTCGCGGCGATCGGGGTGGTGTCTACCTCCCTGGCGTTCTCCGCGGGCGACGGCAGCTTGACTGGCGCGGCTGGCGACCTCAAGCCCCCTGTGGTGCCCACGATCGGCGTCCTGGGCGCTGGCGCCTGCGGTGTCGGCGGCGTCGGCTGACCAGGCGGCGGCGAGCTGGGGCTTGCCAATCGCCCCTGTGGCTGCAGCGGCGACGCGTCCACCACCATCGGCTCTGGCGCAACTGGTGGGTGCGACGACGCGGGCGCGACTGGCGGCTGCATGGGCGAGGACGCCATCGGCGGCTGCGGTGTCGCCGTGCCGTACATAGCCTCGTGCGCTTGCTGCGCCGCCCTCGCTGCCGCCTCCTGCTCCACCTGCCTCGTCGCCTCCGCTGCCGCTGCCTGCGCCGCCTGCCCCGGCGGCGCTTGTGTAAACCCCATCGCCTGCATCATGAACTGCATCTGCTGATCCTGCTGTGCCATCTTTGCCATCATCTGCTGCATAATGACCTCCATCGGGCTGGGAACGGCGGGCGGCGGTGGCGGCGGGTGCTGCTGGTACATGTTCGACGGCTGGCCAGGATTCACTCCTAACTGCGGTCCACCATGCACAGGCGCAGCAAAGCGCCCAGGCGGCGGCCCGACCGTATCCTGTCCACTTTCCTCTTCCTTGCGCTGCTCCTCGAGCTCGGCCACGTAGTCGCGGAGCCTCTCCAGCTCCTCGAGCTGCTCGTCCTCCTGTTCTTGGAGCATCTTTACTCTGGCACGCGTATTCTTGAGCTTCTCGACCGCTTGATCCTTCTTCTGCCTCATGGCAGCCAGCTGCTGCCCTGTTGGCTGCGTTAACCCCATCATGCACTTGAGCACGGACAGCTTGGTGTCCAACTTCCCCGCCTCGACAGTGTCGGCCGCGCGCTTGGCTGCAAGCGCCATAGTCGCATATTCCACCATGCGGCTGCGGGTATCGTCCTGGTAGCGCTTCTGCTGCACGGGGTCGCTCGTCGGTGGATCGATGAAGCATTCGTACTCGACTGCTTCTGCACGTGTCATGGGAATGACCTTCGAAACATATTGCTTGATCTGCTTGTCTGGCTCCACTCGCCCACGTCGACTGGGGCGGCTTGCACTGCGGTCGCGCCTGGCCTGGGGCGGCCTGCTCCTCTCGATGGCGGCGTCGGCCCTCGGCCGTGCTGACATGTGCGGCTGTCTCTGTGGCTGCTCTCCCTGGCGCAGGCGGTTGTCGAAATGGCATCCGCACAAGCATCTCTGGTGATTCTTCACGTATCGTCCGCACGGGCATGACCATGTTCCGAACATCTGAGCTGAATGGTGCTCCTGGATCACCTCCTGTGCTCTGAGCACTGCCAGGAGAACCTTGGCACGCTGTCTCTTCTGCCGCTGCCGTTTGTGCCAAGAAGCCTCCTTGGGAGGCGGAATGCTGACTGGCTGGGTCCGATCGCGCACACCCCAGTCACCAGCAAAGCAGCTGAAACTGGCCAGGGGTGTGGCGCCTAAGCCAAGGGCAAGACACACGCCAAAAAGGATGTCCTGTGCCCACATGGCTTTCCTCCTCCTCCTCCTCCTCCTCCTCGTCCTCCTCCTCCTCCTCCTCCTCCTCCTCCTCTTCCTCCTCCTCGTCCTCCTCCTCCTCCTCCCCCTCCTCCTCCTCCTCCTCCTCCTCCTCCTGGCACGTCGGGGGCGGGAGTGGGATGGGGCAGGCCTTGTCGGAAGGCGGCGGGGCTGCCGCAGGCGGACCGGGTCAGCAGGTCGACCCTGCCAGATGAAGGGCACCCTTGTGTCGATGCTCGTCTTCACCGAGGGTCGGCCTCCTCCTGCTCCTCCTCCTCCTCCTCCTCCCTCCTCCTCCTCCTCCTCCTCCTCCTCCTCCTCCTCCTCCACCTCCTCCTCCTCCTCGTCCTCCTCCTCCTCCTCCGATGCTCGTCTTCACCGACCTTCCTGGAGCCCACCTAACGGATCTGTTCGACCCCAGTTCGATTCAAGTTCGACTCAAGTTCGACTCAGGTTCGACTCAGGTTCGACTCAGGTTCGGCTCAGGTTCGACTCAGGGTCGACCCAAATCGACTGACGTTCGACGCAGTTTCGACGCACGAGTGGGGCGAGTGGCTCCAGGAAGGTCCCCAGAACGAGCATCCAACCTTGTGTCCTGTGTCTCGGGACCAATGCCTCCTACGTTCCTATGGCAATGTGGCCCTCGGAAGGGTCTTGTGTCCGCTCGCGTGTCCTGTCCAATCAGCCCCGAGTGTCAGAAGGCCTCGCGCCGTTCTGATCGGCTTCCCGCGTCGCCGGGGAGGGGAGGGTTCAGAAATCTCTGCAGATGGCCCACCACACTCGGTAAGCGAGGCTGCATCCGGGGTCGGCGAAGTCCCCGAGGGCAAACTGACTGCCCTGTCACGCGCACCCACTCTGGGGGTGCAACAGGTAACACGACCTCGTCATCACCAAACATTAGCATCATGATCATCGTCAGCAGCAGCAGCAGCATCATCATCATCATCATCGTCGTCATCATCATCATCATCAACAGCAGCCTCAGCCTCAGCATCATCATCATCATCATCATCAACATCATCATTATCACCATCATCAACGTCACCATGATCAACAACATCATCGTCAGCATCAGCATCATCATCAGCAGCATGATCATCGTCGTTGTCGTCCTCATCCGCTTCCCCAGCCTCATCCTCAGCGTCATCGTCATCCTCATCCTCCTCACCAGCTCACCACCATCATCATCATTATCATCAGCATCCCCATCATCGCCATCATCCTCATCATCATCATCATCCTCCTCCTCCTCATCATCATCATCATCGTCGTCGAGGGCTCAGAAAACACTTGTCAGAAGGCCCGAGGCCTTCCGAGCCTGCCGAGAAGGCTTGCCCCCTCCCACTTCCCCCCTGGGCTCGCCGCCGAACCACAGGGCACGACGGGAGGTCTGCGGCAGGTGCTCGGCCTCCGGGGGGCATGCCCGCGGCGCGGCCAGAGTCACGACGGGAGGCCTTGGGCCGCTTGGGTTCCGGGGCTCCCGCCGGGCCCCAGGACCGTCGAGCAGTCGGCACGAACGAAATGGGTACTTACAGTCGGGGCCCTGAAGAAGGAACCCTTTTCGTTGGGGAGGGGCTCGGTGTTCCTTGAATGTGTCACAGTTTGCCTCGGGTTGTCCTGAGGTTTTCCATGGGAAATCGAGGTTGAAATTATGGAAAAAGGGGCCTCGTTCCTTTTTTTAGGGTTCCTTAGGTCAAGGCCCTGGCTGTACGGAAAAAATGGGTACAATGCCCAACAGCAGTTCCTCTTCATTTGAACAAGGCTCGCGGTCCGCGCCGCCGCGGCCCGTGTACACTTGAGACGGACGGCCGCCTGCCCAGCAGCGGCCGCTGTTGGCTTGGGACAACATTTGTTGTTGGGCATTGTACCCATGTTTTCCGTACCCATTTCGGGCGTCCAAATCAATGCAAACGGGGGTCAGCCAGAGCGCCCGATCTTGCAGGATCATGCAGGGCCAGGGTCGCACTGACCCGGGCTTGGGTGCAGGATCCTGCAGGATCTTGCGCAGGATCCTGCAGGGGCAGGGTCGCATTGACTGGGGATTGGGTGCAGGATCCTGCAGGATCCTGCAAGGCCCCACTGATCTGGGTCTGGATTGACCCGGGTCAGAAGATCCCCGAACAAGTACGGTAGGTTTGCGTCGTGTCGACCAGCGGCGACCCCAGCGCGGGCGTTCAAGGTTGAACGCCGCCTGCGACCCAGAATCGATCGATGTTGAACGATCGGACGTTGCGGCAGCGGCCGATCGTTCAAGGTTGAACGATCCCTGCGGTGTCAAAAACCAACGCTGGGGTCGGCACGACACGAACCTGCCGTACTCGTGGTGACAAGGCAAAGGGTCGGGATTTCCAGGGAGCTCGCGCTTCCAGGGACCCTGCAGGCAGCAGCACAAGCTCTGGCCTTCGGAGTTCGGCGCGGCTCTCCTGGGTCGGCGCTCGACCCCCCTTTGGTGCGCTCCGCGCGCCAGGGCGGGGGTCCAGCTCCGATCCGAGAAATATGCGCAGAGCTTCGAATGTATAGTTGTATGCAGTTCGATTGTCCCCCATACCCTAAGATGGGCAGTCTAGGCCTAGGCCTCCTAGATGGGATCGGAGCAGATGGGGTCGGAGGATCGCGCCGCATCGCCGATGCATCGCCGATGCGGCTCGATGTGGAGCCCGATTTGCTTCACGCCGACGTCGCCGATGCGTCGCCGACGTCGGCGATGCATCGCCTGTGGATCGCCGATGCATCGCCGATGCATCGCCGATGTATCGGCGATGCGGCGTGATCGTCCGACCCCATCTACTCGGACCCCATCTAGGAGGCTTCTGGGCAGATTGCTCGTACTCTGACGCCTCTGACTCACACCTCACACCTCCCTGTCCCCCCTCTCCTCTTCTTTCGCATGCAGATTCGCTCACACTCAGACTTAACTCGCACTCAGATTCAGTCATATCCAGACTCCAGACTCACTCATGCCCAGACTCCCTCACACTGAGACTCACTCACGCTCAGGCTCACTCGCACTCAGCCTCACTCACACTCAGGCTCACTCGCACTCAGCTCACACCCAGACTCACTCACAGACTGTGGGGGGCGTCTCAGGCGGTTTGCCTGTTTGGTTGCTTGGAGTTCGCCGCCAGCAGGGCAGATTGTGAGGATCTCCGCAGCGAGGCGATGGTTTGAACACCCCAATGGGGCGGCCGCCGAAGGGCGTTTTACGGAGCCGTCCGAGGCCAGATCGTGGAGATGTCTCATGCAGCTTGCTTGCTTGGTTGCTGGGGCTTCGCCGCTGTCAAAGCACGCGAGGCGCTGGCTTCGGCACCCCAAGGCGGGCCGCCAGGGGGCACTGCACGGAACCGTTCGCGGCCAGATTCTGGGGATGGCTCAGACGGCGCTTTCAAAGCCTTTGCATCGCTCGGACGTGTGCATTTTTCTTTCGGCTAGAGCCATCGAGAAGCATCCTCGATCATTTGGCGAAGAAAACACGCACGAAACCGAACAAAAAACACAGGGAATGGACGTCCGAGCGATGGCCAGAAGCAGGCTGCGAGACTGCCTCCCGCGAGGCGGCGGTTTCCGCATCCCGAGGAGGGCCCGCCATAATGGGGGGGTACTGCACGCGACCGCTCGCGGCCAGCTCGTCGGGATCTCTCCGGCGGTCTGCGTGCCTGGCTGCTTGGATGCGTGCGTGCTTTCAGAGCAGGCTGCGGAGGGAGGGAGGAGGGAGGAGGGAGGAGGGAGGAGGGGGGAGGGAGGAGGAAGGGGGGGAGGGAGAGGGGGAGGAGGAGGAGGAGGAGGAGGAGGAGGAGGAGGAGGAGGAGGAGGAGGAGGAGGAGGGTGCCACGAGCGAGGCCCCGGCTCGTCGGAGCACCCCGCGCGGAGGGGGCCCGCCCGAGAGCACCTGCACGGGCCCGCTCGCGGCCGGATGGCGTGCGGATGTGCCTCGAGCGGCCTGCCTGCCTGGCTGCCCGGACGTCGCTGCCTCCCCAGACCCAGACCCCCTCGAGTAATGAAAAAAACATGACGGGAGGTTTTTCCTAATTTTCGGCCTCCGGGGGCCCTCACCGGGCCTCGGGAGCGTCAAAAAACGACTCAGGACGAGAAACCGGTCATGGGGAAATGGTCGGGACCTCTGGGGGTCGACGTAATGAAAAAATCATGACGTCGGGGGTCTGGGGAGATCGGGGCCTAAGAGACGGGGGTCAGTGCAAACGGGGGTCAGCCAGAGCGCCAGATCCTGCAGGATCCTGCGACGACCCCCTCTGGCTGACCCGGGTCAGCGAGGCGCTCGTGGCCGCGAGGCGGCCGCGCGTATTGGCTGACCCGGGTTTGCGAAGACCTGCGTTGCAGTTTTTTTTCCTGCACTGCAGTTTTTTGGTTTCCTGCTGACCCGGGTCTGGATTGACCCGGGTCAGAAGATCCCCGAAGAGATCCAACGCATTGAAAAAATCAAGGCGGAGGTTTTTTCCAAGATTTCGGCCCCTATAGGGGCCCTCGCCGGGCCTCGGGAGCCTCAAAAAAGGACTCAGGATGAGAAACCGGTCCTGGGGAATGGGTCGAGACTTCGGGGACGTCGCTGCCTCCCCAGAGATCGGGGCCTAAGAGACGGGGGTCAGTGCAAACGGGGGTCAGCCAGAGCGCCAGATCCTGCAGGATCCTGCGACGACCCCCTCTGGCTGACCCGGGTCAGCGAGGCGCTCGTGGCCGCGGGGCGGCCGCGCGTATTGGCTGACCCGGGTTTGCGAAGACCTGCGTTGCAGTTTTTTTTCCTGCACTGCAGTTTTTTGGTTTCCTGCTGACCCGGGTCTGGATTGACCCGGGTCAGAAGATCCCCGAAGAGATCCAACGCATTGAAAAAATCAAGGCGGAGGTTTCCCCAAGATTTCGGCCCCTATAGGGGCCCTCGTCGGGCCTCGGGAGCCTCAGAAAACGACTCAGGATGAGAAACCGGTCCTGGGGAATGGGTCGAGACTTCCGGGGACGGCGTATTGAAAGAATCACGACATCGGATCTCTGGGTCCCCAGACCCCCGACCCGAAGGGGGCGCGGCGCTGGCGCGCGCAGGGGCGCTTCGTACCCTGACCTTCCAAGAGGGCTACAAAATAGCACCTGACCTAAAAACCTATCCCAGAGCTATTCTACGTCTTGATTTTAGGCTGTTTCGTTTAGTTTTTAGGTTTTTAGGTCTCCAGTGCTAGAAAATAGCTCTCTGGAAGGTCAGGGTAGCCCCGACGCCACGATTCCCCAATCAGTGCCTGCACGGAGGGGGTCCCGGCGGAGATGGAAGGAGGAGGCGAGTATTTCACGCCGATCTGGGTGGCAGGCCGGGTTCCCGGGGTCCCGGGTTCCGGTTCCTGGGTTCCAATTTCCCGGGCCGATTTCGGTTGGCGGCGAGGTTCCCGGGTTTCCGGTCGATCTTCTTATCGATCGCATCGATCTCATTTCCCACTTCTCCATCGATCCCACCATCGATCTCACAATTGATCTCACAATCGATCTCGCAAGCGATCTCACTAGATATCGCACGCCTTGTCGACCTCATCGAATCGATTTCACTCTCGGTCTCACGATCGACTTTACAATCGTCAACTATCGATTCCACTATCGATCTCATTATCGATCTCACAATCGATCTCAAGATCCATATGACGGATGTTCAAATCATCCACTGATTGGGTTTTCTCAGGTGTAATTATTTCATGGTGTCGACCCCAAGAGTGCTCGAGCCATTCCCCGGGACCGGTTTCTCATCCCGAGTCGTTTTTTGACGGGCCCGAGGCCCGGCAGAAAATAATGGAAATCTGTCCATCATGATTGTTGTCATGACCCGAGGGGGTGCGGCGTCGGCGCGCGCGCAGAGGCTCTTGACACTGGCTTGATCGTTCATCTTGGAGTCGATCGTGGCCCCGATTGTTCCAGGCTGGACTCCGTCGGGCCCAGCGTCGTCACGGTGCCCCATCAATGCTTCCGCGTCGCAGAACTCGACCTTGAACGCCTTCCCTGAGATCCGACGTTGCAAAACAATTGCAACATTGCAGCAAATCACAACCAAGGCCCCAGGCCCCCGACGTCGTTCCCCAATCAGTGCTTGCACTCAAGGGGTCCTAGCGGACGTTGAAAGATTTGGCGAAAGATTCCCGCCGATTGTGGTAGCCTGGGTCCCTGGTTCCGGGTTCCCGGGTTCCCGATTATTGGTTCCGGGCCGATTTCGGTGGGTTCTGGGTTCCCTGGCTCCCGGGTTCCCGGTCAATCTCCCAGCGAAAACCATTCTTTGATTGGGGCTTTTTTTTGGTGTAATATTGTTTCATGACGTCGACCCCCCAGAGATCTCGACCCATTCCCCGGGACCGGTTTCTCGTCCTGAGTCGTTGCTTGACGGCCCCGACGGCCGGTCGGGGCCTCCAGAAGCCGAAACTGAGGAAAAACGTCCCGTCGTGAGTGTTTCATTGCCCGAGGGTTCCAGCCTGGAACCTATCCCTATCCCTAAGCTGGGCATCGCCCCACCACAACTCCAATCTCAGGGAGCCCCTTACTTTTGAGGGCGCCTCCCTGAGATTGTCATCTCCTTTTGGCGTGTCAATCTTAGGGATAGGGATAAGTTCCCAGACCCCCGACGTCATGATTTTTTCATGACGTCGACCCCCAGAGATCTGGACCCATTCCCCGGGACCGGCTTTGCATCCCGAGTCGGTTTTTGACGCCCCCGAGGGCCGGTGAGGGCCCCCGGAGGCTGAAAATTACCAAAAACCTCCCGTCATGATTTTTTCATTACCCGAGGGGGTCTGGGAAGAGGGGGTCTGGGTCCAGAGCACACTGAGAAGGTGTCTCGAGCGAGGCGCGGCCCCCCAGAGGGGGGGGGGAGCCGCCGGGGGTCCGGCCGCGCGGCCCGTCGCGCGCATGCCTGTTGGGGCGTCGTCGCAGGCGGGGTGCCCGCTCGGCGGCTCGGGCGCCGCTGCTTCCGGTGTCGGGGCCA
Source organism: Prorocentrum cordatum (assembly GCA_963575745.1). NCBI lineage: Eukaryota > Dinophyceae > Prorocentrales > Prorocentraceae > Prorocentrum > Prorocentrum cordatum. The sequence continues at coordinate 84,890 of CAUYUJ010001032.1, forward strand.
GGGGGCCGTGTGGAGGCCAGGGCAGATCGGGAGGAGGTCCCGAGGGAGGCCCCCAGGAGGAGGAGGAGGAGGAGGCGGAGGAGGAGGGGGAGGGGGAGGAGGGGGAGAAGGAGGTTCACCTCTTCCCCCCCGTCCTCGTTCTGCCCCCCCCTTCCTCATCCTCTCCTTCTCCTCGTCGCCCTCTTCTCATGCGTCTCCCCTTCGACTTCGTCCTGCTGTTCTTCCTCCTATCACTCCCCTCCTCACTCGTCTCCTCTACAATACGACTATCGATATCTCTGTCGATCTTACTGTCGATCTCACTTTCATTATCGATCTCATTATTGATCTCACTATTGGTTTCACTATCGATCCCACTATCGATCTCACTATCGCTCTCACTATCGATCTCAATATTGATCTCACTATCGATCTCACGGGACACCACGGGGCACCGCGGGACACACCACGTGACACCACGGGACACCACGGGACACCAGCGGGACACCAGCGGGACACCGCGGCGGGACACCGCGACCCATCGACACACCACCAGGACACCATCGGGACACCAATCGAGACACCGAGGGACACCACGGGACACCACGGGACACCACCGGATGATCGAGACACCCCCGGCATCCGCCCGCCACGCGGCCGGGGGGAGGGGGGATTTCTTGCTTCGTCGCGCCCTAGCCAGAGGAGGGTTCATTCTTCTCGCCCGCCCACGCAGCTCCGCCTCGCCCGCACGCAAAAAAACGAAACCGAAACCGAAACTGATTTCCCCGCGGGCGGCTCTCGGTTCCAATTCGATCTCACCCCTTCAGCTCCGATGCTCACGGGTAAACACTCTCAGCGAGACGTGCCAGGAAATGAGATACAGTCAACTCGCATAGGAAGGACGGGCAACCTTCCCAAGGGCACCCCTGCACCCTTTCCTTTCCGGCCCAGCCTTGGCCACTTGCGTTGGCCGCGCCCGGCTCGAGAAGTTTCGAAAGGGGCGTCCAAGGCCCTTGCATCCCTCTCGCGCCTCCTTACCATACGGTTAAGTCGGGCGTGTCCCTCTACAGGGGGAATCTTCAAGAATAGTCGAGAAATAGTGTGGGAACGATGTTTTGACTATTTTTGAGCATTTGGGGGGTATGTTTGCGTATCTGTTTTTTTTTTGTCGCCCAAAATCCCCCTGTAGGGGGGGCACGCCCGACGTAACTATACGGGCCGACCGTGCACATGCACCGAGCAATTCCTCGCAGGAGGCGTCCAACACGCTGTACGCCCTGGCGCTGCTGCGCCAGAGGTGCGAGGCTCCCGGCCCCCTCGAATTGAGTCGGGCCTGTCCCTTTACAGGGGGCATATTCAAACATCGCCAAAGAACTAGTCTGCGGACTATTTTTTGGCGGATCTTTGTCGGCATTTTGGGGGGCATTTTTGGGGGTATTTTTGATCTTTCGCTCAAAACCCCTCTGTAGGGGGACGTGCCCGACCTAACCCTCAGACTGGCCCCGAGATCCGGGCGTTGCACTTTTTCACACTCGGCGTTTTCGCCCGGCTTCGGGCCCTCGGACCATCGCGGATCGATCCGGCTCGACACGTGGCGTTCCAAAGATGGCCCTGTCCAAGGAGTTGTCATCGCTTCCGCCGCGGAAGGCGGCGGAAGGCCGGCGGAAGTAATGCGAGGCCGCCTCCGCCGGCGGAAGCCAGTTTCCTCGCAGAAGCGCCATAAACATAGATTTTCGGAGGCGCCGCCAGGGGGCCCAGCGCAGATCCAGGAAATCCGCGCGGAGCGCTGAAAGTCTATGATTATGCAGTTGTGTCTTCTTCTGGTCCGGGCGGACGCGGCGGACCATCACGGATCGATCCTGCTCGGCACATGATGCAGAATGACGGAGTCGTGCTGTCTACGATGCCGTGTTTTTCTTCGTGGCGTGGGCCCAGGGGGCCGTCCGGCTCTGGGGGAGGGGTGGGAGGATCCGCTTGGCGGCTTGGGGGCTCGGAGGCCCCTTGATCCCATTGGACGCGTCTTGGGCCCCGTGGTATCTTGGAGACGTTTTGGGGAGCTTGGGCGACACAGACAAGAATTGTGGATTTCGGAAAATGTGCGGGAAAATATGGGCCCGGGGGGAGTTCTTTGGGAAAAAATTGGAAAACCAATGGGAATCCTCTCTTTGCCAGGCACCCCTGTGTGAATCGGGCCCCTACGGCGGTCGTCCCCCCCTAGGCCGACCCCGCCCCCCCTGCCTCTGTGGATCGCCTGTGGGCCGAAGTTCAGGCCAGGCCGCGAAATAGGAACCTGTGCCCCCGATTTTTTTGGAAAGCGAAGGGGATACGTGGGATCTTGGGGTATCTTGGAGCCTGGAGGGATTTTGACCCTTTCGGGAGGAGGAGGAGGAGAGGAGGAGGGAGGAGGGAGTCTTAAGGAGGATGAGAGGTTCTTGGGAGGAGGAGGAGGAGGAGGAGGAGGGGTCTGGGTCGCCGATGCATCTGCGATGCGGTGCGGACATCGGGCCCCACCTCCGCGGCGCGCCCCGGGGGGGGAAGCCAGAGAGGGGGCAGGGCCTCCGAGCAGGCGGCGTTGGCCTCGGAGCGCAGCCGCCCCGTGGCCTCGGATGGCCTCGGAGAGGGCTCACGGAGACTTCTCCGAGGACGCGAGGGCCTCTGAGAGCCCTGACCTTCCAGGGAGCTATGTTTTAGCACTGGAGGCCTACAAACCTAAAAAACTCAACGAGAAACAGCCTAAGACCAAGACGTAGAATAGCCCCGGGATGAGGTTTTTAGGTCGGGTGCTATTTTTTGTTGGCCCTCCTGGAAGGTCAGGGGAGGGGGCAGGGCCTCCGAGAAGGCGGCGTTGGCCTCGGAGAGCAGCCGCCCTGTGGCCTCGGAGAGGGCTCACGGAGAGACTTCTCCGAGGGCGCGAGGGCCTCTGGGAAGCCCCGCCGCCTCACGAGTTTTCGGGGTCGTCCCTCGGCGCCTCTCCGGCGGCCGTTCCGGACGATCCAGGCCCCTCCGGAGCGCTCCCGGCGAGGTGCAGCTGCCGGAAGGCACCCCGCGAGGCTGGAGCACCGACGAGAACCACCGAGAGCACCCGGATGCCTCGCCTCGCGGCTCGAAGACGTCCAAGCCTCGACCACCTCCGATCCTCGAGGCGCAGCTGATTTCAGCCACCCTGGGGACCGGGACCTGCGGAAGCGTCAGAAGCCCCCCCCCCCCCACACCCCCGACGTCATGATGTTTTGCCTTTCGTCGCTCAAGCGGCTCTTTTATCTCCTCCTCTTCCGCCTCCTCCTCCTCCTCCTCCTCCTCCTGCCCCTCCTCCTCCCCCTCCTCCTCCCCATGGCGCGACCCCCAGAGCTCTCGACCCCCTCCTGCGTCGTTTTTCGGCAGTCCCGAGGCCAGGGAGGGCCCCCGGAGGCCGAAGATGGCGACGAACCTCCCGTCGTGCCGTTACCATGACTCGAGGGGGGCAGGGTTTTTTAGGGGAGCAAAAAGAAAAGTCACATAAACAAAAACCCTCGATCCAAAAACCCTGACCCCCTCGATACAAAAAAACGTATACAAAAACCGTATACAAAAACCGTATACAAAAAAGTAGGGGAGCACAAAAAGTCACGTAAACATAAAAACTCGGAGTTCCGCGCGGATTTCTCGGATCGGCGTTGGGGCCCCCCGGCGACGCCTCCGGCGCCGCCCCTGGCGCGCTCCGCGCGCCAGGGAGGGGGTCCAGCGCCGATCCGAGACATCCGCGCGGACCTCCGAGGTTTAATGTTTATGTGACTTGTTGTTCCCCTATTTTTTTGTATACGGTTTTGTATACGTTTTTTTTTGTATCGAGAGGGTCAGGGTTTTTATATCGAGTTTTTTTTTCTATTTCTGTTGCATCGAGGGGGTCCGGGTTTTTGTGTACGGCCCCGAGGCCTGGGAAGGGCCCCCCAGAGGCCGAGAATGGTGCAAAAAACCTTCCGCGTCGTGCTTGCTGCGCAGCGCGAGGGGGTCTGTGGGCCCCAGCCCCCGAGGCCGCTCTCCCCCCGGGGCGCGCCGGTGGCCATCGAGGCTCGGGCCCCCCTTGCGTGAAGTCGGGCGTGTCCCTCTACAGGAAGATTCAAAAGTACACCTTAGGTGATGCTTAAGAAAACTCAAGTTTTCGACCAGAGTCTCGATTATTCTTAATGTTTCAATGTAGGTCCCAAGATTTTAATAGAAATGTTGGGTTTTAATTCAAGTTCTGAGACTATGAATTTCTTAACCCATGATTTCTTAAGCATTTCGCTGGGTGTAGGCAAAACATCATCTGTGTTGCAGTTGCAGTTGCAGTTGTAGTTGTTGTTTGCAGTTGGCAGTTGTTGCAGTTGTTGCAGTTGTAGCAACAAGTCGCAGTTGTTCGTTTTGTTGCAGTTGCAGTTGTTCAAGAAGTCCGTTCTTGTTGCAGTTGTTTTGACGATGTTTGAACATGTGTTTCGCACGTCTTATATTTCTCGTTCAACGTCCGCCTGTTGGGGGGGCATGCCCGACCTGCATAACCTTGGCATCGCTCGGACGTGTGCAATTTTCCTTCGGCGAGGACCATCGAGGAGCATCCTTGATCATTTGGCGTAAAAACCAACGCACGAAGCCGAAAAAAATCAGGAGGGAAAGAAACACACAGACACAATTAATCGACGATCCCCAGGAAAATATGGGAAAATATGGGAAGTGGGGGGGGAGACAAAAACCCAGAAAATATGCGAAAATATGGGGAAGTTTTTTATTTGTGTGTATTTATTTGTGTGTCCCAGGGCCCCTTCAAAAAAGCACAGGAAATGGACGTCCGAGCGATGGCCAGTAGCCCTTGCGGGAGCTCCGCCTCTGGAGGCGGCGCTGGCGGGCGTGTGCGGCCGGGCCCAGGGCGCGCTGCCGGAGTTCAGCCCGCAGGGCCTGGCCAACGCGGCGTACGCCCTCGGGCTCCTCTCGGGCGGGTGGTATGATGGTAGCCAAGACTCAGAGCCCCGAATCATCAGGGGTAACTCGGGTCAGGGATAACTCGGGTTCGTTTTTCGGGAATCCAAACCCGAGTTACCCCGGACCCGAGTTACCCCGGATAACTCGGGCGTCCAGAGCCCCGAATCATCAGGGGTAACTCGGGTCAGGGCTAACTCGGGTTCCTTTCTCGGGAAACCAAACCCGAGTTACCCCGGACCCGAGTTACCCCGGATAACTCGGGCGCCCAAAAGACCTCTTCGCGCTGCGAAAAAAAACAAAAAAAACTCGACGGGAGGTTTTTCGCCATCTGCGGCCTCCGGGGGCCCTTCCCCCGCTTCGGGGCCGTCAGGAAACGATTCGGGAGGAGGTACCCGTGCTGGGGAATGGGTCGAGAACTTTTTAGGGGTCGACGTCATGAAAACATCATGACATCGGGGGTCTGGGTACGGTAGGTGCGGGCGGCGTTGGCGCGCCGGCGACGCTGGCGAACCTTCAGATCCTTATACGCTGCAATTTTGCCACACCGGGCGTTTTCGCTCACTTTCGGCCCCAGGACCTTCACAGATTGATCCAGCTCGTAATATGACGCAGAAAGGTGGGGTCTGGGGCTTTGGTCGTGATTTTGTTGCAATGTTGCAATTGTTTTGCAACGTCGGGTCTCAGAGAAGGCTTTCAAGGTTGATTTCTGCGACGCGGAAGCACCGAGGGACACTGTGACGCCACTGGGCCCGACGGAGTCCAGCCTTGAACAATCAAGGCCACGATCGATTCCAGGATGAACGATCAAGGCGGTGCCAAGAGCCTTTGCGCGCGCCGACGCCGCACCCCCTCGGGTCATGACAAAAATCATGACGGAAGGCTTTCCGTTATTTTCTACCTCCGGGGGCATTCACCGACCCTCGGGCCCGTCGAAAGACGACTCGGGATAAGAAACCCGTCCCAGGGAATGGCTCGAGCAATCTTGGGATCGACGTCAAGTAATCATGGCGTCGGGGGTCTGAGAATGGGGGGTGACCTACAGGGGGGATGAAGAGCAGGGCCCTGAAGGGGCCCTTCTCCTCGGTGTTCGATCGTGGACCCTTTGTCAACCGCAACTATCCAGCTTTCGCGCCGAAGACCGCCAGAAAAACGCCAGGGACCCGCGAAGACCGCCAGAGTGCCGCCAGAAGACCGCCGAAGACCGCCCCGGGCTGGTGGGCAACAAGGGGCCCATCGTCGAATACAGGCGGACCGAGGCATAAGACCGAGATCGGCTCGGGGAGGCTACTCCAGAATGTTCCTTGTGCTTTGGGAATGTTCCTGTGCATCCTCGGCAGGGGATGCCCTCGGATGCTGCGCGTGTGTTGGCCAGCGGAAACTCTCGTGTTGACCCAGGTCCGACTGCAACTGTTCTTCGCCCGCCCCCGGGCAGGTCACCCCCCGTGTACCGCCCGCCCGATCCTCGAGTACGGGCCCCCGCCGCTCCTCGGGGCCCTGTGCTCCCACCTGCCGTCGAGGCTGGCGGCCTTCAACGAGCAGGAGTCGAGCAGGGGATCGACGGCAGAACTGATCCACACTCTGGTCTCTGGTCGTTGGAAGTACGTATCGACGACGCCTGCGGCGAATCGCCGCCGCCCCCCTGCCCTGTGGAATCGCCCATGTGGCCGAGCGTTGTGACAGGAGCTCTGCCAAGTTATCGGACCATGTGTTCCCCGACCGGTTGGAAAGCCTTCGGGGACACATGGCCGGAGAGGATTGATGGGCATCTTGAAGGAGTCATCTTGGCCGTCTTCGGAGGCCTCTTGGGCCTCTTGGGCAAGCTGTGGGCGATCTTTGGGGCTTTTTGGGCCGTCTCGGGCCAGCTTCGAGCCAACTTCGGCCATCTTGGTGGGTTCCTGGCTCGTCTGAAGCCGTCGGAAGCCGTTTGGGGGGCCTCTATGGGCCGACTTGGGGCCCGCTTGGAATGCTCCAGGGCCGTCTTGGAGGCCATCTTGGGCGTCTTGGAGGCCATCTTGGGCGTGTTGGAGGCCTCTTGGGCCCTCTTGGGGCCTCTAGTGGGCCACTTGGGCGTCATCATGGGGCTTCTTGGGGGCCTCTTGGGCGATCTTGGGGGCTTCTTGGGCCGTCTTGAGCCGTCTGAAGCCGAAAAGGCGCAAATGCCAACAATCCTTCAAAAACCAGGAAGAAAACCAATGATTTTGGCCTCTTCGGACTCTCCTGGAGGACCTCTTGGAGGCCTCTTGGGCCGTCTGGGAGGCCTCTGGGGGGCCTCTTGGGCCGTCTTGGGCCGTCTTGGACTCTTGGGCCGTTTTGGAGGCCGTCTTGGACCATCTCGGGCGGACTTGGAGGCCATCTTGGGCCATCTTCGCGATTTTTTGAGGATGTCCCGAGCGAAACGGCCGTTTTTGGGCATTGACAGACGGATTTTGGGAAATGCGCGGGTGGCCGGCGGGACGGGCCGAAGCCCACTGGGGAGTTCTTTTAGAAAAAGAACCAAAACCAAAACCTGAATCATCCAGCACGCCGTGCACCCCTGTGGCAAGACCACAGGGGGCGGCGGATCGAAGACGCCTACGGCGAATCACCGCCGCCCCCTGCCCTTTCGGAAGCGCCGATGCGGCCGACTGCTGTGGCCAGAGGTCTGCCAAGTTATTGGGCCATATGTTCCCCGAATCGGTCTTTACAGCCTTCGGGGAACACGTGGGGGAGGACGGGGAGGAGAGGAGAGATAGGAAGGGAGGGAATGGAGGCCATCTTGGGCCATGTCTTGGGGCCATCTTGGGCCGTCTTGGCCATCTTGGAGCCAGGCCAGCCCGTCTTGGAGGCCATTTTGGCCGTCTTGGAGGCATCTTGGAGGCCATCTTGGCCATCTTGGCCGTCTTGGAGGCCATCTTGGGCGTCTTGGAGCCTCTTGGGCCGTCTTGAGGCCCTCTTGGGGCCTTCTTGGGGGCCTCTTGGGCCGTCATGGGGCCATCTGGAGCCTTTGGTGCTGTGGGGCGATGGCGGGGGCTCTTGGGCCGTCTTGGGCCGTCGAGAGCTGAAAAGAAGAACATGCCAAAATCCTTCAAAACCTAAGGAAAATCAATGATTTTAACCTATTCGGGCCTTCCTGGAGGGCGTCTTGGAGGGCTCTTGGGCCGTCTTGGAGGCCTTTTGCGGCCTTTTGGGCCGTCTTAGGCCATCTTGAGGCCATCTTGGACCATCTTGGGTGCATCTTGGAGCCATCTTACTCGTCTTGGAGGCCATCTTGGCCGTCTTGGAGGCATCGTGGAGGCCATCTTGGGCCATCTTGGCCGTCTTGGAGGCCATCTTGGGCGTCTTGGAGGCCTCTTGGGCCGTCTTGAGGCCCTCTTGGGGCCTTCTTGGGGGCGTCTTGGGCCGTCATGGGGCCATCTTGGAGGCCTCTTGGGTGCTGTGGGGGCGATGTTGGGGACCTCATGGGCCGTCTGGGGCCGTCGGAGAGCTGAAAAGAAGAACATGCCACAATCCTTGAAAAACCTAGGAAAATCAATGATTTTAACATATTCGGGCCTTCCTGGAGGGCGTCTTGGAGGGCTCTTGGGCCGTCTTGGAGGCCTTTTGCCGGCCTTTTGGGCCGTCTTAGACCATCTTGAGGCCATCTTGGACCGTCTTGGGTGCATCTTGGAGCCATCTTACCCGTCTTGGAGGCCATCTTGGCCGTCTTGGAGGCATCTTGGAGGCCATCTTGGGCCATCTTGGCCGTCTTGGAGGCCATCTTGGGCGTCTTGGAGGCCTCTTGGGCCGTCTTGAGGCCCTCTTGGGGCCTTCTTGGGGGCCTCTTGGGCCGTCATGGGGCCATCTTGGAGGCCTCTTGGGTGCTGTTGGGGCGATGTTGGGGACCTCTTGGGCCGTCTTGGGCCGTCGGAGAGCTGAAAAGAAGAACATGCCAAAATCCTTGAAAAACCTAAGGAAAATCAATGATTTTAACCTATTCGGGCCTTCCTGGAGGGCGTCTTGGAGGGCTCTTGGGCCGTCTTGGAAGCCTTTTGCGGGCCTTTTGGGCCGTCTTAGACCATCTTGAGGCCATCTTGGGCCGTCTTGGGTGCATCTTGGAGCCATCTTACCCGTCTTGGAGGCCATCTTGGCCGTCTTGGAAGCATCTTGGAGGCCATCTTGGGCCATCTTGGCCGTCTTGGAGGCCATCTTGGGCCAAGTTGGGGCAACAAAGGCATTGACAGATGGATTTTCGGAAACTTGCGGGTGGCCGGCGGGACGGGCCGAAGCCCACTGGGGAGTTCTTTTAGAAAAAGAACCAAAACCAAAACCTGAACCATCCAGCACGCCGTGCACCCCTGTGGCAAGACCACAGGGGGCGGCGGATCGAAGACGCCTACGGCGAATCACCGCCGCCCCCCTGCCTTTTTGGAAACGCCGATGTGGCCGAAAGTTGGACTAGAGCTTGGCCAAGCTATCGGACCATGAGTTCCCCGAGTCGGTTTGGAAAGCTTTCGGGGAACACATGGGAGAGAATGATTATGAACAGGAAGAGGAAGAGGAAGAAATAGAGTAGGAGGATGAGGGTTGTTAGGAGTCTCTTGGGGCACCCTTGGGGTCTGTTGGGGGCTTCTTGGGGGCCTCTTCGAGGCCTCTTGGAGGCATCTTGGGGGCCTCCTTGGGCCTCTTGGGGGCCTTTGGGGGCTTCCTGGGGGTCTCTTTGGCCGTCTTAGGGCGTTCCTGGTCCGTCTGACGCCGTCTGGAGCCGTCTTGGGGGCCTCTCTGGGCCGTCTTGGGGCCCTCTTGGGGCGCTTCAGGGCCGTCTTGGAGGCCATGTTGGGTGTCTTGGAGGCCTCTTGGGCCGTCTTGGGGCGCTCTTGGGGCCGTCTTGGGGGGCCCTTGGGGCCGTCTTGGGGCCTTCTTGGAGGCCTCTTGGGCGATCTTGGGGGCCTCTTGGGCCGTCGGAAGGCCGAAAAGAAGAAAACGCAAAAAACCTTCAAAAACCTAAGGAAAACCAATGATTTTGGCCTCTTCGGGCTCTCCTGGAGAACGTCTTGGAGGCCTCTTGGGCCATCTTGGAGGCATCTTTGGGCCATCTTGGCCGTCTTGGAGGGCATCTTGGGCCGTCTTGGAGGCATCTTGGAGCCATCTTACCCGTCTTGGAGGCCATCTTGGCCGTCTTGGAGGCATCTTGGAGGCCATCTTGGGCCATCTTGGCCGTCTTGGAGGCCATCTTGGGCCAAGTTGGGGCAACAAAGGCATTGACAGACGCATTTTGGGAAATTTACGGGTGGCCGGCGGGACGGGCCGAAGCCCACTGGGGAGTTCTTTTAGAAAAAGAACCAAAACCAAAACCTGAATCATCCAGCACGCCGTGCACCCCTGCAAGCAGGGGGCGGCGGATCGAAGACGCCTACGGCGAATCACCGCCGCCCCCTGCCTTTTTTGAAGCGCCTATGTGGCCGAACGTTGAGGCCAGACCTGCCAAGCTATCGGACCACGTGTTCCCCGAATCGGTTTGGAAAGCCTTCGGGGAACACGTGGGCATCTTGAAGGTCATCTTGGCCGTCTTGGAGGCCTCTTGGGCAAGCTTTGGGCGATCTTTGGGGCTTTTTGGGCCGTCTCGGACCAGCTTCGAGCCAACTTCGGCCATCTTGGTGGGTTCCTGGCACGTTTGAAGCCGTCGGAAGCCGTTTGGGGGGCCTCTATGGGCCGACTTGGGGCCCGCTTGGAACGCTCCAGGGCCGTCTTGGAGGCCATCTTGGGCGTCTGGGAGGCCATCTTGGGCGTGTTGGAGGCCATCTTGGGCCATCTTGGCCGTCTTGGAGGCCATCTTGGGCCAAGTTGGGGCAACAAAGGCATTGACAGATGGATTTTCGGAAACTTGCGGGTGGCCAGCGGGACGGGCCGAAGCCCACTGGGGAGTTCTGTTAGAAAAAGAACCAAAACCAAAACCTGAAACATCCAGCACGCCGTGCACCCCTGTGGCAAGACCACAGGGGGCGGCGGATCGAAGACGCCTACGGCGAATCACCGCCGCCCCCTGCCTTTTTTGGAAACGCCGATGTGGCCGAAAGTTGGACTAGAGCTTGGCCAAGCTATCGGACCATGAGTTCCCCGAGTCGGTTTGGAAAGCTTTCGGGGAACACATGGGAGAGAATGATTATGAACAGGAAGAGGAAGGGGAAATAGAGTAGGAGGATGAGGGTTGTTAGGAGTCTCTTGGGGCACCCTTGGGGTCTGTTGGGGGCTTCTTGGGGGCCTCTTCGAGGCCTCTTGGAGGCATCTTGGGGGCCTCCTTGGGCCTCTTGGGGGCCTTTGGGGGCTTCCTGGGGGTCTCTTTGGCCGTCTTAGGGCGTTCCTGGTCCGTCTGACGCCGTCTGGAGCCGTCTTGGGGGCCTCTCTGGGCCGTCTTGGGGCCCTCTTGGGGCGCTTCAGGGCCGTCTTGGAGGCCATGTTGGGCGTCTTGGAGGCCTCTTGGGCCGTCTTGGGGCGCTCTTGGGGCCGTCTTGGGGGGCCCATGGGCCGTCATAGGGCCTTCTTGGAGGCCTCTTGGGCGATCTTGGGGGCCTCTTGGGCCGTCGGAAGGCCGAAAAGAAGAAAACGCAACACTCCTTCAAAAACCTAAGGGAAACCAATGATTTTGGCCTCTTCGGGCTCTCCTGGAGTACGTCTTGGAGGCCTCTTGGGCCATCTTGGAGGCATCTTGGGGCCATCTTGGCCGTCTTGGAGGGCATCTTGGGCCGTCTTGGAGGCATCTTGGAGCCATCTTACCCGTCTTGGAGGCCATATTGGCCGTCTGGGAGGCATCTTGGAGGCCATCTTGGGCCATCTTGGCCGTCTTGGAGGCCATCTTGGGCCAAGTTGGGGCAACAAAGGCATTGACAGACGGATTTTGGGAAAATTACGGGTGGCCGGCGGGACGGGCCGAAGCCCACTGGGGAGTTCTTTTAGAAAAAGAACCAAAACCAAAACCTGAAACATCCAGCACGCCGTGCACCCCTGCAAGCAGGGGGCGGCGGATCGAAGACGCCTACGGCGAATCACCGCCGCCCCCTGCCCTTTCGGAAGCGCCGATGCGGCCGACTGCTGTGGCCAGAGGTCTGCCAAGTTATTGGGCCATATGTTCCCCGAATCGGTCTTTACAGCCTTCGGGGAACACGTGGGGGAGGACGGGGAGGAGAGGAGAGATAGGAAGGGGGGGAATGGAGGAGGAGGTCTCTTGAGTGCCTTTTTGGCTACTCTGGGTTTATATTGGGCCACATGTGCGGTCTTGGAAGCATCTTGGGGGCCTCTTTGGATGCCTTGCGGCCTTCCTGTTCTGCCTGACGCCGTCTGGGCTGGGTTGGGGGCCTCTCTGTGGCCTCACTTGGGTTTATCGTGGCCGTAGTGGACGCCAGCGTGGGCGTTTGGGAGATCTGCCGGGCCGTGTTGGGGCTGTCTTTGGGGCCGTTTTGGGGCTTTCTTGTGCCGTCTTGGAGGCATCTTGGAGGCCATCTTGGGCCATCTTGGCCGTCTTGGAGGCCATCTTGGGCGTCTTGGACGCCTCTTGGGCCGTCTTGAGGCCCTCTTGGGGCCTTCTTGGGGGCCTCTTGGGCCGTCATGGGGCCATCTTGGAGGCCTCTTGGGTGCTGTTGGGGCGATGTTGGGGACCTCTTTGGGCCGTCTTGGGCCGTCGGAGAGCTGAAAAGAAGAACATGCCAAAATCCTTCAACAACCTAAGGAACAAATGATTTTAAACATATTCGGGGAGGGTTCGGGCCTTCCTGGAGGGCGTCTTGGAGGGCTCTTGGGCCGTCTTGGAGGCCTTTTGCGGGCCTTTTGGGCCGTCTTAGACTATCTTGAGGCCATCTTGGGCCGTCTTGGGTGCATCTTGGAGCCATCTTACCCGTCTTGGAGGCCATCTTGGCCGTCTTGGAGGCATCTTGGAGGCCATCTTGGGCCATCTTGGCCGTCTTGGAGGCCATCTTGGGCGTCTTGGACGCCTCTTGGGCCGTCTTGAGGCCCTCTTGGGGCCTTCTTGGGGGCCTCTTGGGCCGTCATGGGGCCATCTTGGAGGCCTCTTGGGTGCTGTTGGGGCGATGTTGGGGACCTCATGGGCCGTCTGGGGCCGTCGGAGAGCTGAAAAGAAGAACATGCCAAAATCCTTAAAAACCTTAGGAAAATCAATGATTTTAACCTATTCGGGCCTTCCTGGAGGGCGTCTTGGAGGGCTCTTGGGCCGTCTTGGAAACCTTTTGCTGGCCTTTTGGGCCGTCGTAGACCATCTTGAGGCCATCTTGGACCGTCTTGGGTGCATCTTGGAGCCATCTTACCCGTCTTGGAGGCCATCTTGGCCGTCTTGGAGGCCATCTTGGGCCATCTTGGCCGTCTTGGAGGCCATCTTGGGCGTCTTGGAGGCCTCTTGGGCCGTCTTGAGGCCCTCTTGGGGCCTTCTTGGGGGCCTCTTGGGCCGTCATGGGGCCATCTTGGAGGCCTCTTGGGTGCTGTTGGGGCGATGTTGGGGACCTCATGGGCCGTCTGGGGCCGTCGGAGAGCTGAAAAGAAGAACATGCCAAAATCCTTCAAAAACCTAAGGAAAATCAATGATTTTAACCTATTCGGGCCTTCCTGGAGGGCGTCTTGGAGGGCTCTTGGGCCGTCTTGGAGGCCTTTTGCGGGCCTTTTGGGCCGTCTTAGACCATCTTGAGGCCATCTTGGGCCGTCTTGGGTGCATCTTGGAGCCAGCTTACCCGTCTTGGAGGCCATCTTGGCCGTCTTGGAAGCATCTTGGAGGCCATCTTGGGCCATCTTGGCCGTCTTGGAGGCCATCTTGGGCCAAGTTGGGGCAACAAAGGCATTGACAGATGGATTTTCCGGAAACTTGCCGGGTGGCCGGCGGGACGGGCCGAAGCCCACTGGGGAGTTCTTTTAGAAAAAGAACCAAACCAAAACCCAAACCTCCACACGCCGTGCACCCCTGTGGCAGACCAAGGGGGCGGCGGATCGAAGACGCCTACGGCGAATCACCCCGCCCCCAGCCTTTTTGGAAACGCCGATGTGGCCGAAAGTTGGACTAGAGCTTGGCCAAGCTATCGGACCATGAGTTCCCCGAGTCGGTTTGGAAAGCTTTCGGGGAACACATGGGAGAGAATGATTATGAACAGGAAGAGGAAGAGGAAGAAATAGAGTAGGAGGATGAGGGTTGTTAGGAGTCTCTTGGGGCACCCTTGGGGTCTGTTGGGGGCTTCTTGGGGGCCTCTTCGAGGCCTCTTGGAGGCATCTTGGGGGCCTCCTTGGGCCTCTTGGGGCCTTTGGGGGCTTCCTGGGGGTCTCTTTGGCCGTCTTAGGGCGTTCCTGGTCCGTCTGACGCCGTCTGGAGCCGTCTTGGGGGCCTCTCTGGGCCGTCTTGGGGCCCTCTTGGGGCGCTTCAGGGCCGTCTTGGAGGCCATGTTGGGCGTCTTGGAGGCCTCTTGGGCCGTCTTGGGGCGCTCTTGGGGCCGTCTTGGGGGGCCCTTGGGCCGTCATAGGGCCTTCTTGGAGGCCTCTTGGGCGATCTTGGGGGCCGAAGAAAACGTAAAAAACCTTCAAAAACCTAAGGACAACCAATGATTTTGGCCTCTTCGGGCTCTCCTGGAGAACGTCTTGGAGGCCTCTTGGGCCATCTTGGGGCCATCTTGGCCGTCTTGGAGGGCATCTGGGGCCGTCTTGGAGGCATCTTGGGCCATCTTACCCGTCTTGGAGGCCATCTTGGCCGTCTGGGAGGCATCTTGGAGGCCATCTTGGGCCATCTTGGCCGTCTTGGAGGCCATCTTGGGCCAAGTTGGGGCAACAAAGGCATTGACAGACGGATTTTGGGAAAATTACGGGTGGCCGGCGGGACGGGCCGAAGCCCACTGGGGAGTTCTTTTAGAAAAAGAACCAAAACCAAAACCTGAAACATCCAGCACGCCGTGCACCCCTGCAAGCAGGGGGCGGCGGATCGAAGACGCCTACGGCGAATCACCGCCGCCCCCTGCCTTTTTGGAAGCGCCTATGTGGCCGAACGTTGAGGCCAGACCTGCCAAGCTATCGGACCACGTGTTCCCCGAATCGGTTTGGAAAGCCTTCGGGGAACACGTGGGCATCTTGAAGGTCATCTTGGCCGTCTTGGAGGCCTCTTGGGCAAGCTTTGGGCGATCTTTGGGGCTTTTTGGGCCGTCTCGGGCCAGCTTCGAGCCAACTTCGGCCATCTTGGTGGGTTCCTGGCACGTCTGAAGCCGTCGGAAGCCGTTTGGGGGGGCCTCTATGGGCCGACTTGGGGCCCGCTTGGAATGCTCCAGGGCCGTCTTGGAGGCCATCTTGGGCGTCTTGGAGGCCATCTTGGGCGTGTTGGAGGCCTCTTGGGCCCTCTTGGGGCCCTCTAGGGGCCATCTTGGAGGCCACTTGGGCCATCAGGGGGCTCTCTTGGGGGCCTCTTGGGCGATCTTGGGGGCTTCTTGGGCCGTCTTGAGCCGTCGGAGAGCCGAAAAGGCGCAAATGCCAAAATCCTTCAAAAACCAAGGGAAAATCAATGATTTTGGCCTCTGCGGACTCTCCTGGAGGACCTCTTGGAGGCCTCTTGGGCCGTCTGGGAGGCCTCTGGGGGGCCTCTTGGGCCGTCTTGGGCCGTCTTGGACTCTCTTGGGCCGTTTTGGAGGCCGTCTTGGACCATCTCGGGCGGACTTGGAGGCCATCTTGGGCCATCTTCGCGATTTTTTGAGGATGTCCCGAGCGAAACGGCCGTTTTTGGGCATTGACAGACGCATGCCGGCGGGACGGGCCGAAGCCCACTGGGGAGTTCTTTTAGAAAAAAGAACCAAAACCAAAAAAAACCTGAATCATCCAGCACGCCGTGCACCCCTGCAAGCAGGGGGCGGCGGATCCTAGTGGCTGTCGGCCCATCCTGCCACCGTGCCTCGGTTGTGGGTCTGAGGCCTCCTGTATACGTGTTGGGGTGTCGTGGGGAGCCTCTCGGGGGCCTCTTGGAGGCGGTTTGGGCGCCTCTTGGGGGCCTCTTGGGGCCTCTGTGCGGCCTCTAGGGGCCTCCTGGGGGCTTCTCGGGGCACAGATACAACATGTTCGGTTCGTGGTCCCCTGCTTGGGCCTCTCTTGGGGCCATTTTGGGGCCCTCTTGGGCTGTCTTGAGCGCTTCTTGGGCCATCTTGGAGCGCCATTGTGCCGTCTTGGGGCCCTCTCGGAGGCGCCTTGGGCTGTTTTTGAGGCGGTATTGGGAGCTTCTTGAGCTGCATACGAGCGTCGGAAAACCGAACATGCGAGAAGGCCAACATATTCCATAAACCGTTCTAACATGTACGATTTGGGCCTCTTGAGGCTCTCTCGGGAGGCCTCTTGGACCGCTTTTGGGGCATCTGTGGGCCTTTTGGGGCCGTCTTGGAACCATCTTCGGGCATTTTGCAGCACCCTTGGCTTCGGCAGAGCGAGAGCGGCGTGATTTCCAACGGTTCATGGCTTCGGGGACGCGAGTATTTAGTAGTTTGCGAGGGTTTGCGCTTCATGGACGCGAATACGGTGTAATTCACGCTGGTTTGGTGCCTCGGGGGGCGCACAAAGGGTGTAATTTACAAGGGTTTGTGGCCTCGGGGGCGCGACTACGGCGCAATCTACGAGGGATTCTGGTTTCGGGGGCGCGAATCTCATGCATTTTTATGTGTCGCACGCCCCCCCTGGATTTTTGGCAACGCGACCCGGTCGTGGTAAATCTGACCCTTTTGGGCTCCCCCCCTCGCGCGGACTCCAACAACCCAGAGTGGGAAGCAGAAGGCAGGATTGTAGCATGAAGACTTGAAGCCGCAACTGGTGCAGGGGGCAACCATCTCGTCCTAGAGGCAGGCGGTCCCACAAGGAGGCCAGCGGATTTGTTTCCGTGGTGATGTTTCAGCCTTGTTTAGTGAGTGACTTGTTTTCTCCTGGACGACGCGGCGCATCCCAACCATTCCGGCACAGAGCGCATATGCACGGATAGGCATAACATGTGTCTCAACGCTTGTCTCATGACCCTCTCTATAGTAACGGACCCACGATGGAATCCAACAGGCAAGGAGATCCACCGAGTCACGCGTGCCACCACCCTCGGCGAGCTCGTGGACGGAGTCGAGGGCGTCCGTCGCCCCCCCGAGGGCTACCTGACGGAGATCGCCAGCCTCGCGTTCTGGGTGATGGGCAAGCGCCGCGCGAGCAGGAAGCTCATGCAGATCCTGCTGGGCCGCTGGGCTGCGCAGCAGCGCGACATTGTGCCCAGCGCGCTGGCGCCGCTGCGCCCAAAACTGGTGAAACTACCCAGTCGGGCTCTCGAGCGGCTTGGGCAGGGGCGCCTGCAAGGCCATCGATTCGCCCAGGCAGGCGAGGGCGCGGGCCCGCCCAGCGGGAGCCCTCACGCATGGCGCTGGCTCATGGGCGCATCAGCCCGGGCGTCGCAGAGGACCCGCCCCTTTTCTCGGCGCTCTCCGCCCTGTGCGCGGCGGACCTCGGGCTGAAGGTCGACCGCCTCGTCGCGGCCTCGGACGCCTCCGAGCTGGCAGGCGCGGTAGTCAACCGCGCGGGGCTCACCCCCGCGCGGGGGCGGCTTGCCGCCCTGCGCCAGCGGCCTTGCACCCCCCCGCCTGCGAGGAGGAGACGGCCCTCATCACTCTGTTCGATGGGAGTGGCGGGGGTCGGCTCGCCCCCGAGATCCCCGGGCCTCGCCCCGGCGGTCCACCTCTCGTTTGAGATCGACGCCGCTGCCGCCCGCGTGGCGAGGCGCGCCTGCCCGAGCACGGTCCACCTCGGCGACGCGAGCGCGGCCGGCCCGCGCGACCTCGCCAAGCGCTTGAGGCGGCGGGGCCGCATCTCGCGGGCCTGGGTCATGGGCGGCTTCCCTTTCCAAGCACCAGCTGCGCTCAAAGTCGATCGCCAGGGCCTGGCAGGCGCTCGCGCTGGCCTCGTGCAGCACCTGAAGCGGATCGCTGACGGCCTCGCGAAGCAGCTGCCCGAGCCTCGCATCGACTTCCTGGGGGAGAATGTCGCGTCGACGATGGAGCTCGACGCGATGGTCCTCATCGGGTGCTTTGAGAGGATCCCCGACTTGATCGAGGCCGGTGCCATCAGCTGGGCCAAGCGCCCCAGGTTCTACTAGTGCTCGTGGGGCCTTCTGCCGAGCCACGAGTCGACTTCCGAGGTCGCGATGTCGAAGCTGGTGAAGGGCGTTCGGCGGGCTTGGCGGGTCCGCCTCCACTGCCAGCGTCCGCTTCTGGAGGGGTGGCTGCCAGCTGGCGCGCGCTGCCCTGGTCCTGAGGGAGGAGAGCCGCTGCCCGCGCCTGCGCGGTGAGGCCGCGGACCGCGGGCATCACGGAGCGCAGCGAAACAGAGTTGGAGCGCTGGGCCGAGGCTGGCCACGCGGCGCCGCCGCACCAGCACGGCAAGGTCGCGCCGCCCCCCGCCTCGGTGCGCGAGCAGCTCGCGGGCTTCGCCGAGGGCCGCGCCGCCCGACGCATGCCGAGCGGCGCCGTCGCATCAAGGGGGAGACCGACAAGTGCGAGGCCCTGCGCAGGTCCACCGCGAGGTGGTGGCTTGGCTCGCGAGTCACTGGGCGGCGGCTGCAGGGCTGCTCGTAGCCGCGCCCTCGCTCGCGGAGCTGCGCGAGAGCGCCCGCGCCTGGGCTGGTGGCCGCCGCCTCCGGGCCAGGGGCCTGGCCTCCCTGCGGCGCGGGCGCGAGGCCCTCCAGCCCTGGCACCTCGACGAGCTAGACCTGCTGGGCGGCCCCGCGCACGTCGGTCGGGGATCGCAGAGCCTCGGCGCCCCGAGCTCGACCTGGGGCAACCCCTTCCGCGCGGCCAAGGGGCGCGCCCGCGAGGAGGCCGCGGCGCTCTGCGCCTCGTGGCTCCGCCGCAACCGCGTCCGCTCGAGGGCCTGGGCGAACTCGCGGGCCGCTGGCTGCTGTGCCACTGCAAGCCTGGCGAGGCTTGTCACGCAGACGCCCGCCTCGCAGAGCTGGCCAAGAGCGACCAGGTCGAGCGGCGAGATGATGACGCGTCGCGCAGGCTGGTCACGGGGCCGGCGACGCCCTACCACCTCAACGGAGCCGACCTCAGGACTGACGGAGGCTCCGAAGTGCTAGGCGAAGTTTTCCCTAGGCAGGAGAAAGATGCAGGCGCGTGGCAGCGGCGTAAGGCGAGGCGTGCAGTTTGTGAAAATTGAGAGCACATCAGTGTCTTGGAATGCCAGGGCGTTTTGATGATAATTCGATGGCGTGCTCGATCGGTCGCGCGCCGCGATTCTGTCTCGACTCCATGGTCAACACTGGTGCGCTTTCCAATCGCCGGTCTGGTCACAGGCAGCTCAGGAAGGTGGTGCGCATCTTCTCGGCTTGGGAGCTGACCACAGGCGCGAGGGCAGCGTTCGGTTTCGCCAGCTCGCCCCAGCCCAGCCGATGCTCCGTCTCGCTTGACAGATGGGTAAGTGCACAGGGCCATCAGACCGACGCGCCACCAGAGCTGGCCTAGAACGGTTGGGTGATGCTAGAATCGGCGCCAGGACGTCGGCGCGATACCTCACAGCAGGTCACCAGTTCGTTGCCTACGCCGCCGCTGCCCACATGCCCCTGCCTGCCGTTTGAGACGACATGGACCTGACCCCTCAAGAGTACACTGAGTTTCTGCCGGCGCAAGGCGCCGCGAAGGGCATGGCCAGCGACGTACTCAGTGGCATCCAGCACCTTCTCAAGACGAAGAGGCAGATGCCTGGAGCCTGGCGCCTGCCTCAGTTCAGTGTCTGGGGCCGCCTCGAGGTGCCCAGCCGCGCGCCGCCTATGCCTCCGCTCGCGTGCACGGCGCTCCCAGGCCGGGGCTTGGCCGCAACAGAGCTGGCGTTCGCGTCAGTCGTGATCGCCGCCTTTCATTTGTGCTTGCGAACTGGCGAGGCCCTCAACCTTTGCGGGGACCTCATCTCCTTGCGCCCAGACAGGCGCGGTGTCGTCAGCCCCCCCATGGACGAAGACATCGTGTCAAAAAGGGGCCTGTGAGAATGTCGCACTCGATGGCCCCATACGTAGGGGCCCTTGCCCACTGGCAGCTCAGTCAAAGTGTCTCTGGTCAGCTGTGGCACTTCTCGACCCGTGCGTTTCATTTGTTTGTCCGCAGAGCTTGAGAAGAAATCGGTCGCAGTCGCCTCAGGTTCTCGCCATGTAGTTTACGGCGAGGCGGGGCCACTCATGAACTCCTATCTTAAGGTGGTCTCTCTAGAGCACTGATGAGGGGCAGGTGGTCTTCCCACCGTGCAGCGAGGATAACTGCGTATTCCTCTTCCGATATTCTTACAGGCCCGGGCGGGCCCCCCCCCCAAAAAAAACAAAAAAAACGACGGACTCCTGGGATCTGGGGCTTTGGGGCCCTCGGAACGGGCCTCGGAGCGGCCCCCCGGGCCTCGCAGGGCGTTTGGCCGAGCCTTCAGGGTTTGGCGAACATGAAGAAAAAGAAGCATGGAGGAAGGACAACGAATAACAGTATTACAGCGGCGACGCCGGAACATGCAACACGGAGTTATCGCTAAATTGTCGGCTGGACCTTCCTGCCATTCCGTCTGCATACCAAACTTCAAGGACCAAGGTGCATGGCGCGAAGCACCAGTGCATAATTGTTGTCGCTTCGCGAATCCCCACCAGCCCATCCAGAAACGATGCCCAGAGGAATTGCCTCGATCAGAGAAGTGGGCAGCACACAGAGGAAGCCATTATGAGACATCTTGGGATATCTTGAGCCATCTTGGAGGTCATTTTGGGCTCTCCCAGACGCTCTTGGAGTCATCTTAATCCGTGCCCCCCCCCAAGAGGCCTCCATGTGGCTAAAACCTGTGTAGAATCAATGATTAGGCATTCTCGCCGAGGCCTCTTGGAGCAACTTGGGTGCATCTGGGGGGGCTCTTGGGGCCTCTTGGGGGTCTCTTGGGGGCCTCCGGGGGGCCTCTTGGGGGCCTCTTGGGGCCATTTTTGGGCCATCTTGGGACCTCTTGGGGCTTCCTGGGCGCTTCTTGGGGCCATCTTGGAGGAGATCGATCAAACAAGAGGGGGGGTTTAATTAGCGACCCCCCTCGGAAGCCCCTAAAATCGCCTCTTGGACCCCTCTTGGAACGCTCTTGGAGTGCTCTTGGGCGCTCTTGGGGCCGTCTTGGGGCTCTTTTGGGCTCTCTTGGGGCCCTCTTGGGCCATCTTGGAACCATCTCCAGGCCTCGGATGGCCATCGGAAGCGAAAAGGCGAGAAAGCAAAAATCATTGATTTTCCTTAGGTTTTGGGGCGATTTTGGCCTCTTCGGGGCCTCCTTGGGGAGCTGTTTGGCCACTCGGAGTTATCTTGGGGCCGTCTTTGGGCTTCTTGGAA
>CAUYUJ010001033.1:2500-19187 GCA_963575745.1 Prorocentrum cordatum
GTTGCTGGGGTTGCTGGGGTTGCTGGGGTTGCTGGGGTCCCGCGGTTGCCCCCGGGCCGGTCAAGTCGGCCTTGTCCCTAGGGGAGGAGGCGCTGTGGAGCTCCCCACTGGACGGGCCGGTCAACTGCGCCTCGTTCTTGTTGTTGTTGTTGTTGTTGTTGCTGTTGCTGTTGCTGTTGCTGTTGCTGTTGCTGTTGCTGTTGCTGTTGCTGTTGCTGTTGCTGTTGCTGTTGCTGTTTTGTTGCTGCTGTTGTTGTTGTAGTTGAATTCTCATTTTTGAAGAATAGTGATTATTGATCCCCCATCACCGGTGCAGGCTGTTTTTTCTCAATTAAAGTGTTCCCCTCGACGCTCGCACCGTGTTTCAAACTGGGGAAGTCTTGGTGCTCAAACTGGGCCCCTGGCCCACAACAACGGCTCCCCCCTGTGACTCCCTCGCAATTTAGTCAGGACCCCCACTCCCATCTGAGACCTCCTCACAACAATTTACTCAGGGACGGCGCTCTCGCTTGAGACTTCCTCGCGCTTGAACGAAGACTTCCTCGCAATTTAATCAAGACCCCCGCTCCCGCCAGAGAACCCGTTACATGTCATTCAGGAATTGCGCTCTCGCCTGTGACTTCCATGCAATTATTTTGACATCGCGCTTTCGACGCTCAGGAAACACGCTGCGCCAAGGACGCCGCTACAATTTACTTAGTAATCGCGCTCTCGCCATACTCAGGCATCCCGTTTGGATGTCCCACCCGCCCGACCCGCCCGTTAGGGGATCGCCCGCCCGTCGTGGGCTCCCGCCCGAGACTTCCTTCAGGAACGTCGGTTTCGCCTAGGACTTCCTCGAACGTTCACGCTCTTACCTTCCTGCTCCTCCTTCCTCTCCCTCCTCCCTGCTCCCTCCTCTCCTCCCTTTTCTCTCCCTCCTCTCTTCCCTCATCCTTATGCCTCTCTGCCCTATCCCCTCTCCCTCCTCTCCCTCCTTCCTTCTCCCTCCCATCTCCTGCCTCTTCCCTCCCTCTTTCTTTCCCTCCCTCCCTCTGCCTCTAATCAACCGCCCCCTACTTCGCTCCTTCTCTCCTGGCGTTTTCCCTCTTCTTTCGTCCCTCCCCCTCCCTTCCTCCCAGTTTCCCTCGTTCTCCCCCTCCTCGTTTTGCAGGGCCCACACCAATTCTAGTAGCGGGCACATGTACGCCAACGAAGGATTGTCCGTCCGTTCAGGTTTGCCCGCCTGTCCAAGCCCGCCGCCCCCCGCAAAGAGAAAGAATCCCCCCAAAGGGGGTGTGATCGAAGACAACAAGGGCGGGTATCGAGGGTGTGGGGAATTCGTTTTTCATGACACGCGGGCAAATTAGAGCCAACTGTTTTATAATGATTGTCATCGTTGTCGAATGTTGAATTCCCAACAATTGTTAGTGTTGACCCCATTACAGGCGCCCTGGCGCTCTCGCCGAGGCGCCGGCTGCATTTTCATTGAAGATGAGGCTCACTCTCGAGCGGGTTGGGGGACCGCCGAAACCGGCCCCCAACAACAACAACGCTCCTTTTCGAGACTTCCTCCGTGCTCCTGCTCGCCGCCGAAAGCAGCCGTCTCAACAAAACCAGCGCTCCCGCTGGAGACTTCCTCCCGTTTTACCTTGGCGCGCTACTCTTTCTCTCATCGGCGCCGCCCCCCAGCAACGACAACGCTCCCGCTCGAGACCTCCCCCTTTTTTTGCCCAAGGCGGTGCTCTTGCTCGCCGCCTGCAGCCCCCGCCCCGACAAAACCAGCGCTCCCGCCCGAGACTTCCTCTCGTTTTACGATGGACTGGCGCACTTTTCTCCTCCTCCTCCTCCTCCTCCTCCTCGTCCTCGTCCTTCTCCTCCTCCTCCGTCTCCTCCTCCTCCTTCTCCTCCTCCGTAGCCATTTTGGCTCAAGGCAGCTAGCCAGGTCAGCAATTTCCCAGACCGTCCTCCCAGGAGGCCACTCAGTGTCTTTCGCGCTCGCACAGATTGCCGCCATGGCGTCCCGCTCGAAGCAGCTTAAGGACAGAACCGTTCGTAAGCCTAGGAAGGCTCACAAAAAGTCCAAGAAGGACGAGAAATCGAAGAAATCAAAGAGGGAGAAGGCTAGGAGGCCGTCAGATCCCATAATGCCCGTGTCCCAATCGGAGCGCAAGCGCAAAGACTGCAGCTCAGAGTCCGAAGCCCATCTAGAGGTAACCAGCGAAGGCGATCATTCGTTATCCAGAATGGAAGAACTCAAGCAGAATTTGCAGGAGGCTCGCATCAAATCGTTGGCAGAGCAGCTCGACAATGCTAGGGACGAGTTCAAGAGGCTCAGGCGGACCAGGGGCTCGGAAGATCCAGCCCAGAACAGCAAGTCGGCAGAGACAGCAAAATGAGGGAAGAGTCCCGCAAGTCAATGCCTAACATCGCAAGTCGTGAGCACGTTTTGGGCAATGACCTCATGTTACGGAGCACATCAGCTTGGCCAGAAGGCCGTTTGGCGTGAGCTATCAATGGTCACGGCATGTTCTTTTCAATGCGGTCGTCTCTGCGCTTTTGATGTGGACTTCTCCATGTCTAGTATCACTTCTAAGCCACCTTGCTGGCAGCACTGAAACAATTCGCTAGCATGCAATCGAATCAGGCACACTTAGCCAAGCATGGCTTCCCTCAGCTCACCCTCATCATCGTGACGGCCGCAGGCGCTAGAACGCGCAGCGTATAGCCATTATTGTCAAATGTTGTCCAGGCCCCTCGCTTTGTGCACACACTAGGATGTGCAGTTGCAAGTCATTTCAGGGACCATTCATACTTCTGTGAGGGTGAGCTTTACAGCGTCGTGTGCATTTTTTCTAGCATATAAGGCACAAGTAATCTTGTAGGCCAGCAGGCAGGCAAGCGAAGTCTTGCAGCCTGAATCCTTCCAGTCCTCCCTCCTCCTCTTCAGCCCAGTTTATCCCCTTCTCTCCCACCAGACAGTGCATGGAATTGCCAGCCAGGGCTAGGTTGCACTACGCTGCCCTCTCCTGGCGGGTCGTGCCATGGCAATGCCATGCCTGAAAGCCCGAACCTGCACGTTGGCGTCCAGGGGATGTTCTTGTCTGTGAGGGGAAAGGTTGAGTGGGCATTCTTACTCTTTTCATCCCTTCTGGAGGGCAGGTCAGGTCTCGCTTTGCTAGGTGGGCAGCCCATTAGAATGTGGGAGGTGAGTTACCCCCCAGCGCATAGCAGTTGATCTCCTTCCCCCTCCCTTTCTCCAACCTTCCTCCTCGTCCTCCTCCTCCCTCCGGGGCAGGGTTCGGTAGCCGAATCGGAACCGGCAGCGCCCCAGGCAATGGTTTGGGGTCAGCTGCTGTCCGAGGAACGCGCCTGACTTTAGTTCACCCCGAAGCGAATGCCAAAACAAAAGATGTCTTCCTCCTCCTCCTCCTCCGCCTCCTCCTCACACCTCCCCCCTCCCTCCTCTTCCTCCCTCTTCCTTCCTCCACCGCCTCCTCTTCTCCCTCCTCCTCCTCCCTCCTCTGTCCCTCTTTCCTCCCTCTTGCCTCCCTCCCCTCTCCTCCTCCCTCTCCTCCTCCTCCTTCTCCTCCTCGTTTTCGTCCTCCGTCCTCTCCCTCCTCCTCCTCCCCCTCCTCCTCCTCCTCCTCCACCACCTCCTTTTCTCCTCCTCCTCCTGTCCTCCTCCCCTCTCCTTTCCTCTCTCTCTCCTCCTCTCCACCCCCTCCTCTTCTCCCACCCTCCTCCCTCTCCGGTCCCTCTTCCCTCCCTCCTCCTCCCTCCTCCTCCCTCCTCCTTTCCCTTTTCGTTCCCTTGTCTCCTCCCTCCTCCTGCCTCCCTCCCCCTCCTCCCTTCCCCTTCCGCCCTCCTTCGTCGCTCCCTTTCGATACTCCCTCGCCTTCTTCTCAAGACTCGGGCCCTCGGTTCGGCATCGCTTCTGGGGGGGTTTCCAAGAGTCCCTGTTGAACCTTGAGCATCAAATAACTATCAGTTTTGAAGAGCATAGATAATGTGGAGGAGGAGAAGGAGGAGGGGTGACTTTCAGGGACTCCAAGGATCGAGGGTCGAAGGATTGACTGCAGGGATTCTTTGAGAGGGTGTGGAGGGGCAGGTGGAGGAGGCGAG
Organism: Prorocentrum cordatum; assembly: GCA_963575745.1. Classification (NCBI taxonomy): domain Eukaryota; class Dinophyceae; order Prorocentrales; family Prorocentraceae; genus Prorocentrum; species Prorocentrum cordatum. Next base: position 6,605 of record CAUYUJ010001033.1, read on the forward strand.
CATGGGAGCGACAATGCCTGGGGGCGTGCACGTTCAGGGCCACGCGCCGAGGCCGCAGGATGGTGACGTAACAGTTCGAACGAGGAGTAAGAACCACCTCGTCCTCGGAGGTACTGCTGCTACAATTGCTGCTTCCTCCCCCTCTTCCTCCTCCTCCTCCTCCTCCTCCTCCTCCTCCTCCTCCTCCTCTCCTTCTTCCTCTCCCTCATATTCCCTCCCCTCCTCGCCCCCCCCCTCCTCCGAAACGCGGGGCGTGCGCGAGGCGATCGCGGTGGCGATGTGCCGTCCGAGCTGTGGATGTCGAAGTTTGTTTCGGAAGAGGTGGTGGTGGTGCTTTCTTGGGCGGGAGATCTGGGCGAGGGAGCGTCGGGCCCCGCGTGCCAGAAACGTCCCCATGATGGGGCGTGGTATCCAGAAGGGTGCGCGCGCTGGTAAAGTGATTGTTGTTGTTTTGTCGTTGTTGCTGTTTGTGTCGTTGTTGTTGCCGCTGTTATCGTTGTCGTGTAAAACGGGGGCCAGGAGCGCAGTTTGGTGGCCGCAGATCATGCCGGATAAAACAGCAGGGCGCGAGCTACGGGAGAAGCGGTTGAATTGAAACGTGCAATGGTCACCGGGGGGATCATCAACCGTTATTCTTTCGACATGAAAATTGAGCAACGCCCCATCGCGATACTTCCTCACAATTTTGCCCGGGAGGCCCTGGCCAGAGGGCCCGAACCTCAGGAAGGACACTCTCGCCTGAGATTCCTTCGCAATTCAGAATCACCTGGGGGCGTTCTTCAGAGCAGTCCGCCACTCGCGGATGCAGAACAGGCTGTTTCGTTTGAGACCTCCTCGCCATTTATTTATCACCCGAGGTTTTTTTTCAGAACCGGGTTGCTGTTTCTCGCGGGTGCCAGAACAATTTTCTCGATTTGGATTTCGTTACAGTTCGGCACCACAAAGGGCGTCCTGCAGACGCGGATGTCGGAAGGGCCGTTTCGCATGATATGTCGTTTCAGTTCAGCAGCGCATAAGATTCCGTCAGAGCAGTCTTGCCGCTATACTTGCGGAGGCCCTATGACACTTCAGGGACATGTGTTCCGGGACATGTTTTCTGTGTCGTGATACGTGTGCCGGGTCAGCTTTTTTGGCCCCAGCGCTCCCAGGAAGCCCCAGGAGACACTTCTGTGCTGGGAAATTCGGGGGGCGCTTTTCGGCCGTCCCCCCTCCAGGAGGACTTAGGAGGCCCAAGGTGGCCCCAAGAGGCTGTTTTTCAGGATCGGGATCTGTGTTCGGGGACTGCCTTTCGGTCCCACGTAGGCTTCGTCCCCATCGGCGTCGCCCCGTCGCCCCCATAGACTTCGGCGCCCTGATCCTTGGGCTCGTACCCTTTTTGGGCTGTACGCATGCTCCTGCAGATGGGCCCCTCGCTTGGGGTTTGAATATTTAAGTGTGTTTACGTATGTTGCTATGCATTGCCCCCTTCCTGGGGCTCGAACCCCTTTTGTATCTCCTGTGTGTTCCTATGTTCTGCCCCTTCGACTGGGGCTCGAACCCTTAGTGTCTTACGCGTGTTCCTATGCATTGCCCCTGTCTTGGGGCTCGAACCTGCTGCGTTCCGAATCCTCACCGCTCCCCAAAGTTGCTCAGAATGTGTATGTGTCGTGCGAGTTGACGGTGGGAAGGTGCTTCGGGAGAGGTGTTGGCACGACCTTTTGGGCGGGGGGTCTGGGTGTGGGAGTACCGACCCCCTTTTCGTATAGCTTCCCCCAAGGAGGGTGGCATTATGATGGATGCTTGTGGCATGTAGGAGCATGGCGCATGAGGGTAAATGTTTGTTGCTGTCACTGTTGGATCTTAGCTGTTCTACACAGCTATTATTGCTGGGCTCGCTATATCCGCCCGGGAGCTCTCGCTACGGCGCCGGCTGCATTTCTTTTGAACTTGAAGCTTACGTTCAATCGTTTCGGAGTACCGCCCAGACTGGCCCCCAACAACAACAACGATCCCGTGCGATATTTCCTCACAGTTCACCCCGAGGTAGTCTTCGCACACCGAGGGTCGGTTCATGTGGCGTTGGCGCGCCGGCGACGCCGGCGAAGGCGTTCAGGGCTGAAGTCTGCGACGCGGAAGCACCGATGGACACGATGACGCCACTGGGCCCGACGGAATTCTACCTTGAACGATCGGGGCCGCGATCGATCCACGTCCTTACCCAGGAGGGGAAAAAACACACAGACACGATTAATCGTCGATCCCCCAGGAAATATGGAAAACTAGGGGGAGTGGGGGGGGAGATAAAAACCCAGAAACTATAGAAAATATGGGGAATCTTTGAATTTGGATGTATTTATTTCTGTGCGTCCCTGGGCCCCTTCACTTACGGCGGGCGCGGCAGGGTGGAGCGCGGCCAGTGGCCCGCAGACGTGCTCGCGTGGCGGAAAGAGGCACGCCGCCGGGTGGGGCCGTGGAGCCATGGGCAGCACACTTGGCATCGCTCGGGATCCTTCAGAGCGTGAATTACCTACCCCGCTTTCGCTTCCAGGCAAAACCAAGTCATGCCACGCGCCTCCTCGTCAAGCGGCCTGACCAGTACAGGCCGTAGTTTGGCATCGCTTGGTATCTCTTGGAAGCGAGGGTGGTCAAAAGCGAGGTAGGTTTGTGTTCCCCCTAATTCTACCTAGGACGCTCAAGGTTGAACGATCGACGCGGTGACGAAAGCCTTGGCGCGCGCCGACGCCGCACGGACCCGCAGTCGGACCGAGGTGCAAGATCGAGGTCCGTTCGGGGAGGGTGCCCTGGTGTGCTTCGTGCCTGTTGGGTGTTCTCGTGCATCCTAGGGGAGGGCGCCCTCGAATGTGCTCTTCAGTTTGGGCCGGCGGAGGGCCTCATGTTCTTGAGGGATATTCTTCTGCCTTGGGTCCGACCGCACCCGACCTCGGGATCGTCAAAAGACTGCTCAGGATGAAAATGCGTTCTTGGGGAAGGGGGTCCAGACCTCTCGGGGTCGACGTTGTGACAAAAATCTCGACGAAGGGGGTCTGGGTTCAACCCTGGCTGCAGCCAACACTGGTAAGGCTTCGGGTTGTGTAGCTGTATCGCACAGGGCCGGGGTGCGCCGCTTGCCTCGTGCTCCTGCACCGTGGCCGCACTCTGCTTGCCCTCCGCCACCCCCCTCCCTGCGCCCGCTCGTGTGCGATGCGCCCTGCAGCAGCGCCCCCGCGCATGAGGCCCTGATCTCGCCGTGCAGCCGCCAACGACGACGGACCGACGACGACGACGACGACGGCGACGACGACGACAACAAGTACGACGGCGACGACGGAGACAGGGCCGACGACGACTTCGTCGTCGTCTTCGTCGCCGTCGGCGTCGTCGTCGTCGTCGTCGCCGTCGTCGTCGTCGCCGTCGTCGTCGTCGTCGTCGTCGAGCAGTGGGCTCCGAGAGCGAGCGGGGAAGAGGCCGACGCCGTCATGGACACGTTCATGGCCATGGACATCTTCGGTGCCCCCCCCCGCCTCTTCTGCCTCCTCCTCCCTCCCTCCTCCTCCTCCTCCCTCCTCCTCCTCCTCCCTCCTCCTCCTCCTCCTCCTCGTCTCCTCCTCCTCCTCCTCGTCCTCCCTCCGCCTCCTCTTCCTCGCTCCTCCTCCTCCTCCTCCTCTCCTCCTCCTCCTCCTCCTCCTCCTCCTCCTCCCTCCTCCCCCTCCTCCTCCTCCTCCTCCTCCTCCTCCTCCTCCTCCTCCTCCTCCTCCCCCTTCTCCTCTGACTGTGCCCCCGCGCCCTCTCTGCTCTCGCGGCGCGCGAGGGTCGACGGCCGGCCTCGTGTCTGCAGGAGCGGGCCGGGGACCCTCGAGACGGGGGTCAGTGCAGACGGGGGTCAGTCAGAGCGCCGGGTGCAGCAGGATCCTGCAAGGCCAAGGGTGCCTTGGCCCGGGCTCGGGCGCAGGATCCTGCAGGATCTTGCGGGATCTTGCAACGCCTGGTTGGCCCGGGTCTGGATTGACCCGGGTCAGCAGGTCCCCGACGGGTGCCCAGGTGCTAGAGGTGGGTTGAGGGGAGGGGGTCGTAATTAGGCCCTGGAGACCAAAGGGCCGTTGTTTTTTTATTGGTCCCGTTTTGCCGTTTTGGTTGCCCGTTCCGACGCGGTTTTTGTTGCCGGTTCCGTTGTATTTAGTTGTTTTCCTTGCTCCTGCTCCAGCTCCAATCCCGGAGCCGTTTTTTTGCCGTATGTGGTCGCCGTTTTGTTGCCGTTCCCATTTTCAATATTTTTTTCGGAAGCGGTGAAACAAAACGTCCCTGCCGTTTCCGGGGCCCACGAAGGGGGAGGGGGTATCCACGGCCTCGCGGGCCGAGCCTCTGGGCCGCGACCCCGTGCGGATGTGGGGCGTGCTCTGGCGGATACCCCGCGTGGGACGGAGCTGATGGGCCTGGTTTCCACCACCATCACCATAAGTTGGAGGGGGGAAGGAGGTGGAGGACAAGAGGAGAGGAGGAGGAGGAGGAGGAGGAGGAGGAGGAGGAGGAGGAGGAGGAGGAGGAGGAGGAGGAGGAGGAGGAGGAGGAGGACCCCCTCCCCCTCCAGCTTATGGTGGTGGTGGTGGTGGTGGTGGTGGAGGAAGACAAGCCCATCAGTAGCCGTGCGGCCACGTAGCCAGGGGAGCGCGCCCTGGAAGCCGGGCTGCGAGGGCGTGGATGTGGATATGCTCGCCGCCCGTGAAGGGGGGGGCGGAGGCATGCTGGGCGCTCCGGGGGCTCGGCCTCCCTCGCCTCGCCTCTTCTCTGGGTCGTCGCGGGGCCGTCGCCGACCCCCTCATGCTGCCGCTGCCGCGCGCCGCCGCCGCCTGCATGCAGCGCTCCTCCGCGTGGCCGCCCCCTCCAGGGCCGCCCGCAGCCGGGAGCCGCGCGGCAGCCCGGAAGGGCGCGGGCGCCACGCCGAGGCGTGCCGCCCGCGGCTGCTTCCGTGTCGCCGCTGGCGGCGAGGCAGGCGTTGCCGGGCTGCGCACGCCCCGCCTGCTCCTCTGTCGGCCCCTCGCCCGCCGGCCTCGTTCGGTGCGAGCGAGCCCGCGCTCCGCGGCGCGGGCTGGTGCCCATCGTCGCTTGGCCAGGCGCAGCCCTCTCCTCCTGCTTCTCCTGCTCCCCCTCCCGGTCCTCGCTGCTTCGCCTCTCGCTCCCCCGGCCTCCTTCGCCCGTCCCCCTGCTGCTGCTGCTGCTGCTGCTGCTGCTGCTGCTGCTGCTGCTGCTGCTTGTTGCTTGTTGCTTGTTGCTTGTTGCTTGTTGCTTGTTGCTTGTTGCTTGTTGCTTGCCGGGGCCTCCTTTCCCTCCTCCTCTGCTGCCTCCCCTCCCGCTCGCTCTCCTGCTGCGCTTTGCTCCCCGCCGCCTGCTCCCCTCCCTCTCTCGTTCTCTCTCTCTCTCTCTCTGCTTTTTCCGCTGCTGTCCACGCGTTCGCGCTGTCCTTGTTTTTTCTCGCTCTCAACCACTCAGCTTGTCATTGTGCGAGGCCTGATTGTATACACGGTCAGTCGTGGACCGTCGAGGGTGCACAAACGCAGTGCACGCACAGACGCCTCTCCGGCAACAGTTTGTCCTACGGTCTCTTGTCGTGCTGCCGTCCCGCCTCCTCCTTCTCCTCCCCCTCCCTGGTTCGTCGTCCTTTTTCTTGTGCAGGCCGCTGGGTGCTCCACCCGTAAAGTCGTTGTCGTCCTCCTCCTCCTCCTTCTCTGAAGTCGGGCGTGTCCCTGCACAGGAGGAATATTCCAGAATAGTCGACGAATAGTTTGGGGACGATGTTTCGAACACTTGTCGCCTATGTGTGCATATGTTTGACTATTTCTGGTTTTCTTTCACAATCCGCCCGTACGAGGACATGCCCGACCTAATCCTACTTCTCCCTGACTGCTGTGGTGACATCTACCTGGCCAGCCTTTTTCGAGGTCTGCCGCCACAGGGTCACAGTACCGTACTAGCCCGTGTCCGCGCGGGTTCTGCTTGGTGTTTTTATAGCCCCCGTGAGGGGTAGCGGACTCAATACTGTGTCGCCATGGGAGCGGCATTGGTGGGTGATGGCAGCAGAAAAAAACAGTGCCCCGCCCGCCTTCGCACTCCTCTCCCTTCTTCTCCCTCTTCTACCTCCACCTCCTCCTCCGCATCCTTCCCCTTCTCCTCCTCCTCCTCCTCCTCCTCCTCCTCCTCCTCCTCATCCTCCCCCTCCTCCCCCTCCTCGTCGTCCTTTCCCTCCTCGTCGTCCTTTCCCTTCTCCCTATCCCTCCCCTGCTCCTCCTCTTCTGCCCTCCTCCGCCGCCCCCTCCTCCCTTGCCACGGCGCCCAAGTCGTCGGAGAGCGGACGCGGCCAGGTGCCCTGGTGGAGGACGCTGTCAATGCGAGCACGCGCGTGTCGACCATCCAGCAGTTGCTCAAGCAGGAGACCAGGCCAACTCCGGTGCGAGCCCGTCGATCGGGTGTCCATTCCTCGGGAAGGCTCGGTGTGTACACCACGGCTTGGCCGGACAAGGAGCCAATGAGGTCGGCGAAGAAGTTCGGTGCATCGAGGCTCCAGCATCCCCCAGGTTGGGAAGCTGGGGCGTCTGTGTTACACCGAGCTCCTTGGCCGACCAGGCGGCTTGGTGTATTTTGCGAGCCCTTCCCAGGTTACGAAGGGAAATGCAGGGGGGCCCAAGGAACAAGACCTTTCCATCGCCTTTTTCGGTCCGCGGTGGCAGTTCAGGGGCCGTTCAGGGCCTCTTTAGGGCCGCTTTTCTGCAATCATCTGGCCCCCCCCGTTGATTGTCCCCCCCCCTGCCGGGCGCCCAACTCGAGCGCCTGAAGCAACGAAGTCTTGATGGACACGGGCCTCGGAGGTTTCTCCACAGACCTCCGACGTCGCGTTTTTTTGTTGTCTCTTTATATGTTTTTATTTGTTTATGTATGTATGTATTTATGTATTTGTTTACTTATTTGTGTATTAATTTATGTATGTATGTATGTATGTATGTATGTATGTATGTATGTATGTATGTATGTATGTACGTATGTATGTATTTATGTGTTTGTTTATTTGTTTGTTTATTCATGCATTTATGTATTTATGTTTTTTTGTTGTTGTTTTTTTTTTTTTTTTTTTTTTTTTTTTTTTTTTTTTTTTTTTTTTTACAAATAGTTATCTATATAATTTTAGGTGTTGCTTTACAAACCACCTACAACAGCAAAAACGTGGACACCCCTCACAAAAAAAACGTGCCCCCCAGAGGTCTGGACCCCTTCCCCAGGACTGGCTTTTCATCCTGAGTCATTTGTTTGACGTCCCCGAGAGGCCGAGAACAGCGAAAAGCCTCTCGCCGTGATTTTTTTTGCTCAGCGCGATGGGGTCCGTGTCTGGGGGCCTTTCCCGGGCCCCAGGAGCGGCCACAAAAAAGGCGGCTCTGGGACGTGAAGAGCTGGGCCCGTGGGAAATGCCTCCTGCGGAGCAGAGGGGGCCCGCATCTCATGGCGCCAACATCGCAGCGCGGATCTCGTTCGGAAGACAGTAGGATGGGCCCAGAGTGTCCTGGAGAATCTCGTTCCGGATTTCGAGATGCGTTTCGTGCGGATTCTTTGGGGGCCGGAAGGGGAACTAAAAACAAACCCAGGTGAAATTCACTCCGTTTTTCGCTCGCCGTTTCGGGGTCCTGCATCGACATACATCCACGCAGGAATCCGCTATGGCACGTCTGCACGGTCGGTGCAGTGACGCTTCCGTCGGGGGCCCCCCTGTGGTAGTGCGGTGGCCGCAGCGTGTGGTGAGGCAGTGGCGGTTCGGGGCGGTCGGACGGGCTTCTGGGCTCGGGTCGTTCTCAGGGGTGCCGTCGGCCCAGAGCCCCCGCGCGTTGTGCAAAAGTTCGCGGCGGGAGGTTTTTCACAATTTTTAGCCTCCGGGGGCCCTTGCTTGCCAGGCCCCGGGGCCGTCAACAAACAACGACTCCGGGTGGAAAGCCGGTCCCAGGGGAAGTGGTCCAGACCTCTGGGGGTCGACGTTGCGAACAAAAGTCACGACGTCGGGGATCTGGGTCCTCAGGGGTGCCGTCGAGGCTGGTCAGTAGGTCGACCCTGCCAAATCAAGGATGCCCTCGTGTCCCGTGTTTCGCGACCCACGCCTGCTGCGTGCCTGCCCACGCCTTCTGCGTGCCTGTGGCAATGTGGCCCTCGGAAGGGGTCCTGCGTCCTCTCTCGCAGGTCCACCTCTCCCAGGGCTGGACCTAAACGCTGACTTGCGGGACTTCGGTCGTGCTTTGCTTCTCGCTTCGGCCGGGAGGTCCAGGAGAAGAGGTAGAGCAAAATGAAAAACAAAACGAAAACACAATGAAAAACAGCGTTCAGGTGATCGTTTTTTCATTCATTGTTTTGCGGATCGGCGCGGGCCCTCGCCCCCCCCCCTCCCTGGAGTGGATCTTGTCTGTTTTTGGCTCTTGTTTCGAGCAGGTGGAGTCCCTCCCCCACAGGACGCACTGTCGCAAACAGTCGCACTGAGCAGAGGCCCCCTTGTCCGCCCACTATCGAAACGCCGAACAGAAAAACGCTCACTAGGCCCAGCCCCAGACATGCGACTTCCCAATTTTTTTCAGGACGGCGCCCCCGGAATTTCCAGCCCTCTACCCGGGGCCAGCTTTTCATCCTGCGCCGTTTCCTGATGGTCCTGGGGCCCGGCGAGGGCCCCCCGTGGCCGAAAACATAGCGAAAAAGCCTTCGTCCCGATTCCTTCACGACGCGACCACGTCTGGGGCCCTGTCCTCTCCAGTCCCTTTGTGGGCCCCCGGAAGGGCAGGGCCGTTTTTTCACCGTTTCCCAAAAATGTCCCTTGAACATGTAAACGGAAAAAAAAGGCGACCGGAAGCGGCAAAAAAACGGCTCCAGGATTGGAGCCGGAGCCGGAACCCCTCAAAAAACGTCGACGGAACCGGTAAAAAAACGGCGTCGGAACCGGCAACAAAAACGGCAAAACGGAACCGGTAAAAAAAGGGCCCTGTCGTTTCCAGGGCCCACTGAGTCCAGTCCCTGAAACGACGCGAAGATCGGGACAAAATCGGATCGGGATAACTCGAAATCTCTGAGAATCGGCGGGTTGGGGGGATGTGTTGGGCGCCGCGGCCGCTCCAGAGCGTTCCAGAACGCTCTGAGAGCGCTCCGGAACGCTCTGGAGCGATTTATCCCGATCCCAGCCCTGTTTTAGTCCCCCCCCGACCGCACCTCGGGCGACGGGGCCCTCCCGGGACCCCTGCAAAAAGCGCGCGCGCCCGTGCGGCGACGGGGAGCACCGGGCGGGCGGGCGGGCGGGGGCGGCGGGGGCAGGCCGCCGGCGGGCGCTCGGCGAGCACCGGCCGCTCTCCGGCCGGCGCCCCGGGGGCCCAATGGGGAGCCCCGGGGCCCAGCAGCAGTGTGAAGGCGGGCGTGTGTCCCTCTACAGGGGGAGTAGTCAAAGATAGTCAAAGAATAGTCCAGGGACGACTTTTTGATTACGCTTGGATTTTTGTTTGGAATCGTTTTTTCTTTGCGATTTTCTCCATCCGAAATTCCCCTGTAGGGGGACACGCCCGGCCTAACATTATTGCGAAGGCCTTACGGCCAGTGCCACCTGAAGGACGACGACGACGACGACGTCGACGACGAGCGCTCGCGGGTGCGCTTCGGGGGGCCCATGAGCCCTGGGGCCCAGCATTATTCGCGCGGCAGGCTCACGACGTCGTGCCGGTGCGGTGCGACCCCCGAGCGGACGTTCGAGGTGGAGCGCTGCCAGTGGTCTGGGATCGGCCAAGGCGGAACGATCCGCGGTGCCGCGTGGCCAATTTGCTCGCGCTTCCCGCTTCGCGCTTCGCGGTTCGGTTCCGATTGCTCCTCGTCCTCCTCTTCTCCATGGGGGGCGGCGCGAGAGCGCGAAGTTCTTCGCGCTTCGCGCAGCGCGAAGCGCGAAGTTCGGCGCCCTTGTTTACTCGAAGATGCCACTGTAGTCACGAGCCGGCAACTCACACCCATACCTATGCGACCCCCAGATTGTCTTCGGGTGGAGTTCCGTAGGGGGAGCTGTGTGTGTGTATTGTCGGATGGGGGGCCCTACTCGAACGGGAACCCCCTTTCGGGTTCCGACAGCGCGCGCCCACACCGATAGCGCCTTCCTCTCCTTGCCCTTTCTCATTCCGCCTCCCTCGAGGTTTGAGTATGTGTTGTTCTCTCACCATGAAGGGTCATGTTCTCATTCGGGGTAGCCATGGGCACCCGCTTGATAATGGGATAATGTATCCTCGACGTGCACTGTCGGAGGCCCGTGGGGATTTCTTGCGCTTGGCGCGCTTCGCGCGCCTGGCGTATGCGTGCGTTCTGCGTGTATCCCATTGCGTCGCTTCCGCGGTTTGGGGTCCGCCGTGCGGGAGGAGCAAATGTGTTGTGTGTGTGTGTGTCCACGTCTGAGCGCTTTCCTCTCCCTCCCTCCCCCCGCGCGGCCGCTCTCGTCTTCTACCTCCCTCTTGCACGCCAGACAACGAGCCTTTTGGTTGCCCCGAATATCCACAAGCTGGAATGGACTGCCTCTGCCTCGCCGCCGACGATATACATATATATATATTCATATATATATATATATATATGTGAGTGTGTGTGTGTGTGCGTGTCAATGTCCGGTACTGGCCGAATTCCACGTCGGCCTCCTAGAGTCTATGCTTCTATTGTTGTCTGCATGAGGAGAGTGTCGTTCTGTCGATGTACCCGGCCTTCAACGCCACGAAGATCTGGCTTCGCGAGGTGCGGGAGGACTCATTGATCGATTCCGTACTCCCCAGCCGTCAGCCGCACTGCAGACAGCACCAGCATCGATGGGCGCAATGTATGTCGAAGTCATGCTGCAGTGCTTGTCTCCGTGCTGCATCCACCTCAGTCTTCGGCTGCAAGTCTTCCGAGCTGGATCACTCTGCCCCTTTTTCCTCTCTCTCTCTCTTTCCGTCTCTCTCGCTCTTTCTTTTCGGCGCAATCGGTGGCCCTCTTCCTTCCTCCACTGCGCTCTCCGCTTCCTCCCCTCCTTCTCTGTTGGCACTTCTGGCACTTTTCTTGGTGCTGCCACCAGATTCAAAAACGAGCCGAACATCCAATCAATTCACGTCTGGCGCGTGACCGCGGGGCGGATGTCGGTAGGATTGCTGCTAATGGGGATCCCGGCGCACAAGAAGTAGTCGACAGCCCGTTCCAAATCGGACCAAGCGCCTAATGGCGTGTCTGACGCCCCGAGGAGGTCGTCCACGAATTGGAACAGATCCACGTTCTTGTTGTTCCGAAGTAAGCGCAATACTTTCTTGATTGATTTATCGCTCAGGCATGGCTCTGGAGCCAAACCGCAATGCAGAAAGTTGCAGCGCTCGTGCTGCCGACGCGCCTGACAAGAAAGGCCCCGGAAATTCGCATCATGTGAGTGCAGGTTCGGTTCCAATCGAGAAACAATCCTGCAGATCGTCTGCGTACATGGAGGATCCGCGGGACATGCGAGTAATTGCCACATCGACCGTGCCATAAGAGACCTCCACTGATGGGACATTGGCATTGACGTCACCCCGCCGCAAATCCGGAATGAGCCGCGCCTTCCATCGCTCCTCCCCTGGTGCGGCGGCGGGGGCGCCCTCCTTCCGTGCTTGGAGGATCAGCGCGCACGGATTCACGTTGAGCTGGCTTAGCTTGGGCAAGTCAGGAAGATAAAAGGAAACTTTGCCCAATCCTTCCAAACGGTTCCACTCACGTCCCGCCCAACTGGCGTTCTGCACTGAGGTCGGGTGGTTGGGCACGCCGCCGACGCGACATAGCCTGATGCCCCCAGCCGGAAGCCGGCCCGCCATGACCGGAGGTGGGCCGGGGCAGCCCCCAAGCCTTGCAAAGCCTCCAGGTGGAGCACGGAGCGGAGCAGAGCACGCTTCGCCTGTGCAGTCACGGAAGCAAGCTCAGGACTGCCCTCTTTGACCGCTTCATGTGCCGGGTCGGCCACGAGGTTGTGCCCAGAAGAATCCAGGGCCAGGCGACGACCCATGCGGTGGAAGGCCTGGGGGGGGGGCGGGCGAGGGCCCCCCCTTGGCCCGCCCCGAGGGCCCCTGGTTGAATCCAGCGGGGCGTGGATAGATCCAGTGCGCCCGCCTCTGGCAGGCCAAAGTGAGGTAACCCATTTTGGGGGGTTACCCGTACGGTTCCTGTGCCTGGACTGAGAACAAAATGCCATTGGCCCCCTTTCTTGACTGGTGAGACCGCAGCACTTGGGCGGCACAGGATGGATAGCGTGCACCCGTGCGCAGGCACGCTGGCACGGCGCACCCCTACCGAGCCATTCTGGGGGTGGACAGGGCTCCTCACTCCTGGGGGACGGTGACGGGAGCTGCGGCCAGGGCGAAAGCTTGCCGAATTGAAATCGTTGGCTGGGGCTTGTCCGGCCGTCGCTCGCCCTGGCTACGAGGAGCGCGGGCAGAGACAAGACGAGGCGAGCGGGCCGATTTAACTGACGGAACGGCAGCGGGCTCCGCCGAACGTTATCGCCCGCCGGCGCGGCGCGCGAGGATCCTCCCTTCTCCTCTTGATGGGGGTGGGTTGGGTGGGTTGGGCGGGGGGGGGG